>VBSM01000272.1:97216812-97238749 GCA_008086735.1 Cheirogaleus medius | reverse complement strand
GCTGCTCCTTGCGGGTGGCTGGGGGGAGAAGGGGAGGGCGTGAAAGCCGGACAAGGTGTCCGCGGGGTCCTAGTGAGGGGGCAGCAGGAGGCGAGCAGCGGAAGGGACAGCCCTGGCGGGTCGTCCCCCGCCCCCGCGCCGATGGGATTGATCGGCTTTGTGTCTGGTCTTGCGCGGGGCTGCCAGCTGTCCCCAGGGCGCGGAGCCCGGGGGCGGGGAGCGCGGGCGGGCAGAGGGTGTACGGGGGATGGTGGTGTGTACGGGTGGGGAAACGCCTCCTGCTTTGCCCCAACTCCTTTCTTCCCCTCCTTGGCTCAAAAGTTCTTTTGGCTTTTCAGCCTAAGGGTGGAGATTTTTGGAAAATTTCTGCCCAAGGGGCGAAGCTGAAGGGGAGGCGCTCCGAAGAGATGGGATTCGCGGGCTCCACCTCGGACTCGAGAAAGAAATTTAAAAAATATTTTAAAAAGCTACCAAGACTCGTGCTGGAAGTCAGGTCTCAGATTTTAGCGACAGTCTTGGTTTCTTCTCCATTTAAGCTTTTTGCTCCTTGGAGATTTAAGGTGTGTTTTGCGTCTTTTGCTTTTTCAAGTCTCAGAGTTGGAAGTTCATCTCACGGTGTGAAATATTTATCATGTTTCTTTCCAGTTACATAACTGACTGTGGAGTTTTCCACATGTTAAAACTCTACAGCTGCCCTTTGTCAGGTTTATTTTTGGTCTACTGTGCTTTTAGAAGGGAAATCCATTATGAATGCTCTGTTGTGTACTTAAAATTGACCCTCATTTATATTGGACAGACTTACAAAGGCTAAACTGGCAATTTTTATATTTGCTCCTAGGGACCAAAAATGTCTGGTGTATTCAAGAGTATTGATGGGTCTGGAAAAAGGAGAAGAAATTGTTATACATCTGGTTATTTTTGTTGTTGTTGTTTATTTTTTTTAATGTAGAAAAATGGGCAAAGTTCTGTATACAAGATAGTTGATTTAGTAGTGTCCATATAAAGAATTCAGCTAGCTCAGTGGACAAAGGCGACTAGAGTTTAGCTATGCAGAGCTGAAAGGAATGAGGCATCCCTGCTGTTGCCTTGGTGACAGTGATGAAAGCTTAGTACCCATGGGGGGAGGGGCAGAGGACCCAGGGGGCCCAGAAAGGAAAGTCAAAATAAAATGTTAGAGCTTATACTCCAGTCAAGCAAGAAGAAGGAGAACAGATTTAACAACAGGCTTATGCCAGTTTTTCTGGGCAACAGTAAGAAAGATTTGATGCTTAAAAAGAAAAGTTGCTGGCATCCTCTTTTTTCTCATTCTTGCTGCAAGTATATGTCCTTTTTACTCCTCCCTAAAGATACACAAAAAAGGCATACTTGAAAAAAATTCTGTAACATCCTATGTGAGTAATTGACTCACTCGGTTATTTATTTATTTGCCACCCAGCCAAGACATTTGTCAAATGACTACAATGTGCCAGATGCTGGAGGACAACAGTGAACAGAAATTGAGGCTTTGCTGTTAACAAGCTCACAGTCTTAAGGAAAGAGAGTCTCATTGGGAAAGATCTCTAATACCACATAATAAAGGTTACAGGAGGACAGAAAATAACAGCTGTTTTTATTGCATGCTTTCTCGGTGGGAGAGGCTGAATAATGCAATATCTAATCTCCCAACAATTCTGTAAAAGAGAAAATGTTATCATTCCCACTTTACAGATGAGAAAACTGGGCTGAGACATGCTAAATGGCTTATCCAAGGTCAATGATAAGGAGATGTTCCTTCAATTGGGGGTAGGGAAAGGGCTTTCTTTATTAGACCTTGAAAAATGGGTTAAATTTTGTAAAGAAGGAATTAAAGGAAGGGCATTCTAGATAGAGAAAAGAGCAATATCAAAAGCTGGGGCATCTAAACTATGGCTTGTTTAGGAAAAGCAAGGTTCTGCAGCACTAGAATACATGAGGAATTGGGATGGAGGTGGTGGTTGTGGTAGAAACTGAAAAGGAGGTTGGATTATGAAGGTCATTCAATGTCATATTACTGACTCTAGACCTTATTCGACAGGTAATGAGCTTTCTGAAAGCAATGCAATAGGAATATGTAAAAAGGCCCGTATTTTAGAACTGTGCTGTTCAATATGTTAGCTTCTAGATTTAAATGGCTCTATCAATTTGAATTCAATTATATTTAAAATTCAGTTCTCCACTCACACTGACCACATTTGAAGTTCTCATTAGCCACATGGAGGTAGGGGCTACCACACTGGACAATACAGATATAGAGCATTTCCATCATTGCAGAAAGTTCTACAAGACAGTGCCACCCTAGAATGATGACTCATATGGAAATGTAGTGGATGGATTAGAGATAAGAGAATTGGAATATTAGAAAAGTCTAAAAACTATTACAATATTTAGAGAGATGAAGGTGTGAAGTAGATGGTCATACCGCAATAAGTGAAAAACCAAGTAGATTAAGATGATATTTCACAAACCCATTCAGCTGGAGTATGTCATCCATTAGATGTAAAGGTGAGAAAGGAGAAAAGTTATAGGTAACAGATTTCTCACCTGGATGGCTGTATGTGCTGAGTACAATTAGTGTCATGAAACATAGGGACCATATATAGTTCCAGCACATTTGGGATGAGTTGACAGAGGACTATCTAGCTGAGGTGACGAGCAGTCTGTTAGAATGAGAGGTCTAGAGTTCAGGAAACCATTAGGATTGACTAAAGAAATAAATATAAGTAGTGGCAGCATCTCCTAGAACACCAATCATCAGACTGTCTTCTCCCTTGGAGATCCTTAAATGTGATTTTCTCTGTAAAATTATGTTAAAATCCTGAATCCCAGAAGTTTCAATCCCAATGACCCCTGGGAAGCCGTATTTTTAACAAGTACCCTGATTGATTCTGATGCAACTAGTCCATGGACTGGTGTTTAAGGACTTTTCTAGAAGGCAAGAGCAGCCATAAGAGTGAATGAGATCAATCAGAGAAAAAAAGTGAATACCTATCTACAGATAAATCTAAGTAAATAACTGCAATAAGAGGTAGGAATAAGACCCAGAGAAAAAACACAAGAAAGAGCACTCAACAAATATGAGAGAACTGGCTGGGCATGGTGGCTCATGCCTATAATCCTAGCACTCTGGGATCCCAAGATGGGATGATTGCTTGAGGTCAGGAGTTTGATACCAGCCTGAGCAAGAGTGAGACCCCCATCTCTACTAAAAATGGAAAAAATTAGCAGGGTGTGGTGGTGTGCGCCTGTAGTCTCAGCTACTCGGGAGGCTGAGGCAGGAGGATCGCTTGAGGCCAGGAGTTTGATGCTTCAGTGAGCTATGATAATGCCACTGCACTCTAGCTAGGGCAACAGAGCAAGTCCCTGTCTCAAAAGAAAAAGAGAGAACTGGGAGAGAATTGGGAGCCAATGCTGGAGATGTTTATAGTGTCACATGCTAAAAAGAGAATTGAGATTTGCCTCCTATATTTAGTAATTATGAGGTCATTGCCCACTTGGATAATAGAGAAAGAAAACCTCCAAAAAACTTGTAGAAAGAATATGCAGACTTGTGCTTTATACATAGTAAACCAACTAATGCATAAGATATATTTAAAAAATTATTCATGACACTTGTTAAAGATGGAAGACAAACTTTATTCAAAGGTGGAGGCCATGGTGATAGGTATTAGCAGGAACCACTGCAACAGGGTCGTGCAGTGAAGGAGAGAGATTGGAGATCTCCAACTTCAACAAGGACAAGTGGGGACTTATTATATAATTAAGGAGCAGAGTGGTGGGCAGTAGATGGAAAATTACTAAGAGGAAACATCAAGGATAAGGGGTTTATGGCTAAACTGACTTGATAGGATTCTTGCTGAAGGCAGGCCAGGGTGACAAGATATCCGGCATGGTCAGATACCAAAGGTGGGGGATTTTCAATAAACTGACTTAGCAGGATTCTTGCTCAAACCGGATTCTACAAGGACAGAGAAGGAAGCCCAAGGTTGGGCCTAGTCAAGAAGACTCAGAGGAAACTGACTAAAGTTTTGGTCACAGGAAAGAGTGTTTGTTAGATAAAAACAAATGTCTGAAGCAATGGTTTCTTAACACGCTCATGGCCAAAGAATGACCAGATGCACCAAAGTAAGGCAAGCATGAAAATGAGGGTTATTGAGGAGAGAAAGACAGGATTGTAGGGCGAGAGCAAGATATAGGTTTACAGAATGTGATACATACCCCAAAGATGATGACCAGATCCAAAGTCACAGCTAAGGGAGAGCAAAAGGAAGGTGAAAAAAGGAGGTGGTTATGGTTTGCGTCTTGTTTTATAATGCCCAGATTGGGACCTCCCTAGTGGCTCAGATGTCACCATGGAACCACTTTGATTGGACAGTTGGGAGTTGCATTACTATGTGTTTGAGTTGTTCTAGGTCAATTTCTGGACTCTATGGTACCTATGCTGCTTTGCCCATGGGCTAGAGAGTCCTCTGTATTCTTCTGCAGCTGGCATGCTAAGTTATGATTGGCAGATTCATAGGATGTTCCCTCCTCCCCCCAGGTATGGCAGTAGCTCAGGGCAGGCTCAAGGTGGGGCAGGACCAAGATGGGGGCCTGAGGCCCACCTTTGTCCTTCTTCCCAGGTGGGACAATTACACCAAGGCAAAGCACCCACTTTCATCCCTAGGAGACCTGGAATCCCTTGCTAATTACCTAACAATACTATTTCCTTAATGAGCAGTTGGGAGCTGGTTTCATTATCATTCTGCTTGTAAGAATCCCTGCACCAGGGAGCATGGGACACTTTTTGGGAGGAAGGGGAGGAAGGAGGATGAAATACCATGGAAATCCTTCTAAACTCTATTCTCTTCTCCATGATCATCTGACCCCCTTCTTTCTGCACCACCTGCCATAATCACTTTGACTCTATTAACAGTTGACTCTATAAACAGTTTTGTCAGGCAAACATGAATGGTGACTTTGTGTTTTAGGGCATCTTCCCATTTTTTTATTCTTTCCACCCATTCTAATTCTGAATTCAAAGTAATGTTGAGGAGGTGTTGAGGCACACTTTCTAAAACAAGCAATGAAGGAAAGGGCTGGGTTTAAATGGAGCGACTTCTCACCACATCTCAGACTTGGTATTTCTGTGTTGGATGGGTTATTTTTCCTCATGGGTGTGGAGAAGGTGCTGGAAAGTGTGCCCACACTCTGAAATTTAGAGAAAAGAGAGAGAGAGAGAAAAAAGTCTCCTATTTCCAGAACCATGTAAATTCCCAAGTGTCTCTTATAAATTTTAAACTCATATGGCTAAAATTAAAAGTCTTGAATTAACAGGGTCCCCATTACCTAACTCCTTTTATCCCTCACCATTATCGCCTCAGATCATTTTCTGATAGAAGCCTGGTTTCAGCACTCCATCCTAATGTGCCCACAAGCACACTCATGCTGTGCCCCTCCCACCCTCCTTTCCAGCCAAATAAACCTATTCAGAGAAGCTCACATTGTCTCCAGCTAGCACTTTACTTTACTGTTCCAAAGTGACACCCTTCTTTAGGGATGTTCTAACAGTATGGTACTCAAAACTTTCTTCCAAGAAAAATGAACATCTCACTAGCCCCATCTGGTTCTAATTACTACAAACAGGAACCTTCTTTCAGTTCTCTGCTTCTAAATTACTTAACATCACTAAGTTAGTTTCACTTGCCATTTACGTGAAGCTCACCAGCAATCAGTAAATTAGTTTATTAGTGCTTGCTTTCTTTTTTTAAAAAAAGCATATTTATTATCAACCAATAGTTGGTTTCTTTATTGAATAATAATTAGCAGTTGAATAAGAAATTAGGTAATGTGAACTTTTTTTTTTTAGACAGTGCAGTGGTGTCATCATAGCTCACTGCAACCTTGAACTCCTGGTCTCATGCAATCCTCCCATCTCAGCCTCCCAACTAGCTGGGACTATAGGCACATGCCACCACACCTGGCTAATTTTTTAATTTTTTGTAGTGAATATGGTTTTTTTTTAATGGAATTTTCATGGGGGAAGAACTAACATTCAACAAACATTTCCCAGGGTCAAAGGATGGACAGGCTTGAATTAGTCTAGAGCCATGAAATCATAACAACTAAAACTTGGGGAAAATTTAGAGATAATTTCTAACTCCCCCTCCCCCCATTCCTATCTTCCTCATTTTACAGTTAAGAAAAATGAGGACCAAAGTGGTGAAAGGGCTTATTCAAACTCTTACAGCAAGATAAGCAGAGAGCCATACCTGGAATGAACACCAGTTACATCTTTTCTGTGCAGTCCTCAAAGCAGCATAGATCCTTCTACATGTGCTGGGAAAGGATTTGCCTTTTTGCATATAACTTGATCCAAGTTATACTTTATTTTCCCCCAAAGAGTCCTTGCCTAGGACAACTATACTTAATATATGTCCATAATTAACCAGTGAGTAGGGAGGGTAGAAACTCTCCATTATGTTGCAGGGAGCTATGCAATCTAACTCAACATCTTGTATCTTGGGTGATATAATCCAGATGAGAAAATGCTGAAAGGATTTGGGATAGATCCAGTGATTCTTCCATTTGGTCCCTGCTCTCTAGAGCACTCTTAAAGATAATGATGATGATATTAGTTGTTAACATTTATTAAGTGCTATATGCTTGGCACTATGCAAAACATTTTATAGGCATTATCAAATAAACAACTTTGTGAAGAGGTACTGTTATATTTCCATTATACAGATGAGGAAACAAAGGCTTAGAAAAGTTAAAAGTTAAAAGTTCCTGACCTAGGACTAGGAAATAATTGAGTCAGATTTAAACCCGGTTTGTCTGACTTCAAGACCCATGTTCTTAACCACTGCTGTAGTCTGAATGTTTGTGTTCCCTCAAAATTTGTACATTGAAACCTAACTCCCAAGGTAATGGTATTAATAAGTAGAACATTTGGGAGGTGATTTCTTCATAAAGGTGCTGCCCTAATGAATAAGATTAGTGCTTTTATGAAAGAGGCTTGACAAAGCTTATTTGCCCCTTCTGTCATGTGAATATGCAGCAAGAAGGTACCATTTTTGAAACAAAGAGCAAGCCCTCACCAGACATCAAATCAGCTACCACCTAAACTTGGACTTCCCAGCCTTTAGGACTGTGAACAATAAATTTCTGTAGTTTATAAATTACCCAGTCTAAGGTGTATTGTTAAAGCAGTCTGAAAGGACTAATACAACCATGGAGATATCTGAAAAGATGGGCTCCAATACAATGGATTTCTTTCTTCTAGGAAGAAGAAAAAGCCATCCTAATGTTGTCAATCTCTGTAATGACAGTGCTTTCTTCATGTGTTTAACACTTGATATTTTGAAAGTTATTTTTCTTTTTGGAGCTCTGCAACAATCCAGTGAGAGAGCTGGGAAAGCTATAATTATGTATATTTTAATAGCCCTATCTATAACTGATAGATATCAGTAAGTACCAAATAAGCTCCAGTTGCAAAACCAATAGAAGTGACTCATTTCTATATGATCAGGGTGCTCTAAGTGACTAACCGGGACATGAGGTGGTTTGGGGACATGGGAAGCATGCTCTTGGGAGTCTGGCTGCTGGGATTGGGTCCTATCTCATTGTGGTTCTCCCTTAGGAAATTTAGACACTTAGCAACCTATCCATATTCATACTTAGTAACCCCCAACCTTCTGTCTCCAAAGACCCTGCTATTCCCCATTCACTTGCTTCAGTCATCTCCTATGTTCTAATGACTCCTTTGTCTACATCTTTCTAGCTCAGACCTTTCTTTTGAGCTCCACATCAGTTTCCCCTGTTTTTAGAACATCTCTACCTGGATGTGCCACTGAAAATCAATGTCTAAAATTGAGCTGGCCTCATTCTTGCCCACCCCACCTCATTTTTCTCCACTTTTTTTCTTTCCTTCTATCTTCCATTACCTGTTGTGAAATAAGCACCTACTATAGGCCAACTACTATGCTAATGGGCGAGGACACAATTGTATGCAAGAACAGACAATGTCTCATCTCGAGGAGATGTAGGTGGGGGAGATGGCCATGAATCAGGTATAGTAAGTACTGGGGGAGCTAATAAAGGGAGTTTCTGTCAGGGAGATCAGGGAAGCCTTTGTCATACTTAGGATGAAATCTGAAGGAAGCAGGAGAGGACAGGTAGAAAGAATAGTCTATAAAAAGGGGACATCATTTGCAAAGACCTTGTAACAAATACTAGAGAAAGAGAGTTGGCAGGTGGCACAAAGGTTGAGAAGAGGATGATGGAAACTGTGGAGAGCTCCTGTTTAAAATCCTCAATGGCTTCCAGTGGCTTTCAGAATAAAAGCAGAACACACAACAGGGCTTCATCTTTTTCTCCTCATCAAGCTCCTACAGAGCTTTTGCATGTACTGTTCCCTCTTTGCAGTTGAGTTGATTCTTCTTTTTTTTTCTTTAGTATTATCTAGCATTTATTAAATATTTGCTATGTGCTAGGCACTATGCTAAGACTTTTTTCATATTATCTAATTTAATCTCATGACAATCTTATGACATATTATCTAATTTAATCTTATGACAATCATATTAAATAAGGAAAACTATTATTTCCATTTTGTACGTGAGGTAATTGGGATAGAGAGGTTGAACAACAGATCCAGAGTCACAACAGCTTGTGGATGGCTGTTACAGATTGCATGTTCATGTCCCTCCAAAATTTGTGTGTTGAAATTCTAACCATCCATGTGACGATATTAGACTGTGGGGCTTTGGGAGATAACTAGGTTCTAAGAGAGGAGCACTCATGAATGGGATCGGTACCCTCATATGAAGAGACACAGAGCTTGCTTCCTCTCTGCTCTCTCTACCACATGAGCAAACAATGAGAGTATGGCCATCTATGAACCAGAAAGCAGGCCCTCCCCAGGCACCAAATCTGCCAGTGCCTTCATCTTGGACTTTCCAGTCTCTACAACTGTGAGAAATATATGCTTATTGTTTAAGTCACCCAGTCTATGGTGTTCTGTTATAGAAGCCTGAACTGACTGAGACAGTAGTGGAACAAGGTTTGGAATCAAACCTGGCTGACTCCAGACTCAGTGTGCTTCAGCATTTTGTCCACTGCTCCTCATTTATATTCATCCCATTTGGCCAAGGCCTGAGGCTTTTACTCTACAACTCTGCCATGTTACTTCCGTTCTTACAATCATCTTTCCAAATCAACTAATCTACAACCTCAGTACTGATGGCACCACTGTGTTGACTGTAGGGATATAATAACTTGTTTTGATTTTTTAACATTATAAAGAAAGCTGGATGCACATTCTTATGTGTTTGTACTCTTGTCTAATTATTCCCTCAGGGTACTTGGTGAGTAAAAATTTAGGTGTTTTTAAAGGTTTTGATTTATGTGGCCAAATTGGCAACAGTAATACTTGAGTTTTTAGTAGTTGATTCTATTACCCTGCCTGTATGCCAAGGGAATAATTCTGCCATTGTGCCAACAAAGAAAAACACAACTTAGAAACAATCCTTTGCATTTTTGTTAATTTGTCTTGGAGTACAGAATATTAAAAAAAAAAAAAAAAGGAGACCGAATCCTCTGTAGCCCTTTTTCTTTGGACCTAGACTTCAAGGCATTATTTTGAAGTACAGAGTTTAGTGTGTCCTCCAACTTAAGACAGATAAGTAGGAGTAGATGCAGCAAAAACAGGCTGCTTATGATTTATTTGGTATTTACTATGTATTCTGACCACATTTTTCTCTAGTGTATCTATATAAACATTTATATATTTTTGCATAATCAAATTCTAAATGATAATGTAATTCTATTCCTCAAATAACTTTGCTTACCAGCATCTCAAATGCACTCTTTTATCTTTAGAAATCTTTGGGAAAGGGTCAGAGAACATAGATGAATTTGATTTACCTTGCCACAGCGGAAATTGGATGCTATGGACAAGGAACAGAATGATGCCTTTTCACTTCCAAAGATTTAGGAATTATGCTGTGTTCTTGGATCTATCCCCTTTAAACCAGGTGGATGGTTTTAAAATGGATTTTAAGGCTGGCTTTATGCCTTATAGATGTGACTGCTCCTAGGAATGGGCTCAGTTTTCAAAAATATTTTTTTTTTCCTGGAAGCATAACATTATAAAGAAGGCCAGGCTGTTAATTTCCTGAAGTGCTAGAAATCATCACAGAGACAGAAGTTCAAATGCTTCTCTGTTGGCTTGGAGCCAGTGCACACAATGGCAGGGAACAATGGAGGCTTTGAAAATGCACCTTGGGGTGGATGATGTTTAACAAGCAGGATGCAGGGCTAGAGCCTGTGGTGGCAGTGCCATCCTTGCCATTCCTTCCTAAGATGAGGACTCCACATCCTGGAGTACTGAAAATCAAAGGTGGAGCTATACTGGCCATTCCAGAAGCAATGAGTTTTTTTCTAGACATAGTTTCAAGTAAGCCACCTAATACCTCTGGAACTTTAGTTCCTCATCTGTAGAAAATGAGACTGAGATACATGATTTTATTTATTTATTTATTTTTATTTTTTATTTCCTCTTATTATGGGGGTACAAGTATTGTTAGGGATACATATATTGCCCCTGCCACCCCTCTCCCCCCTGCTGTGCCAGAGCTTCAAACGTGTCCAACCCTCAGGTGGTGCACACCTCACCCATTATGTAAATATACACCTTTCCCCTCCTTCCCCTCCCACCCGTCCACCACCCGATAAAAGTTTTTTTTTTTTTTTTGACATTTTGGTTACATTGTATATCTTTGCCTCTCCCTAAGAAGGGTTAGAGGTAATCCCTTCCCCCTGACAATGTACGTCACATCTGTAAGATGTAGGTCTCCCCACCCATCCTTGGTGAACAGTACAACTATTTGAGTATCATAGTTTAAATCAGTCAGTACCAATTTGATGGTGAGTAGATGTGTAGCCCATTTTCCAGATCTTGTGTCGCCTCACTTTGGATAATGGGCTTAAGCTTTATCCAGGATAGCATAAATGGTGCTGAGATACATGACTTTAAAGGCATTTTCAGCTATAAAATTAGACTGCTCTTATGTGTGAGTCTTCAAATTTAGAAAAAAATTAAGCAATTCTTCTAATAACAAAAACACATATTACTGTTGGAAAGTTGTTAATATGGTAAGTGACCTGTACTTAACTACTATAGATTTTTTTCTCTCTCCTGCCCTTAGCCACTGAATCAATCTCAATCAATCTCTCTCTCTCTCTCTCTCTCTCTCTCTCTCTCTCAGTTTAAAAGTATATTTAATTTTATCCCAGTGAGTCAAGATTGTTAGAATAGAAAGGGACATAGGGAGACAGAAGAAAGAGATTCCTTGATTGTGGCATATGAATTGGGGTTTATAAGACCATCTCTTTCTTTTGTTCTCTCTTCTGAGCCTTCTCTTATCATTGCTTTTATCTTTTCTATACTCCCTTTCCTCTTTCTGCATTCAAAAGATCCAACATATTGACTGAGATTCTTAATTACAAAAAAGCTACTGGCATTTAGCCAAATCTTTTCACAGAATTTTTTAGTGAGGAGTATTATATCTTTTGATCCATGAACATGGTATGTCTTGCCATTTATCAAAATGTTTCCATAACATTTTGTAGTTTTCAGTGTACAAGTCTTACACTTATTTTGCTAAATTTATAGCTAAGTAATTTATTCTTTTTGATGCTATTGTAAATGGAATAATTTTCTTAATTTTATTTTCAGATTTTTCATTGCTCATCTGTAGAAATACAACTGCTTTTTTTGTATATTGATTTTGCATCCTGCAATCTCTTTTATTCCAGTAGTGGATTCCTTAGGATTCTCTATACACAAGATCATGTCATCTGCAAGTAGATATAATCTTACTTTTTCCTTTCCAATCTAGATATACTTGCCTAATTTTTCTACATACAACCTCTACTTAAATGTTAAGTAGAAATGGGAAGAGTGAACATCTTTTTCTTTCTTGTTCTTGATTTAGGGGAAAATATCAGTCTTTCACCATTATGTGATGTCAGCTGTGGGTTTTTCATATATGCCCTTTATCAGGTTGAGGAATTCCCCTTTTCTTTCTAGTTTGTTTAGTGTTTCTATCATGAAAGGGGTCGGTTGTCTACCAGCGAGATGTTAAGGAAAAAAAAAAAGAAAGAGTATTGGATTTTACCAAAAATCTTTTCTGTATTTATTGAGGTAATCATGTAGTTTCTCTTCTTTTTTTTATTTTTATTTTTTGAGACAGAGTCTCACTCTGTTGCCCTGGCTAGAGTGCTGTGGCATCAGCCTAGCTCACAGCAACCTCAAACTCCTGGGCTCAAGCAATCCTCCTGCCTCAGCCTCCTGAGTAACTTGGACTATAGTCATGCACCACCATGCCCGGCTAATTTTTTCTATTTTTGGTAGAGACAGGGTCTTGCTCTTGCTCAGGCTGGTTTCAAACTCTGGAGCTCAAATGATCCTCCCGCCTTGGCCTCCCAGAGTGCTAGAGTTACAGGCATGAGCCACCACGCCTGGCCCGTTTCTATTCTTTATTATACAGTGTATTACATCCATATGTTAAACCACCCAAACATTCTTGGAATAAATTCTATTTGGTCATGGCATATGATCTTTTTATATTCTGCTGGATTCAGTTTGCTAGTATTTGTTGAGGAATTTTTGCACCTATATAACCTAAGGGATACAGTCTGTAGTTTTGTTTTGTTTTTTTCTTGTGATGTCTTTGTCTGGTTTTGGTAATGCCAGATTTTATGATATAATTCTGACATCATAAAATGAGTTATAAAGTGTTCCCTCCTCTTCTATCTTTTGGAAGAGTTTATAAAGAATCGGTATTAATTCTCCTGTGGATGTTTGGCAGACTTCACCAGTAAAACCATTTGGACCTGGTCTTTTATTTTGTGAGAAATTTAAAAATTACTAATTTGAGCTCTTTACTTGTTATAGACCTATTCAGATTTTCTGTTCCTTCTTGAGTCAGTTTTGGTAATTGTGTCTTTCTAGGAATTTACCCATTGCATCTAAGTTATCTAATTTGTTGGCATACAGTTGTTCATAGTTTTCCTTATAATCCTTTTTTATTTCTATAAGATTAGTAGTAATGTGCCCTCTTTCATTCTTCATTTTAGAAATTTGTAATTTCTCTTTTCTTTATCAGTCTAGCTAAAGGTTTGCCAGTTTTGTTTATATTTTCAGAGAATCAACTTTTAGTTTTATTGATTTTCTGTATCATGTTTCTAATCTCTATTTCATTGAATTTTTATCATTTCCTTCCTTTTACTAGCTTTGGGTTTAGTTTACTCTTCTTATTTTAGTTCCTTAAGGTGTAGTGTTAGATATTGATTTGAAATCTTTTAAAA
Source organism: Cheirogaleus medius (assembly GCA_008086735.1). NCBI lineage: Eukaryota > Metazoa > Chordata > Mammalia > Primates > Cheirogaleidae > Cheirogaleus > Cheirogaleus medius. Next base: position 97,225,381 of record VBSM01000272.1, on the reverse strand, counting down.
TGTAGGCATCTATAGCTAGAAATTTAGGAAGAAGTAGGGATTATTATTTTTGCCTAAAGAAGATTTAATAATTTGATAGAAGCCTACTAGTAAGACTGAATTACATATATTTTACTTGGATGCTTTGCTTACCTTCAGATTCTATGGCAGAGTAGCATCCAAAATGCACAAGTTAAATATGTAAACTCTAGCAGAGCTTTTGCTTTAGTAGTGACAATTATTCGAAGTGTTCATATAATTTTTAATTTTGAAGGATGAATTATTTGATGGCAATTGTGAAACATTCTCAAACCTGTCACATGTAGCAATTCTGCAGTCTGAGAAATTGCTACTGGCATTTGCAAGCATGGCAGAAATTTAATAAACTGTCGCCAAACCATTTGTTTGTTTGACTGCCAAGGTTTCCTTCCCCACATCACATGCAGTACCCTGCTGCCAACAGTTATCAAAATACTCCCACAGTTGTCACAGAGAAAATTGTTCAGGGAGTTAATATTTCTTTAGTCTTGTTGTTCTTATGTCTCTTTGCCTTGCTACTTCTACTTGGGGATTTATTTGAACAACCCAAATAACATCTTTGTGGAACAGTTCGATATTAAATTGAAATTTAATGAATTGAAAAAATAATATTTGAGATACAGGTATAGACAGAGAGTACAGCAAGATTGAGAAAGAAGGCTTTCATGTTTACTCTTTATATGTTCCTAATGTTTGAATTTTTATAGGGAGAATATGTTGTTTGTGTAATGCAAGAAAAAAAAACAGTAAAAGATGTAAAAACAGTTAAGAAAGAGGGAATAAGGAGGAAAGTACTATAAAAGTCCAGCTAGATCAACTCATTCTGATCAAAGATATGTAATTGTGTGGTACAAAAAATAATAATAGGATTTAGAGATAAAACCAAGCCCCTTAGACCAGAGATTAACACGAAATTGAAATTATTGGTTCCGGGCTTGCATTTTCTACGAAGACCCCTATAGGTAAGTGCCAGGTAAGGTTTGAAAAACTGTTGCATATGAAACAGGAAAGGTGGAAGATTTAAAGGTGTGACCCTAGACCTCAGTGACAAATTCAAAGATTAATGAAAGTGTAGCCTTTTACCACTAGGATAATATTCACAACTATCATCCGAAGTACACATATCTCTGCTGTGTCTTGTATGTTAATGACTTTATTGGACACTTTGGCAGTCCTTATCAAAATCTCAAATGTGTGTACTCTTGACAAGCATTTCCACTACTAGGAACCTCTTCTGAAGAAATACACCAGTACACAGATACTAGATAGATAGATGCTCACCACAGCACAATAGTTTAAATAGCCTAAGTGTACGTAGAGAGTATGGTTAAGTAAAGTACAGTCCAACTTGTCTGAGGTCATAGGGCTGAGAAGTGGAGAGCTGGGACCTAACTGAGGCGTTGATCCCTCACTGTACTACATTTTATGAGTTAGTGGAAGAAAGTGGCTTTTGGGTGATCAGGACCCAGCTGTGTGTTATTCCCAGGTTAAGTCAAGATTGGACAGCGGGGAGAGGAGGGAGGGCAGGCAAGTGTCATAGCTAAGGGACTAGGAATAAGGCAGAGCTGGTCTGGAATTTAAAGCAACAATAAAAAATAGAATAAAAGGTATGTATAATTAAGGGAAAGGGGTTCTGGAAGAAAGTATCTTGTTTTAGCAAAAGATCCTTACCTTAACCAATTCTCACCCTACAACTCAGAAGCCATGAACCCTCATCCTAAAAGACTCTAGATGAGCATGTAGTTAGTCTAATAGGCTTTCTTGCTCTGAAATAGGGTGGGGGACTGAAAGAAGAGCTTACTTCTGGAGAATGTATTTGTTCCTTTTCATCAAAGAAAATCCATGTTAACATATGTTTGAGGGATTAATTCATCTTTGACTTTCTCAGCAAATGGGAGGAGAATTCTTGCAGTGTTTCCTAAACTATGAAATGAAGGATTTGGTGTGGCTGCTGCTGGGTGGGATGATTCAAAGGATTTTAAGTACCACATGCCAATTTCAGGAGTCCTGGCATTTTCTGCATGCCCTGGTGTTTCCAATGATCCCAGATGCTACACTAGTGTTCTGTATGACCTTGAACCATGTACTATCCTTTCTGTGATTCATCTTCTCTATCTACAAGTGAGGGGAGTGGAATAAGTGGTCTGTACTATCCCTTCAGCTTTTGATTTAATTTATATTTTCGATACTTGCTGGATCATCAGAATTTTAAATAAACATTATTTGGTATTTATTAATGAGGGCTAGAAGCAAAAAATTACTTTCTTAACATGATTCATATATATACACACATACATACATATATTATTGTAGTTTTTTTGTAAAATGAAACAAAAATTTATTTATAAGAATAAATACATTATTTATTTTAACTTTTCTTAGTTATTTATAAGAAATTCTATACCTTGGTGATCTGTATCCTTGGTTCTCTCTTTGCTCTTAGGAAAGAATTGATAAGATTTTCCTATGGCATAAGGAATAAAAAGGGGTAGTCTAAGGAGGAATGATAGCTGAGGAAGTGAACTATGTACATATCTTTATATTCAACAGCCACCCTGCAGCCTTAAGGTAATGTGTGGCCTTCTAGATCCTTAAGTGTGGCCTTTTGACTGAATCCAAATTGGACAGAACAAATCCTCGTATTAAAAGGGGTGCAAACAGAGAAACATGAAGCTTTTCTTGCCTCCTTTTGTGCTTAAAAGAGAACAATCTTGAAATCAGAAGGCCGGAAGTTCCCCGCAACTTCACAGCAGCTGGAGCATCTGTCCTCAGGTGGAAGTGGAGGGCACTGAGCCCTGATATGAGACAATTGATACAAATGTGTGTGACTGTCTATTACATAGGACATGTAAAATGCATACCAAATGCTTCAGTAATTTTTTGATTCCTGAAATACAGCTTATTTTATGTGCTTCATAGACCTACAAATACAGGAAGTGGGACTGACCCAGGGCCCCAGCTGCCAAGAGCTGAATGTCGCTGTGTTTGCTCTGAGGCAGTCATGCTTTCTGTTTCCCGTGGGCTGCTCCCATTCAACGACTGAGCATGGTGGGGACACTGAGGCACGCCCATTTTGGCTTTAAGGATTCCCTTGATGGCCTTGATGAACATTCTTTAGATTGCATGGGCAGTCAAGAATGTTTTCATTCAATCTTCCTACCTTCTCTACTTCACATGGGTCAGCCTAACCTAGTTGCCTTCCCCTATTCCCTCACAAGCATTTTCCTGAATAAAATCTTCGTGTATTAAATTCTATTTTGGCTCTGTTCCCCAGAGGACCTGAACGAACACAAACTGATTAAAAGCACAGCTTTGCAAGGCACAGAAGCATGTATTTGATATGTTGCATTTTGGATCAAAAAGGAAGAAAATAAGAATATATATTGGGATTAGCTGATAAAGACATCGAGAACTCTCGAGGATATTGAAGAAATTAATAACAGTGATATCCTGTGAGGGGTTTTGGCAAAAACTTGTGCATGGAGAAAAGAGCTAGAAGGGAAACTTTTCACTGTTCACCTTTTAATTATATATTTTTTGATTTTTCAACAAGCTAAATGCATAATAATTCGAAAATGTAAAATCAAATGTTTGGATTTAAAAAGCATATGAATTTGAGGAAGAAGAAAGCTTAGGCTTTGGAGATAGCTGGTCTGAGTTTGAGCCCCAGCTCATCTTTGTGATCTTGAGATTACTGTGTTCCTGGATTCTTGATTCCAGTGATTTGTTTCCCTTCTTGAATGAGAAGTCTATAACCTCATCCACCAGCTCCCTGCAGGAGGCATACACCTCCCACCTGACTGACATCGGTCTTGGCCATGGGACTTGCCCCCCAGCAGGGGACGGCGGCGAGAGGTTGAGACCTAGATGAGTCTGAGCAGAGCTTTTAAGAGCCAGTGTCCCGGATGATCACTGCACTCCTTTCTCGCCACAATCTTAGGTAGGGCCTGCTTCTAGAGCCTGGATTCTGGAATAAAGTTGCAGAGCCACGGTTACCTGGCAGCTGCTACCATTGACAGGCCATGTGAGCAGAACATATTGTCACAGAGAAAGCCACTGTGCTTATTCCCCAACCTTTTTATTTTGAAAAATTTCAGAATAAAGTTGAAGGAGTAGTTCAATTAACAACCTTACTTAGATTACCAATTGTTAACATTTCGCCACATTTACTAGATTTTTTTTGCTCCTTCTTTCAATATGGAGCCCCTATTTTTGCTGAACCTTTGAGAGTTAGCTATAGGCATAATGATACTTTTACCCCTAAATATTTTAATATATATCCTAAGAACAAGAATTCTCTCCTATATGACCATGAAACTATTATCATATCAAGAAATACAACATTGACACAATATTATTTATATTTCTATTTAAGTTTATCTGTCCCAGTGATATCCTTTGTAAATTTTTTTTCTTTCGGATCCAAGATCCAAGTGAGGATTATGCAGTGCAATAAGCTGTATGTGTCTTTAGTCTCTAATTCAGAACAGTGGCCTTTTTTGGCCTACTTTTCATGAAACTTATATTTTTGAAGAGTTCGGGTCAGTTGTTTTATAAAATGTATCACTTTCTGGATATGTCTGATTTCCTCATAATTCTTTAGATTCTGGTTAAATATTTATGTTAGGACTACTGCATAGATGATATTGTTTATATCACAAATGGGAAACACACATAATGTCAGATTGTCCCATTTTGAGTGAGGATCAGTTTGACACGTTGTTAAGGTGATAGCAATCAGATTTCTCCATTGAAAAGGTTTTATTTATTTATTTCTTTGTGTAGATAGTAATATGTGAGGTGATACTTAGAGACTATATAAATATCTTGATCCTCAATAAACTTTCTCCATTGATGTTAGCATCCATTGATAATCCCTTCACGTACCAATTATTACATTGGTAGTTATAGAATGGTAATTTTCCCTATTCCATTATTCCTACTCCATTTATTATCAGGCATTCTTCTATAAAGGAAACTTTTCATCCACTCTTTGTCCCCATTTATTTTTGAGTACCACTATGGATTCATGGGTATTTAAAATATATGTTATAATTTTTCATCATCATTCTATCGTTATTCAGACTGTTTTAAATTTGAACAATGGGAGCCCCTTCATGCTGGATCCTGTGCTCTTTTAACATGTTTCTGTCTGAATGTATTTCTTTACTTTCTGGCACAATAACAGTCTAGCTTTTCTTAGATATTTACTGTCACTGACCTGATTCTTTTTATTTGGCAGAGAGATTGACAGAGTCAGACTTAGATTTGGGGGGATGATTGATAAAGAAGACAAGAGAGGGATTTTAGAATAAGGAAATATTTTGCAGGGGGCGGGGGGCAGAATTCTTGGCCAAAGATTACCTTGGGTATGTCTCAGGTTCTCCAAACCTGAATTTCCTTTCCTGGAAAATAGAGATTATTATGCCTATTGCTCAGGTAGACTGTGAAAATTAATAAAGCCAGCTCTGTGATTGGCAAACATTCAATATTTGTTGGCCATTTTCACTAGTGACAATCTTCCAAGCAGGTTAATTTCTGTGATACTGGTGAGCTCCAATTACGTGCCTCCAACGCGTTTACGATTAAAACTTGCTTAACTTTATGTTCAGAAGCTTTGCTTAATGTTGTTGTCAAATGTTCTAAGGGCAAGTATACTGTTTCTAGCTGAGGTTAAATGGGTACAGTCTCTAAAAGGCTAGTGAAACAAAAAGCTTTTAAGGTAATCATTGTATGCAAATTTACAAAAAGCAAAAGACACTCCCCCCATATGAGTATATATGTACATTTCGTGGTTTGAAATAGGGTCTTAAACGAGAGATGGCCTAGTAAAATGTAGACTGGGTTTATTTTATTTTGTTTTGAAACAGAGTCTCACTCTCTTGCCTGGGCTAGAGTGCCGTGGTGTCAGCCTGGCTCACAACAACCTCAAACTCCTGGGCTCCAGAGATCCTCCTGCCTCAGCCTCCCGGGTAGCTGGACTACAGGTATGTGCCACCATGTCCAGCTAATTTTTTCTTTTTAGTTGTTTGGCTAATTTCTTTCTATTTATAGTAGAGACAGGGTCTCGCTCTTGCTCAGGCTGGTTTTGAACTCCTGAGCTCAAGCAATCCTCCCGCCTTGGCTTCCCAGAGTGCTAGGATTACAGGCGTGAGGCACCGCGCCCAGCCTAGACTGGGTTTAAATCCATGCTTACCTACATTTCTCCTTTTACAAAGTGAAGATACACTTTCCCATCTGGGCTGAGGAGGCTTGTCATAGCATTTGTACGTTAGGCGGCACTTCCACCTGGTGGCGATGTATCCAATTGCAAGTCCAAGCGCAGAGTTGGGGAAAAGGCAGCGGTGCTGAATTTGTAACCTAAACAGCATTAAACAACTTTGAATAAAAACGTTTCCATACTTTACCAATGGAATGATTACTTCAAATGACAATAATGTCATAGTACGACAAAGGGATTATATGTCAGTTGCGCTGGAGTTCTTTCTTTCTTTTCTTTTTTTGCAAGGGCATTCATTCATTCAACAAGTATCTAGGGAGCTGTGCATGCTGTGTGCCAGGCACTGTTCTGGGCACTTGGGAAACATCAGTGGACAAGAGACAAAAATTCCGCCCCAGGATGCCTTTTACTATACTCTCTATAGAGACTATATGAACTAAACGATATCGTTTGTAAAGAGCTCTACGGATTACAACGTTCCTTCCAGCGTCAACTGGACATGTTTCAAGGCCTATATTAACGTGGCCAATTAAACGGAGAACCCAGGCGCAGACCCATTCCAGCCCACCCAAGAACCCACCCTGCAAAACTGAGAGTTGAGTCCCGAGTTAGATGTCATCAGCTGACCATGAAAGCACCATGAAAGTAGAAGCCATCTTTCCTCAGTTTTTCGCCCCGAAATACGTATATTCTTTTTGGGAAGCAAGGGTGTTGCGAAGGGTTGAGGGCGATGGCGTCTGTGGGACTCTACCTCCACAAAGGAGACACTTAACTTCGCCACAGAGCCCGTGAGGTGGCGGGCCAACCGCCCTGGGGCCCAGCACCTCTGGGCCACCGCCGCGTTCCGGAACGTGCCCCTGCTTGGGGACGCCGGCCCTCATCCAATTAATCCTCAGCGAGGCGCGAACGCGCCCCCCAGTGGCGGTGCGCAGCCCGAGCGCCGGGTCCGGAACGCAATTGTCATACGGAACCCTTGGTGCGCGCTCAGTTTCCGGGGGAAAGGGCAGAGAAGGACTTGTGCGTCCCGGTCTCCACGGCTGCGATGGAGGCGATGGCCATGGGGGTCCGAGGACTGCGCCCCTGGCGGGTTGCTCCTGGTGGCAGGGCTGGCTGGAGTGAGTTTCAGAGGCTGTGGAGACGGGGAGCGAGGCATAGAGAGGGGTGTCTGTCCAGATTGGGCTTGAAGCGGGTCCTGGGAGGTTTTGCGGACAGAGCAAGGAGAAGGGTTTCTCAGCTGACCCTCCTCCCTTCCCCCGTGGCAGTTGCCTCCCTCCTCTCAACCTGGGAGCAGAAATCTGGGGGAGTGAGGGGTTGCGAGAGGGCAGGGCAGCCGCTGGGCCGCGGCAAGAGTTTAGGGTACTTTTGGGAAGGAACCCACGTCCCGTGCAAATACGTCCTTGTCTTCTCCTAGGAATACTCGTACTTTTCAAGTCTCCTGATTTTGGGGTTTGGAAAACTAAGCCCAGCATTTCTTGCCCTGGATATTGATAGTTTTGGTGTGGGAACTTTAGTATGCTGAAGTTTCCTTGTCCTTCAGACGTTTTCAAACCGACCACTTTGCTCACCCGCCCAGTGACTTTGCTTCCTGGTTACTTTTTGTCCCTATTGTAAAGCACAGATTGGAATACCGCAGAGGAAATTGGTGGGAAATAGAGATCTGATGTGAAAGAGCAAATTTAAAGTGGAGGTGCAGATCTGGGCCAGTTGCGTGCGCCAGCTGCGTTTCTTCAGTTGGCGTTTTGATTGTTGATATTAGAAAGCACTTTAAGTTGACCTACAAGTACATTTTTGGCAAACGAAGTTTAAAATTCTGTTGCCTCTTATCTTTCCTTGTTATAGGAGGATGGTGATGTGGCAGTGGAACTGGTTGGATATAGGCAGTATATTATTCATTTTTTTCTATTTTCGTACTATTGTAACTTCTCTACAGGATTTATAGCAACATCACCAGCTTCTCAGCTGTCACCAACAGAATTGACAGAAATGCGGAATGATCTCTTTAATAAGGAAAAAAACAGGCAGTTATCATTAACTCCCAGAACTGAGAAGATAGAAGTTAAACATGTTGGAAAAACCGACCCTGGCACTATCTTCGTGATGAATAAAAATATTTCAACTCCTTATAGTTGTGCCATGCGTAAGTATTGGAATTGGAATACAGTTTTGGCCATTTTACTCAAGCTGTGCGGAAGAGCCGGTGCAGGAGACAAGATGTTGTCATTGCTCCCTGAACTTTCCAGAAGTTCTCCTTTATTTGACATGTTATTGTCTGTTCACTGCCTCTTTAGCTCTGAAGGGTACTATGGGTATTGGCTAGGTTGGCACTGTAGT
>VBSM01000272.1:97197848-97210223 GCA_008086735.1 Cheirogaleus medius | reverse complement strand
CTCATAAATATTGTTAATGTGTATTAATCATTTTAATTGTGTAAAATTTTCATTAAACAGAAATTTATAATATTGGCATATGTTATATTTTGTACAGGGCCAGTGATGATATTACATTTCTAGTGAAACTTTCTGAATTATGAAAACAGTTTTTTCCCCATGTATTTAATAAACTTAATTTTATTCATATGGTAAACAGTTTATGTCTTGCTGTTTATTAGCATTTTAACTTATTGCTGTATGGTTTTAATAAACATAAATAAGGCTGAATATTTGGATGAAATGTTTATTAAAATTCCTTTATAGACTTCTCTTTAATAATTATTTTAAATATTAATGCAGACTGATATGTTAATTACAGTTAAATAACAAGTTTTATAGTTTGTAAAGTTGGGAGAATGTTTATGGTCCAAACATTCTGTTGTTGTAAATTAGTAACTATTCCTCCTAACAGATTTGCTTTTGCTTTTTATTTTGTTGGATTCATAGTACTAAGCATACATTTTATCTTATCTAGCTTGTGGAGAGATGCTTTTAAGTAACTTTTTACTGAAGATAATTACTTTTATTTTGAAGGAGAACCTACGTTCCTTTACAAAAGATGCTCATGCTTTAATATATAAAGATCTTCCATTTGAAACCCTGGATGTTGAAGCAAAAGTGGCATTAGAAATATTTCAACACAACAAGTAAGTGTTGACTTACTTTAAAACAAGGTTAAACCTCTCAAAATTAGATGTAATGAAGAAAATTCCGGTCTTAAGCCTTTTATATTTGATGTTCTTATGATACTGTTTTATTTTCCATTTTAAGGTCTCTTTTTCTGCACCAGGCTAATTACTTTTGTTCATATCATTATTTATTTCACTGAGAAAAATGTTCCCCACGCCCCTTAATAATTTTCTCACTTTCTTTTACTTCTGTGTTTCTTAGGCTAGCCATTCTCTTTGTATCAATGTAGTGGTATGTTTCCCCCCCTTTTTTTTCCACTGTGAAATGATAACATATGTTAAACAACTGTATTATTTTGTGCACTTGGCAACCTTTCCCTCCCATCCTTCCACTCTTTAAATGAGAAGGATAAGATTGAAGATGTAAGCAGTTTGGAAGGCAGCTAACAGCTGAAGAACAGTGTTTACACAACCAGGTTTTAGTCTTTTGCACGTGAATTATTCATTTGGTGGATTTTCTTTGTCAACATTTTAAATCCTGCCTGGCTTCTCAATTCCCTTTCTCACTCAGAAAACTTCCAGTTCACCTTCTACTATTAGTTATAAGAACATAAACTAAATTTTAATATTAATTTAATAGAAAATGAGAACTAATTAGAAAAGGATATCTGTGCTGCAAAAAAATAACATATTTACTATAGTCTGAAGCCAAAATATGCACCTACAAATTGTTAAAGATTATGGATTAGAATTTCTTAGGTATATGGGAATCGAATTACAAATTCTCATAGGGATAGTTTGTCATAGGTATATTCTTGGGTTAGTTTACGATTCTTCTTGACCCATATTCTAGCTTGGCATTTCTCAAAGTGATATGCCTCATAATATTCTCCCATAAGACATTAATTGATGTGCTGAAAAACATGTACAGTGTTCAGTTTAGTCTGGAGAACAGTGGCATGAACATTTTACTCATCGCATTCTAGAGTCTCCCCAAGTGTATATAGAAAAGAATATATTTCAAATATATTGGCCCATGGAATACATTTTCTTAATGTTTTTAGCATATCCTGGAACCAGGGGTCTTAGAAACCAGTTGTAATGTACATTTTAACTGAACTAGAGTATAGATAGTATGGTAGAACCAAACCACCATTTATAGCATTAATTATATAAGAAAATTCCTTGGGCTATTAAGAACCATCAAGTCACTTTCTGTGCCAAAAGTCTAGGGACATGCTGTCCAAAAGAAATATAATATGAGCCATTTATATGATTTTAATTTTTCAAGTAACACTAAAAAAAGTCAAAAGAAAAGGGGAGTTAATTTTAATGATTTTATTTAAATATATCTAAAATGTTATTTCAACATGTGATCAATATTGAAAAATATTAATGATATTTTAATATTTTTCACTCTAAGTCTTCATAATCTGGTGTGTATTTTACATTTAAGGCACATTTTAATTAGACTTGATCACATAGCTATGTTACTGAACATTTTACTTTCAACGTCCATTCTGTGTGCATTGAGATTTCCCTTTCTCCTACTTAGCTGTCAACATCTGGTAGGGGCTTCTGGTACTTTTGTTAACTTAGTTGAGTGTGTGTTAGGAGGAAGGGGATAGTTTGATGACAAGTTTGAGAGGACAGAGAATGTTGGATCCTTGAAGGTGAGTCAGTGATTGGGCCTTTCTGTTGCAGGAGGAAGGGTGGGAAATTTTTGTGGCTTTGGCTCACAGTGGACAGAAGCAGGAGCATCCCTTAGAGGTGGGTCAAGAGGAATAAGTATTCAAGGGAAGCGGCCCCCTCAGTAATGCATGCCACCCATGCGTTGGCTGTGGCAGAAAGGGTATGGCAGTTAGTAGATGTTTTTGCATAAACCGCTGCTCCCAAACCTTGACACATCACTGCCTGTGCATGCACGTGTGCACACACATTATTTGTTTAGCACTCTGGGTTAAACAGACAAAGCTCTTAAAAGTAAGTGGTAAAGTCATGGTTTGAACCTGAGCTGTGCAGTTCCATCTGTGCTTTTAGCTATCCTGACAGAATTGGGTGGATCTGAGAGACATTTGGGCAGTAGAATTGACAGAACTTAATAATGAATTGGATGTAGGGAGTATGGTGGGAGAATGAGGAATCAAGGAAATCTTCTGGGTTTTTCACTTGGACATGTAGCTGGTTGGTGATGTCATACTAAGATAGGAAATTGAGGAGGAGGAACAAGTTTGGGTGTGAAAAGAGGTGGTAATTTGTTCAGGTTGGAAATTTGGGGGTTTAAGGTGCTTGTGGAATATCCTAGTGCAGGGGTCCTTAAACTACGGCCCGCGGGCCACATGTGGCCCGCTGAGGTCATTTATCCGCCGTGCTGGGTGTTTTTGCTGCCGCTGCCTGTCCTGCTTAGCAACTGACTGGTCCTGGGCCCACAGTGCCTATGTGTGGAATGTGCGCCGCACTCTCCAACGGCCCTCCAACGGTCTGAGGGACGGTGAACTGGCCCCCTGTTTAAAAAGTTTGAGGACCCCTGTTGGGTGTCTAGATGGTTCTTGGATATATAGTTTGGTGCTCAGAAGAGGTAGGTAGAATAGAAGCAGAGATACGGAAGATACAACTGCATAAGTATTAACTAATGCTTGCAATTCAAGGAGCTAGTGTAGGGAGGATGCTTAGAGTAAAAAGAGAGTATAGGATAGAATCCTTAAAGGGTAGAGAAAGATAGGAGAGGCCACCGAGGTAAAATAACATGAGTAGGGAATGCCACTGAAACCTGTGGAAGAGCACTTTAAGAAGTGGAGGTGAGCAGTGGTGTTAAGAAAATGAGTACTGAGAAGTGTCCATTGGGTCGGCACCAAGCAGGTACCTGTGACTGTGGAGAACAGTTTGGTGGAGTCATGGTGCCGTCACCAGATTAAAGGCAGGTGAGGCTCTAAGCATAAACCACTCTCAAAAAGTATGGCAGAAGAGGAAGGGAGGTGTCTTTAAACATCTTTTTGTATATTTAGAGTTAAAAATTTTTTTTTTTCTTTTCTACTTTTCAGGCACAAAATAGATTTCATAGAAGAGAAAGCATCTCAGAACCCTGAGAGAATAGTCAAGCTACACAGGTAAGTAAAAGTCTACAAATTGGCTGCTATGTTAATTGAGAGTAAGGCTTAGCTTTATTGTTATTTGAAATGAAGTGTCTGACTGAAATAGAGGAATTTCTACTTTATTTTGTTATTGCATTATTTTCTATTGCTTTGTTAATTGTTTTGATATGGTGGTAAATGGAAGCTTTAAATAATCTTCAGGAACAGTTGTGGTGTCTGTTTCTCATTTTATTGTTTGCTATTTTTATTTCATTTTGAGAATTGAAAACTGATGTTTAATATGTAATTTTTAGGAGTTAATTTTGAAATTGGGCAACATAATCACTGTTATGAATTGAACATGAATTCATGTGTGCACCCAAATATGAATGCTGGCTAGTTATTATGTTACATGTGAGTAAGTTAAACCAGAATATGCTTTCTGATGTATAAATGAGAAAGGGCCACTATTTATATTGACATTCTTCTATGGGAAGCAAGTCACAAGGCAACACATATGTAGAAATGACTTCATGGTCTGGGTCTGTTTTCTCAACCTCAGGTTTTCATGATTTAGACTTAACTATATTCCTCTAGAGACTGCTTTTGGTTTCTAAACACAATCTATCCTATGTACTGAATTCTAAACTCTGTTGTATGGGTTATTATAGCTTGTAGGTTATCAGTTTTGAACAGTCAGATCTGCTTGATAGCATGATGTGTTCTGTGACTCATAAAAACCTTTAAATTTATGTAAGTGCTAATTAAGAAAAAGATTCAGTTGATTTAATTTTAAAAGTTTTAGCCTTTAAAGATCGTTATGTCAGAGGTCATTAGAGACTGAATTGAGCCATATTGAATGTTCTTGATTAGGGATGTAGCAGCAAAGAGAATGAATATTTTGTTTTCAAACTATTATAAATGATTAGAATGTTGAGGTTTTGTTTGTTTATTTTTAAAATCATATCAGAATTGGTGACTTCGTTGATGTGAGTGAGGGCCCCCTTATTCCAAGAACAAGTATTTGTTTCCAGTATGAAGTGTCAGCAGTTCACAATCTTCAACCCACCGTGCCAAGTCTTATACGAAGATTCCAGGGTCTCTCTTTACCCATTCACTTAAGAGTAAGTAAAGCTTAAAGTTCCAGATCTTCCAGTTTGGGTATAGATGTAATTCTGGACTTCATTTTATACCAATTTGAAGGATATAAATTTTAATTTTTCTTTAGTGTGTGACACTAGTATTTTGTAAACTTGGGTTTATGATTAAAAAAAGTTTGCCCAGGGTATAAACATATAATTACAAGAGAAACATTAGTTGAAACAATTAAATCAAATTGAGATAGTGTTTTTGATATTTCAAATTAGCATAGATGAGGGGGCATTGAGGAGGTATTGGAGTGCATGTTGGTAAGACCTTTCTGGAGTGCCTTTTTGGCCTTACATTTGGCATGCTTGTCTAATTCTGATGATCTGTTCATGACCCAAACCTATCATTTTTCACATGGCTTCCACCCCTTGCTGATCCTTTTATTTTAATTTAAATTTTTCATTTTGGGATAATTACGGTTATAAGAAATGATACAGGGAGATCCCATGTACCTTTACCCAGTTTCCTCAGTGGTAGCATCTTGGAAAACTAAAATGCAATGTCGTAACGAGGTGTGAACACTGATAATGAAGGTACAAAACAAGTCCTTCACTATAGGGAACCCTCATGTTGGCCTTTTATAGCCACACTCATTTACATCCCCTTCCCTCTAATGTCCCTCATGCTTCTGTCTCCCTGGCCCTGGCAACTACTACTCTGCTTTCCATTTCTATAATTTTGTCCTTTTAGGAATGTTACATGAATGAGATCAAATAGTTTGTAATTTTGGGGGATTAGCATTTTTTACTCTGCATAATTCTCTGGAGATTCATCCAAATTGTTGAGTATATCAATAGTTCATTCTTTCTTATTGTTGAGTAGTATTTCTTGGTATGGTTGTGCCACAGTTTAACCATTCATCCATCAAAGGACATCTGGGTTTCCAGGTTTAGGCTGTTATGAGTAAAGCTGAAATTTGTATACAGGTTTCTGTGAATATACATTTTCATTTCTATGAGATAAATGCCCAGGAGTGCGATTGCTGGGTCATATGGTAAGGTGCATATTTAATTCTTTAAGAAACTTTCAAACTGTGTACCAAAGTAGCTGTACCATTTTACATTTCCGCCAGCAATGTATGAAACATCAGTTTTCTTCATCCTCACCAGCATTCGATACTGTCACTATTTTTTATTTTAACCATTCTAATAGGTTTATAGTGATTTCTCATTATAGTTTGAATTTGCATTTCCCTATGGGCCAGTGGTGTTGAATATCTTTTTGTGTGCTTATTTGCCATCTGTGTATGTTCATTGGTGAAATGTCTGCTCATGTCTTTTTCTTGTATTCTAATTGGATTGTTTACTTTTTTTACAATTGAGTTTTGAGAGTTCTTTATATGTTGTAGATATTAGTCCTTTGTTATATATGTAGTTTGCAAATTTCTGTTTCTCTGTGTCTGTAGCTTGTGTTTCTTTTTGTCTGTAGCTTGTCTTTTCATCCTAACAGCCTTTTGCAGAGCAAAAGTTTTTAATTTTGATGAAGCCAGCTTATCAGTTTTTCTTTTTATGGACCATGTTTTTGGTGTGAATTCTAAGAACTTTTTGCTTAGCCCTAGGTCCCAAAGATTTTCTCCTCCTTTTTTTTTCCTAAAAGTTTTATAGTTTTACATTTAAGTCTGTGGTCCAATTTGACTTAATTTTTCCATAAGGTGTGAGATTTAAGTTGAGGCTCATTTTTGGCCCATAGGTATAAAATTGCTCCAGCACTATTTTTTGAGAAGGCTGTCCTTCCTCCATGGAATTACTTTTGTGTCTTTGTTAAATGTCAGCTGAGCATATTTGTGTGTGTCTATTTTTGGGTTCTCTATTCTATTCCATTGATCACATATGTCTATCCCTCCACCAATACCACACAGTCTCGATTATTGTAGCTATAAATACATTGTGAAACCAGGTAGAATAATTCCTCCCATGTTATTGTTCTTTATGGAAATTATTGTAACTATCCTAGTTTCTTTGCCTTTCCATTTAGTTTTAGGACAGTCTTTTCTATGTCAACAAAATCTGCAGGGATTCTGGTAGGAATTTCATTAAACCTGTATAGCAATTTGAGGAGAATTGTCAGTTGTCAATTGCTAAACAAAGCAGCTGTTCTATAAAGAAGTCAATCTTTAATATGTTGTCTTCTAATCTATGAAATTCCTCTTTTTGTTTATGTAGCTCTTCTTTCATGTCGTTCATTTTGTAATTTTTAGCACATATCCTGTACATGTTTGATTTTTCTCCGTATACCTGCTTCCTTTACTAGCTTTCCCCATTTCAGTAAATGGCACCGTCATCTTCCTAGTTGTTTGAGGCAATCCTTAATTCTCTTTCCCTCTTAGCTAAGCCGCCTGCCCATTGATCAGCAAGTTCTTTCAGCTTTTAACTCAAGAATATATTCTGAATCCATCCACTACATAGCATCTCATCTACTTCTTCCCTTATCCAAGTCCCTCTTTATCTTCATTCCCTTTCCTTCCTTTCACTCTTGCCCTCCACAGTGCATTCTCTACTTAGTAGCCAAAATGATCTTTTTATTTTATTTTTTTGAGACAGGGTCTCACATGTTGCTTAGGCTAGAGTACAGTGATGTCATCGTAGCTCACTGTAACCTCAACTCCTGGGCTCAAGTGATCCTCCTGCCTCAGCCTCTTGAGTAGCTGGGGACTACAGGTGCATACCACTGCGCCTGGCTAATTTTCTGTTTTTAGTAGAGATGGGGTCTCACTCTTGCTCAGGGTCGTCTCGAACGCTGGAGCTAAAGCAATTCTACCTTGGCCTCCCAAAGTGCTGGGATTACAGGCATGAGCCACCACACCCAGCCTAAAATGATCTTTTTAATATACAATCTGTTATGTAATTTCTCTGTCTCAAACTATCCAATGGCTTCCCTTAAAAAATCCCAACCTTTTAGTCTCACAAAGCTCTGCATTATCTGGCCCCTGCGTGCCTCTCTGACTTGATTTCACACCACTCTTCATCTGCCAAGTTCCAGCTGCACCTTAAGATCTTTGTACCAGCTGTTCATTCTGCCTGAGTCAGGCATGATTTTCCCTTTAAATATACCATCCTACTCTTTCTCCAGAAGGGTTTGCATGTGGTATTTAGGAATTTTACCTTTTATCATAGATTTTATGAGCTCATTCAGTGTGAAATAGTCACTGGCCCACCCATATGCCTTAGTATCACCTTCAGTTAACTTAATAAAATTGATGTGGTCATTGTGCACTTTGTACCATTTTCCTTAGTGCATTGTGCTATTACATAAGATTGTTAAGGCTTAAGGAAATTGGTTCTGTATACTATTTTCTTTGTTAGGTTTTACTTGTTCTATAGAGTAATTTGCTAAATCCTATGGTTTTGTCATTTCAGTGTGAAAATGTCACAGTTGATTCTTAATGACCATCTTCTTGTGATTACTTATGATTTGAAGAATGACTTCTAGCATGTTGAAATTGGCTATTTAAGGAAAGAACTGCAATGTACAGGAAAGTGGAGCAGATATTTGCTTCCCATTAGAAGGGATGTTTTCTATGATGGAAATGATTAAGAGGGACAAAGAGGAAGAATGCCATATTCAGTACTTAAGTCTTTTTCTCTTAAATGCTAAACAAAGCAGCTGTTCTATATAGTAGTTTTCCCTACTCTGATCCACTTTTTTCTCCATTTAGCTACATTAATACTGCCTAGCTTTTTATTTATTTGTTTAGTTTTAAAAGCTATATAAAGACTCAGTCCCTTTTACTTTAGCTTTTCTGCTTTATTTAATTCATAGCAAATATTTTCTTTTCAAGGCACATTTTACAATATGGGATAAGCTATTGGAAAGATCTCGGAAAATGGTAAGTGTTTTTGACAGCTAAGTACTCTTCTATGAAGAGATTTTCATTGAAATTAAGCAACAACAAAAGGGGGAAAATAAAAAAGAAACAAAGATAAAGACAAAAAAGTAATAAAATAAAAAGTTTTGTAAACTTAATGAACAATTTAAAGGATTAAAATTTGTCAGATATATTTTAAAGCTGCTTTAGTTGTTGACATTAAATGTTCTGAAAAACCAAATTTGACTGTTTGTGTTTCTGTAGTTTATTCTGTGTCATTAGCATTTAGATTTCATAAGTAGGAGTGATTATGTTTCTTGATCACAACTATCCCTATTCACTATTTCATAGGCACTTAGCTATGTGTTGCTCTTCTACTTAGGTTGTTTGATAGCTGTCCTGTGTAATCTGGCCTCATTAGGCCTTCCTCCTTACCTTGATTTCCCACAACTCTACAAACATTCTAGTCAAGCTTGCAGGCACACAAAGCAGCGCACTTCAAACTTACTTTCAAGTTTGTTTGTTTCTTCGTGACAGTTCTTCTGTCTGGACTCCATTTCCTCCTGTTGTTTACATCATACTCATTCTTCATTACCTTGCCTGAATGGAATTATTGTACTTTATCTGATAATTTATATTGGTAAATTGGCCTTTAAGTCTTTCTCTCTTCTTATTTAACGTTCCGTGATAATTACTATTGAAGGAGAAAGACAAAGGATCATTATAGGAGAAGTACTATAGAATGATTTTAAATGGTGGGTGAAGGGTAAAACTGATTGTTTATTAGGAAAGTAAAGCTATTCATGTTTTTACAGGTAACTGAAGATCAAACTAAACCGACAGAAGAAAGTGCATCTACCTAATTACTTTCTAAAATTTAAATATATATAGTAAATTAAAATAAAAGTTTTAATATAATGTTTGTGTGTGCTTATTATATTCTTTTTCTCCCTAAGATTGATAGTGATTGTTTCCTTTCTCTAAAGGATAAAATACCTTACGCAGCTCACAATAAAAACTTCATTCAGAAACAGCTCCCTCTCCTCCTACTGCATGGATGCAACACTTTGCCATGTTTTCTCCTTTTTTTCCTACATATATAAACAGATATGTACAAATACAAATGTAATTTTTATAAAATATAAATAGGATCATATGGTTTGCATTTTTTGCTATTTTAAAAGTGGTGCAGTAAACATCCTTGTGTGTGCAAAATGGCAAGTGTTTGTTGCTAGATACTGATATTAGCTATTTACTCTGTGCTGGGCCTTGTGCTAAGCAGCACATGGAACCTTTTGTTTAATCCTCACAACAACCTGTTGAGAAGGTGTTTCTATTTTTAAAATGAAACAGAGAGAACGTAGAGTTTGAAAGTGGCAAAGCTGAAATTTGAACCCAGCCGGTTTCACTCCGTGCTCTTATGTATTACTCTAAACTGCCTTTTAACTCATTTTGTAGGAATAGATTTCTGGCAGTGGAATCATCGACAGAAGCTGGCCTGCCAAAAGTTTTGCCAAATGATGCTCCAAACAACACTGTTTGAGAACCTGTTTCCCCTTACCATGAGCAGGCCTTGGTTATCAGTGTTTTAAAAATATTTTGCTAAAAAATTTCTTCCTGCTCTAGTCTGAATAGGTTTTCTGGGTCTAGTACACAAGCTTCCTCTGAAGACCTTATTTTTTTCCTGAGAGGGATCTGTTTTTTCCTAGAGTCCATATCTTCCTGTTTCTTGATTAACTTTCTCATTTTGCTAGAGTTTGTCTTTAAGTTCCTTCCTAAGAAGCAGTATGTAAGAGGTGAGCCCTTGCATGTCTAAAGTGGCTTCATTTTGCACTTACATTTGATCAACTGACTTAGAGAATTCTAGATTGAAAAAATTTTCTATTAGAATTTTGAAAGCAGCTGAGTTTTCTTTCAGCATCTGATATTGCTAATAAGAAGTCTGATGCCAGTCTGATTTTTGTTCCTTTCTTAAATTGTATAACCTGTTCTCTGTATCCCCTTCCCTCAACACACTCTGGACCCTGGACCCTTTAGTACCTTATTCTTGGTGGAGTAAAATTCCTTATCTGTTTCTAGGTCTTCAGTTGGTTATTCTGCTTGGTACTTAGGAGGTTCTTTCCATTTTTGACATCTCTTTTCAAGTATAGGAAATCTTATTTTTTATATTATTTCCTCTTTTTTCTGTTCTTTGTTTCTTTAACACTTTTTAGTTGTATTTGGTTTTTTATTGGTTGTCTTTGTTTTTTTCCTCTCTCTCTCATTTTTCTTGCATTTATATTCTAATCATTTTTTTTGAGAGAGTGTCTCACTGTGTTGCCCAGGCTAGAGTGCCATGGCATCAGCCTAGCACACAGCAACCTCAAACTCCTGTGCTCAAGTGATCCCCCTGCCTCAGCCTCCCGAGTAGTTGGGACTACAGGCATGCGCCACCATGCCTGGCTAACTTTTTCTATATATATTTTTAGTTGGCCGATTAATTTCTTTCTATTTTTAGTAGAGATGGGGTCTCGCTCTTGCTCAGGCTGGTCTCAAACTCCTGACCTTGACCGATCCCTCCCACCTCGGCCTCCCAGAGTGCTAGGATTACAGGCGTGAGCCACTGTGCCTGGCCCTATATTCTAATCTTTATAATTAAACATTGTCAAGCATATTTTAATTTCTGAAAGCTCTCTCTTCTGCTGCTTGTTCATAGAATCCTGTTCATGTTTAACACATGCAGTACATTTTCATGAATCTCTCTGAAGATACTAATAGAATTGTTCATTTATTTTCTATTCCCTGAATTATCTCTTTTTTCTGGTGACAGATTTTTTTCTTAGTCTTTCACTTTCACGTTTCAGGCTTTTTTCAAATGTCGTGTTTGCTAGCTGTCAGTTAATGGTTAAAAATGTGGCTGTTAGGAGGTTGAGTGGTGGTTCTGTGGTTTGAGCAAGGTTTTGCTTCTTACAGGCATCACTAAAGTTGAATAGGTGAAGCAGGCTGTTAGATGGGGGTTTTCTAAGTGGTAGAATGAAGCATCTTCATCTTGGCTACTGATTTTCATACTGACTGTCCCAGTTCTCCCTAGACTGTTCTTTTATGTATTTTATAAAAGATCCCTCTGATAATTTGCCTGGGCGCAGTACCTGGATTCAGGCCCTTCTGTATTTGGAGATGGGGTAGAGGTCAACTGGTTTGTATATAGACCTTTAATTAATCCCCTTTCCCCATTAGTTTAGATTTAATTAATCCTCCAACTGTCTTCTATCTCTGAGACCCAGCTGGGCAGGTCAGCTGCCTCCTCTGAAGCAACTTCCTCCACATATGTATTCTAGGCAGTGACGTTCTCTGGTGTTTCATTAGTCACTTCACTTTACATCTTTTAGAAATAGGTTGAAATCTGGTTTGTTGCTGATTTTTCCCCCATTCCTTTGTTTGTGGATTTATATCTTAACATTTTTCTTTTAAAAAGTTGTGAGATATTTTGAGTGTACAAAATAGTACGGGGAATAATTTAACAAACTCTTGTTTGGACGTTTGCTTTTTGGGCAGCCAGCACTGTTTGAACACTCAGTTTGGCAACTTCCCACCTATGGATCTTATCAAGTAAAATAGTGGAGCTTAATTTCCTACCCTTCCTTGCAGCTGGAACTCAGGCCATCTAGGCTCACCAATTAGACATACCTATGTGAAATTT
>VBSM01000272.1:97172457-97184343 GCA_008086735.1 Cheirogaleus medius | reverse complement strand
GGTCTCACTCTATTGACTGGGCTAAAGGATAGTGGTGTCATCACAGCTCACTGCAACCTTAAACTCCTGGGCTTAAGCAATCCCCCTGCCTCAGCCTCCTGACTAGCTAGGATTACAGGTGCACCCCATCACATCTGGATAATTTTTGCATTCTTATACAGATAGGGGTCTTGCTATGTTGCTTAGGCTGATCTCAACCTCCTAGCCTCAAGCGATCCTCCTGCCTCAGCCTCCCCAAGTGCTAAGATTACAGGTGTGAGCCACCATGCGTGGCTGGTTGTTCTGTTGTTTTCAACCTGCCTGGGTTCCATTCCAGATGTCACCAATGTTACTAGCTGTGTGGTATTTGGCAAGTTAATTAAACTCTTTCAGTCTTAGTTGCTTCTCTAAAAATAGAGATAATGATAGCACCTACTTGAAAAGTCCTTGTGAAGATGAAGTGACAATGTACAGTATGTAGTCAGGTGCCAGGCTCATAATCGGGGCGTAATGGATGTTAGCCATGGTACTAATGGTATCAGTCATTAATACTTGCTGAGTACCTTATAAGTACCTGTACACCTATCACATGTTACACTTGCCATTTGAGAAGTACAAGTCCAGATACATTTACCACTGTATAATTGAATCATTATATAAATTAGAGGTTATCTAAAAGAACATACAAGCCAAATTAAAATAATTCTTTGATTTATCCTAACCTTTAAGTCATAATGTAACTGCTAAAACGTACACCAAAATGTTTTCTTGGAAATAATTTTCTGAAGTGTTTTATTAGTTTTTCTTTTGGTTAAGGAGAAAAAATGCATTCTGAAACTTAAGAACTCTAAAACCAAACAACTTTTTTACTGTCAAGAATTTTGAGAGACCACATTGTACATGTATACTTTACCTTCTCAGATTGCATTGGTATCTCACTTTCCAAATTGGTTTCTTGAAATATACAAGATCATCCATTTATACGTAATAATAGTCAGACACTTCCATAAGGCTCCCTCTGTGCCAGGCTCCTGTCTGACTGCTTGATGTATGTACTAACTCACTTCTTCACCACAACCTCAGGAATGAGTATTCGCACCCTCCCCATTTACATGAGGCCTGAGGCACAGGCAGCTGAAGTAACTTACCCAAGGCTAAACAGTGGGTAAAGAAGGGCGCTGCTGGAGCACACACCTGGGCAATCTGGCACCTGTGTTCATGCTTGGACTCACTATGTTAGCTTACCTGACAGTGAGTAAGCATATAAAGAACTACAGCATTTAGTTAAGACATCCAGGAGCCTATACTTTGTATAGAACACTCATTTTTGAAGAAATGGCACAAACGTCACTGTATGTCATTGTTTCACCTTATCCAAACATCAGTTTCATGATTACATTAAATCAGTTGTTTGATATTCTTCACTCATCTTTCCTTCTGCCAGTGCCAGAAACCTGTCTACCCATACATAGCTATTGTTTTTTTGGAATTAACGCAGATATTCACATTCTGTGTTAAACTACAGCCACTTGACTGATGTTAAGCCCTATTTTCTGGCTAGTGTGTCATTGTGTAGAAGGGTGGTAATTTTAGGAATCAAGTGTTCTACATTGCTGAGAGCCTTGGAGTTGTGAGTGAGGATGCTGAACTGCTCAGACATGTGAGGTGCTTTTTTGAGGGTACTTTTGAGGCTGTTTTGCTCAAGGCCCTAAATACTGTAAGCCCAGAGACACTGACTGATGGACAAAGCCTAAGTGTTTCATGGCAGGTGAGAATTACACAGCAGTGATCAAATTAAAAGTGTTTTGAGTCTGACAAAAAAAGGAATATATATATATATAAGAAACTTGTAGTCAGTGAAAAGGTGAGATAAAAATAAGCTTTTAAAATTGTAATATTTTTCCTTGAAAAATAGTGTTGCACAGTTTTTTACTCTAATTTCAGGAAATGTGTGACAGTTTTGAATCCAGTAAGATCAGTGAAAGACAAAAATACATTCTATAGTGAATTATAGTGATGCTTACTCTGATTTTCTTTAGACATAAAGGATATAAATTCACTAAGACCAGCTGTGTATTAGGGGATACATGAAAGTGAGTTTGGTAGTCACATAGGAATCATAGAATTTTACCAGTTTAAGGGACTTTAGAAACGATTCAGTCCCAGCCACCCATCTTAGACATGAGGAAAATGAGGCACAGGAATTTGCATACAGCTGGTTTTAGAAACATGCCATGTTCTCAGGCTGGTTCTTGTTCCACAATACCGGGCTTCTGCACAGTGGAAGCCTAACATCAAAACAATAAATTGGCCAGGTGCAGTGGCTCACACTTATAATCACAGCACTTTGGGAGGATCGCTTGAGCCCAGGAGTTCAAGACCAGCCTGGGCAATATAGTGAGACCCTGTCTGTACACAAAAAATTTAAAAAATTAGCCAGGTATGGTGGCACACGCCTGTAATCCCAGCTTCTGGGGAGGCTGATGCAAGAGGATCACTTGAGCCTAGAATTTTGAGGCTTCAGTGAGCTATGACTGTGCCACTGCACTCTAGCCTGGGCGACAGGGTAAGACCCTGACTCTAAAACAAAAAAACAATAAAGCTATTAGAATCAATAGCTTCAGCTAAGCAATAGCAAATGACTCACAAAAATGGAGAAATACCAATTAGTTAAGGACAGAGGTGTTCAGTCCAGAAGGCAGAGAGGTTACATGCCACTTTCCTCTATTCAAACTGTTTATTCCTAGTAGATTTAGAAACAGGATTATGAAACTGGACCCTGAAGAGGGTCACAGCTGAGATCCAAAGAAGCCTCTAGCCTGTTGATGCTGAATGCAAAATTGTGGGTGAGCATGTGCATCTAAAAAAAATTCTAAAAGCATATATAAGTTCTATTAGATTCCCAAAGAGGTAGGAATAAAGGGTTTTAAAAACCATTATTCTAAAATGAAAAAACTCCTTTAAATTGAATGGTGGATCTTAGTTCTGACATAAAATAGCTGATAAAAAAAAGAAAAACTTTTCAAAAGTTAAAACCTAGGGCATTTTTGGGTGGATTTTTTGATTCACAGAAGACTAATTTGATGAGATATGAAGAAAGATGAAGGTAATGAATTTTCCATGTTTGCACTAATTAGTGCAAATATTTATGTTACCGTAATTGAAATGATACCACATTGCATAGCAATGTCCTGTTAGCCTTTCCTACAACTTTTTAGGTTCATGAGGGTAGTAGGGTTGCACTTATCTTTGCTTACCTTCGTCTCTCCAGCCTCTAGCATAGTGTCTGACACAAGCAGAATGTGATGATGCCTTCACAGAAAGAGAACATGGTACACAGGGATTTTTTTGTAAAGACCGGTAAGTTGTACTTTTTACACATAATTGGGTTAAAACAAGAGTAAACATTTGTGCAAACACCACTGTTCTCCCTTGAAGTAGCTGTAGGTTTTAGCCAGTATTAGTGTTTCTCTTTCTTAATATGCGTGGTTAGGAAGCATGTCCTGTGGCCAGAGTGAGCTGACCCACTGTGTGAGGGAACTTGCTTATTACAGTCCATCAAGGAGTACTCCTTGCGCAGAAGTGATTAAATGTGCTTTGGTCCTCTGGCAGAAATCAGGGAGGCTGTGCAGGAGTCAGCCTAAACCGAGAGTCAAAAGCCTATAGTCTCTGCACCCCACATCCTCTCCCACATCCCACATCCGTGCCTAAAGGCAGGCTTTGCACTAAGGACCTAATGACCTTACCAGAGAAAACTCAAATGTTCTAAGCCACAAACTCCTCATGGGCAAAATGGGGATACCACCACCTACCCTGCAATTTCCTATCATTGTCACTATCAAATTAGACAACAGGCAGGAAATTGCTTTGAAAACTTTATAGCTTCTATTACTGTTCACATAGATAAGCAATTAAATACTTTACACATATCTTTTTAAAAGATCAGTCCTACAATTATTAAAAGTTTGGCTGCCCTAGTTCATTTATATTATACATTATGTTAAACCCATATAAAAGAGGCATTGTTTTGGAGAGATGAATGGAGATGATAAGCATTAACTTTAGCTTTGAAATATCTAGTTAATGTCCGCTTGACTTCATCTATTTGACACAAAATATAAACTAAATTATGAGCATCATTAGATACCATTGGCCTCTTCAAATCACACGGGGTCCCGATCTGCTGTGTGATGCTGGAGAAGTAGCTTCACCTCTCTGAGCCTTGGTTCCCTAATTTTTAACATAGTTTGGATTCTTATATTTTTCTCAGCTGTCAACTTCAGTATTTCCAGGATAAATTGTATTCATAATCATCTCAATATGCCTGCATTAGAGGATATAAACTTCGAAAGACCTCGTCCACCCTTGAGAGCTGTAAAACGTGGACGATAGACACCCACTCAGGTTTTGTGAGAATTAAGAAAGACAACCAGTGTGTTTGGCAAAAACGCACTCTGGGGCACATTGGGAGCAAATAAATACAGAAGCTCACTGAACGTTTCTGTCTTCACTTCCATTAGATAAAGGGTGATACCTAAATACTATGATTTTAACTTTGTAAAATTAAGATAGATTATTAGTTATTTTTCAAAAGAAAATAAGGAAGACATATGTTTTGAAGGCAGTCTCTTGATCCACCCTGCCCCTCAAGTGTGTTTTGCACACTTCTCTGGCCGCTCCAAAGACTAAGCTCCTCTAGGGTCAATCACAGGTACCTCCTCCACCATCTACGGAAACTTTGCCAAGAAGCTCAAGTAATAGGTTTTTAACACCCTTCCTTCCTCTTGCCTCTCCCCCCAGGAATGCATCCCGAGCGACCTCTGCACCCGGGCGAGGCTACACCCCTCAGTCCCGGGCGGGCTCCCGCAGGCGCGCGCGGGGCCGGGCTGGGCGCCGCCGCCACGTGCGCGCAGCCCCCGCCCTGCACGTCTGGCCGGCGGGGACCGTCGCCCCGCAGCCCCGCTGTGTCCCTGCCACGTTAAAGAGGAGGGCGGGCGGTAGGGCAAGAGCAAAGTCGGCGTACCTGCCGGGCCAGGAGCAGTTTCCTTCTTCTCCCCGCGCGTCGTCTGTTGGGGGCTCGGGGCTCCGCGGGCCGGTCCCTTGCCGAGGCTGGAGGCGGCCCCGAGGTGGCCGGCGGCGCTGCGCCCGGGCTCGGCTGCGCACAGGAAGCCCGCGCCTGCGAACGTGCGACCCTTTTATAACCCACTTGTGACTCATAACCGACCAGGCGCCTTTTCTGTAAAACCCCCCCGCTTCGCCCCCCTCCTGCCTGTTCTTGGAACCTACGGCTTGAAAAACTTTTTTTTTTTTTCTTTTTAAAGGAAAAGTCGAAAAAAGCCCAGCGCCCCGGGGATTGGTGTTTTCCCCCTTTCCCTTTCTCGTGGGTCATTCGGTGTGTGTGTTTTTTTCTCTTGACACACGCCGTGTACTTTCCTGCCCCCGCGCTGCGAGGCTCGGGCTCCAACCTTTGTTCGTAAAGAAAAGGAAACGCATTCAAATGACGGCCCAGACGTCGCCCAAGCTTTCAGTCGGCTGGAGGGGAAGTTGCGACTTCTTGCAACTGGGTGGCAGGGGTGTCTATGCGACTCTCCCTGCAGATGAGAAAGAAGAGAGAGCCGAAGAGAAGCGAGTGGAAGGTTTTTCCTCCGCGACTGAGTCAGCTGTAGGCAAGCGGGTCCCTAAGAGAGGGAGGGAGGGTCTTCAGGTCAGCGTCTGCGTGAGGACAGGCTCCCTCCTTACCCTCCAAGAGCCAGCGTTTGGTGTGGAACATATAGGGGGCTTTGAGAACAGTTGTATTATTATACCTCGCCTGTTACCTGCATTTATACTTCGAGATACTAGGATGTAGGACTTGAATCTTCTTTAATTTTGATCTCACCAACATTCCCTACCCGCCCCCCACTCCCACTCCCACCCTCAGAACATATATTCCTGTACCATATAGGACTGCAGCCATTTTAAATCTTGGTTTTATTACCCATCGCTCTCTCTTCTCCCCCACCCTACCAAAAAGGGGACATTTTCCTGGAGCAGCCATTTGATATGTTGGATGAAAAGGAACAAATAGATCCAAAGCCTGGCTAGTTTATACTGCAAGCCTAGTTGAGTAACTCATTCATGAACCTCAGTTCAATAAACTTTTAGACCTTGAGGAAGAAGGAGGAAATAGGACAAGGAGAGAGAGAATAGTAGACCTAGCCTCATCATCATGTGCCTTTTTGTACGTAATACAGAGCCCACTGTTGGATTCCAGTGCAAGTATCCTATGCGTGGACCTTCCATCCCAAGGGCAGAAAACAGCTGAGCATAGTTTGTATTAAACTGATGTCAGAAAATTAGTTTCCAGCATCTCTGAATACATGTCAGAGTTGGAAATCACATGGTTCTTAACTTAAAGATGGCTCAATTTGGTTAAGGAACGTGGGAGCATTTTAAAACCTTCTGTGCTTAAGACAAGTATTTTTCCTTTTTCTTTTAATTCAAAAAAGAATAACCATGCTGATAACTAACATGCTGATAACTAATAGCATGGTGCCAGGCTGGGACCTAAAACTCCTGACATGTATTAAGTCTTTCAGTCCTCACTAAGATAGTATGAGGGAGGAGAATTATTACCTCTATTTCCAGATGAGGAAACTGAGGCATGCAGATTAAACACTTTGTCTGAGGTCATAGTAAGAAGTCAAGCTGAGATTTAAACCCAGGTTCAGCTCAGGAGATCTGGCTCTATAGTCCAGTCTCTCTGCTTGCCAGAGTTCCATGTGACATCTGGGAGCTGGGGACGGGCCACACAGTGGGTAGTGGGGTATGAGGCAAGGAAACACGACCCCCACCCAGGTGGGCCATGCCCTTCTGCTGACTATAGACACCCGCAGGGCATTTCCTTTCTGAATTTCCCTTTTCTCATTATGGGTTGAACTCTATGAAATTACCCATATTTGACCTTGCATCCCACAAATGACAAGTTTGTATTAATATAATTCAGTGTAATAGAAGCAGGTTTTGTATTTCTCAATCTTCCCTTCTCCCAGTGATAGAAATAATTGAACGTCATGTGCAGACTTCCCTATTTTGGGTCCTAGTTTGGAACACCCAGCATAGTGGACAGAGAAATGGGTTTTTGGAGTTAAACCCACTTGCATTCTACACTAATTCTAGCTGTGGAAACTAGGGGTTAAACGCTCAGTGCCTCAGTTTTGTATAAAATGAGAATAATAATGTCTTCTATTAGGGAGTGCTATGGACTGAATTGTGTCCTCCTAAAATTCATATGCTGAAGCCCTAACCCCAATGTGACTATATTTGGAGATAGGGCCTGTGAGGAAGTGATAAAGGTTAAATAAGGGTGGGGCCCTAATCCAATAGGGCTAGTGCCCTTATAAAAAGAGGAAAAGACACCAGAGTTCTCTTTCTCACAGAGGTCAGACAAAGAAGAGGTCATCTGAGCATGCAGTGAGATGGTGGTTGCCTATCAGCCAGGAAGAGAATCCTCACTGGGAACCAAACCCTGCTGGATCTTGATCTTGAACTGTCTAGCCTTAAGACCTGCGAGGAAATAAATTTTTGTTGTAACCTAATCACCCAGTCTATGTATTTTGTTATGGCAACCCTAGCAGATTAAGAGAGGAATGTGGTGATTAAATAAGGTGATAAATGCAAAATACCTGCTCCAAATGATAGCTTGAGAAAGTAAGGGCCACCTATTGGGACAAGTTGTTATCCCATGCATGTTGTTGTGGGCTGAATTCTGTCCCCCCCCCTCCCAAATTCATATGTTGAAGTCCTAACACCTAGTACTTTAGAATATGACCTTATTGGAAATAGGGTCTTTGTGGAAGTAATTAGATGAGGTCATATTAATTAGGGTGGGCTCCTAATTCAGTGTAAGTGAGGTCCTTATAAAAAGAACATGATATGTAGAGAAAGAGACACACATAGAAGGAAGACCAGGTGAAGAGACACAGGGAGAAGATGGCCAAGGGGAGAGGCCTGGACCAGATCCTTCCATCATGGCCCTCAGAAGGAACCAATCCTGCTGACATCTTGATCTTGGACTTCTGGCCTTCAGAACTATAAGGCAATAAATACCCATTGTTTAAGCCACCCAGTTTGTGGTACTTTGTTATGGCGGCCCTAGCAAAGGAATACAAAATGTGTCTCCAGGGCTGCTTTGGCTGGTGTTCTTATCCCTCCTTCTAACTCCTCATACCTACCAGAGGCGGAGCAGTTCACACCAATGACCTCACAGATAAGAATGGTACTTCTTGATATTATTGATAATGATGAATACATTGTGGCAAATGGCACAACGACATGCCAATGAAGAAGTCTTGGTAAAAACACCATAAGTTTATGAAATTCTGCAGAAACCACAATAATCACAGGGAATGTTTAGGAACTAGCCTCCAATCTCTTTCCTTAAAAAATAAGTAGTGGAAAAAAAATAATTCCTAGAGATTTATTACTAAACTCATCTTGAAGCTCAGCCCTTTGGAAGAATGTGAGAGAGACATTTCTCAGCATGTATAATGCTTTTTAGATGGTGAGCGAAGAGATAGCCCTACATTTCAGGCTTGACCAGCTTATTTAATGTAGCCCAATGTTTCAGTTCATTGTTTACTCTGGTGTATAATAAAATGGAGATAATTATTCTGTGAACTTGTGGATGCTCTCTGGCCCTCAAGATGAAGCGGGTTGAATCTGCTTCTTCCGTCAGTGGTACAACCATAATTAATGCCTGAGGCTAAAAAATGTGGCCTTCATAAGATGTTCAGACTTAATAAAGAGTATTTGTTTTTATTTTTCATAAACAAAACATCAGAGGGTTTTTTTCTATCCTAATTCAATTTTTAGTCCTTTCACTGTTTATAACATTTTGGAAGCCCAATTCTGGTCTATGTTTTTTTCACCCACATTTCCTCTGTAAATGGGTTACTGGTTTAGTATTATGTAATACTCTTAAATGCTGGGATGCCTTTCCCTTCAGAGGATAAAGGAGTGGGCTTTTTTTGCTCTTTCTCCATCAAATAGATGAAATTTACAAATTAGGGAGAATTAACTTTTCAACCTTATCTTTTCCATTCACTCCCACTGCAAAGAACAGTCGAATGAAGTCAAACTTCTGCATGGGAGATGAGACTAGTGTTTTCTGCAATGAGTTACAAACTCTGATTACCTACAACCCTAATTGTGTAATCATTTGTACCCATCAAATGGCTACTAAGAATCCTTTTGCTGTATATACACTACTCTGTAGATAACTTTTTCATCTTAAAAAAGATAATGAAGATTTCTTGCTTTTGGCCCATTTCTTCTTTTGTGTATTTTGGGAAGCCAGGTTGTCACAGTCTGTTGGAAAATTTCATATAATGGAGGAAAAGTTAGGCTCAAGGGGACTGGGCCGAGATTCTCAGAACATTTTAGTTCATGAACAACGTTGGCAGAGAACTGTTCTGCTTCCATGTCTGTCATCATAACATACAGAAAAAATTCCTCTGCCCGCCCCCCCTACCACTCACTTCCTGCAGTATCTGACCTCAGCCATGTTCTTATCTCAACTGGCCTGGCCCAGTGTGTTCAGCTTCAGTTGGTGAATTGATGAGTCATTTGTAGTAAATCACTCTCCACTGTCTTTTTTTCCCCCTTCCTCCCTGAAATAACTGAGGAGACTTCTCTGAGCACCAGCGCTGTCTGTTCTTGTTCTGTTTCTGCCTGAAAACCAAAGTGTATAAGCATGGCACCTGGAACCCTCCCGAGAACTCAGTGCTACTCTCATGTTGCTTATTGTATTGGGCTGTCATAACAAAATACCATAGACTGGATGGATTAACAACAGAAATTTATTTCTTGTAGTTCTGGAGACTGGGAAGTCCAAGATCAAGGTCCTGATTGATTCAGTTCCTGGTGAGCATTCTCTTCCTGGCTTGCAGATGACCACCTTCTTTCTGTATCCTCTTATGGCCTTTTCTTGGTGTATGCATGTGAAGAGCCATATCCCTCTCTCTTCCTATTTTTACAATGCTACCAATCCTGTCAGATTAGAACTCTACCCTATGACCTCATTATTTACCTCCTAAAAGCCCTATCCCCAAATATAATTACAGTGGGGGTTAGGGCTTCACCATATGAATTTTGGGGGAACACAGTTTGGTCCATAGTATTTTGCCCCTGGCACCCCAAACCTCATGTCCTTCCCACATGCTAAATATATACATTTTATCTCAACAGCCTCAAAAATATGAATTTATTCCATCATCAACTCTAAATCCCAAAGTCTCATCTAAATGCCATCCAATTAGGTATGGATGAGACTCCAGGTATGATTCATCCTGAGGCAAAATTCCCCTCCAGCTGTGAATCTGTGAAATCAGATAAGTTATGTGCTTCCAAAATACAATGGTGGGACAGGCATAAGGTAAGCATTTCCATTTCAAGAGAGAGAAATGGGAAACAAGGAAGGGTGTTGGGTCCCAAGCAAATTCAAAATCTAGAAAGGCAAATTCCATTAGGTCTAAGGTTTCAAGAATAATTTTCTTTGGTTTGATGCTCTGCCCTTCAGACCCCCTTGTGGCAGCATCACGCCCATGGCTCTAGGTAGAGCTCCTGCTCCCAAAACTGGGTGGAGGCCATCTGACATTTTGAAACCACCGTGATAATCTCTGAATCACCTGTGGAGTCACTTTTCCTTCTTCTTGAAGAATAGCATACCGTATGTTTGCAACTAAATAGCTCTATTGTTCTGTCAAATCCAAGAAGTCCAATAGCCCTCCTTCATTTTCTCTTGTCTCTGTTCCCTTCATTTCAAACTGAAAGTGTTTTTGCTCATATAATCCCATAAACTCTGTATCTGGTGATAATCCAGCCACACTCTGATGTTCTCTTCAGAACATACTTTCTCATTTTTCGCAATATGGATAGGCTGAGGATTTTCCAAATCTCCAAGTTCTGGTTCCCTTTTCCTTAACAATTCCTCCTCGATTCTTCTCTTTCCTTTCACAATGTCCATTAACAGTCAGGAGGAACCATGCCATTACTCCAACACTTTGCTTGGAAATATTCTTAGCTACATATCCAATTTTCATCTCTCAAGTTCTACCTTCCATAAAACACTAGAACATGACTGCAATTCAGCCAAGTTATTTGCCACTTTATAACAAAGATAGTTTTTCCTCCAGTTTCCAATAACATGTTCCTCATTTCCGTTTGAGACCTCACCAGAATAGCTTTTAACATACATATTTCTGCCAACATTCTCTTCATGATTATTTATATTTTCACTAAGGAGATTAAAGCTTTCTCTCCAGCTCTCCTTATTTTCATATGAGACCTCACCAGAATCGTTTTTAATGTCTGTTTTAGAGTATATACTTCAAAACTCTTCCAGCCTCTATGCATTACCCAGTCCAAGCTGCTTCTACATATTTAGATATTTGTTTTGGAAGCACGCCATTTCACGGCACCAAAATCTGTATTCGTCTGCTAGGGTTTCCATAACAAAATACCATAGACTAAGTGATTAAAATGATAGAAATTTATTTTTCACAGTTTTGGAGGCTGGGAAGTCTAAGATCAAGGTGCTGGCTAATTAGATGCCTGGTGGGTGCATCTCTTCCTGGCTTGCAGATGGCCACCCTCTCACTATGTCCTCTCGTGGCATTTCCTCAGTGTGTGCACATAGGGAGAGATCTCTTTCTCTTTCTTTTCTTGGAAGACCACCAATCCTATTGGATTAGAATACCTCCCTCATAACCTCATTTGACTTCAATTACCTCCTAAAAGTCCTGTCTCCGAATACAATCACACTGGGGATTAGGGCGTTAACATATGAATTTTAGAAGGGGGCAAAATCCAGGCCACAGCACTCACTGATTCTAACACTGGTGTTTGGATCTCTTTTTGTATTTTTTT
>VBSM01000272.1:97128638-97155247 GCA_008086735.1 Cheirogaleus medius | reverse complement strand
AAAAAAAAAAAAAAGATACCATTCAAGCAAATTCACCTAAAAAGTTAAAAGTGAAATAATAAGTAAAGACTTAAAGCTTGGCCTCTTGTTACAAACAGCCAAGTTATGAATATAAAGGAAAATTTTCGATTGAAATTAAAAGTGCTACTCTAGTGAACACATAAATAATAAGAAAGCAAAACGACCTTATGGGTGATACGGAGAAAGTTTTAGCACTCTGGACAGAAGATCAAACCAGCTACAACATTCCCTTAAGTCAAAGCCTAATCCAGAGCAAGGCCCTAACTCTCTTCAATTCTGTGAAGGCTGAGAGAGGTGAGGAAGCTGCCGAAGAAAAGTTGGCAACTAGCAGAGTTTAGGTAGGGATAAGGAGGGAGAGGAACAGATGGTACTAGGAGAAGCTTTGTCTGCAATACAAGGAACAAATTGACCAGAGGGGGCTTCCAAAAAGGAAGAGATGACATGCCAAGTAGATTTCCAAGGACTGAACAGATGTTTTGTCTATGATACGGGTTCTCCAAGGACTGATCAACCAAAAAGATGTAGAAAAGCCACAAAGTGGAGATATAACCAAAGCCACAAAAGAGGGCCTTTGGAGCATGAGTACAAGTAAGGTGACAGTATCCTCAAGTGGCCTACCCTCATTTTTACATAGTAAAAATCACACCCATCATCACCATGACAGTTTACAAGTATCATGGCAACCCCTAGAAATTGCCTTAGAAGGATAGAAAAGGGGAGGGTTCCCAGTTCTGGGAATTCTCCACCCCTTTCCAAGAAAAATCATGAATATTCCATCCCCACTTAACATAAATTAGGGAATCAGCATAAAAGGGAAAATCTTGTTAAATTCAGGGTCTCCTCCACTTGTGAGAGCTGACCCATCACTTCTCCAGAATAAACTATACTTGCTTAATAAACTTTGGCACTTTGCCTTCTACATCTGCTTGGTATGCTCATTTACTACATCAACTCAGTATCAGTAATTATTCTTTGGTACTGGGAATCAAGAACCAGGGAACACAGACCTGACATATGGTTCCCACACCTGACAAGAGGATGGATGGTTCATAAGTTTAAGGAAAGTAGCCGTCTGCATAACAAAAGTGAAAAGGGAAGCAGAAAGTGCTGATGTAGAAGTTGCAGCAAGTTATCCAGAAGACCTAGCTAAGATCATTGATGAAGGTGGCTACACTAAACAATAGACTTTCAGTGTAGATGAAACAACCTTCTATTGGAAGAAGATGTCATCTAGGACCTTTATAGCTAGAGAGAAGAGGTCAATGTTTGGCTAAAAACTTTGAAAGATAGGTTGACTCTTTTGTTAGTGGCTAATGCATTTAGTGACTTTAAGTTGAAGCCAATACTCATTTACCATTCCAAAAATCCTAGGGCCCTCAAGAATTATGTAAAATCTACTCTGTGCTTTATAAATGGAATAACAAAGACTGGATGATAGCACATTTGTTTATAGAGTGGTTTACTGAATATTTGAAGCCCAATGTTGGTATCTACTGCTCAGAAGAATAATTCCTTTCAAAATATTACTGCTCATTGACAATGTACCTGGTCACCCAAGAGCTCTAATGGAGATATATAAAGAGATTAATGCTACTTTTATGTCTGCTAACATAACATCTATTCTGCAGCTCATGGATCAAGGAGTAATTTCAACTTTCAAGTCTTGTTATTTAAGAAATATATTTTGTATGGCTATACTTGCCATAGATAGTACCTTTTCTGATGGATCTGGACAAAGTAAATTAAAAACTTTCTGGAAAAAATTTACTCTTCTTGATATCATTAGAAACATTCATGATTCATGGAAGGAGATAAAAATATCAACATTAACAGGAGTTTCGTAGAAGTTGAATTTAACTTTCATGGATGACTTCGAGGGGTTCAAGACTTTAGTGGAGGAAGTAACTGTAGATGTGGTGGAAATAGCAAAAGTTAAAGTGGAACCTGAAGACATGACTAAATTACAGAAATCTTACAATGCAACTTAAATGAATGAGGAGTTGCTTCTTAAGGATAAACAAAGAAAGTGGTATCTTGAGATGAAATGTACACCTGGCGAACATGTTGTTAACACTATGGAAATGACAACAAAAGATTTAGAATATTCCATAAACTTAGTTGATAAAGCAGTGGGAGAGTTCGAGAGGATTGACTCTAATTTTGAAAGAAGTTTTATTATGGATAAAATGTTATCAAACAACATTGTATAATACAGAGAAACCTATAGGCCATCTGTCTGTCTTCTTTTGAAAAATGTTCATGTCCTTTGCCCGCTTTTTAATGGGGTTATTTGTTTTTTCTTGTTGAGTTGTTTAACTTCTTTATAGATTCTGGATATTAGTCCTTTATTGTATGCATAGTTTGTGAATATTTTCTTGATTTCTCTTTGTTGTCTATTTTCCCTTTTGATTATTTCTTTTGCTGTGCAGAAGTTTTTTAGTTTAATCAAGTCCCATTTGTCTATATTTTTTTTTTTTTGCATTTGCTTTTGAGGTCTTAGTCATACATTTTTTGCCTATGCCAATGTCCAGAAGAGTTTTTTTTTCTAGTTTTCTTCTAGAATTTTTATAGTTTCTTATCTTATATTTAAGTCTTGAATCCATCTTGAGGTAATTTTTTTTTTTGAGACAGAGTCTCTCTCTGTTGCCCTGGCTAGAGTGCTGTGGCATCAGCCTAGCTCACAGCAACCTCAAACTCCTGGGCTCAAGCAATCCAACTGCCTCGGCCTCCCAAGTTGCTGGGACTACAGGCATGCGCCACCATGCTGGTTAATTTTTTATATGTATACTTTTTGTTGTCCAGCTAATTTCTTTCTATTATTTTAGTAGAGATGGGGTCTCACTCTTGCTCAGGCTGGTCTCGAACTCCTGAGCACAAACGATCCACCTGCCGTGGCCTCCCCGAGTGCTAGGATTACAGGCATGAGCCACCACGCCTGGCCAAGGTAATTTTTTATATATGGTGAGAGATATGGGTCCAGTTTCATTCTTCTACGTATGGCTATTCAATTTTCCCAGTAGCATTTTTTGAATAGGGTGTCCTTTCTCCAGTGTATGTTTTTGTCTACTTTGTCAAAGATCAGTTGGTTTTAGGCATTTGGCTTTATTTCTGGGTTCATTATTGTGTTCCATTGATCTATGTGTTTATTTTTATATCAGTACCATGTTGTTGGTTACTGTAACCTTGGTAATACAATTTGAAGTCAGGTAATGTGATGTCTCCAGTTTTATTTATTTTTTGCTTAGGATTGCTTTGGCTATTTGGGCCCTTTTTGGTTCCATATGAACTTTAGGACTTTTCCCCCCAATTCTGTAAAAAATGATGTTGATAGCTTAATGGGAATTGCACTGATTCTGTAGATTGCTTTGTTAATATGGTCATTTTAAATGATATCTTCTTCCAATCCATGAAGGATTTTTGTTTCCATTTTTTTTGTGTGTGTGTCATCTGTGATTTCTTTCATCAGTGTTTTGTAGTTTTCCTTGTAGAGATCCTTTCCTCCTTGGTTCAGTGTATTCCTAGGTAGTTTTTCCCCCCAACTATTGTAAATGGGATTGAGTTCTTGATTTGGTCTCAGCTTGGTTGTTATTGATATATAGAAATACTACTGCGTTTTCTACACTGATTATGTATCCTTAGACTTTACTAAATTCATTTCTCAAATCTAGGAGTCCTTTAGAGGTTTCTTTGGGGTTTTCTAGGTATAAGATCATATCACTGTTGTTTTTTTAGCCATAATGCTATTGTATAATTAATAGACTACAGTATAGTATAAATATAACTTTTATATGCACTGAGAAATGAAAAAATTTGTGGGACTCACTTTACTGCGATATTTGCTTTATTGTGGTGATCTGGAACCAAATCCATAATATTTCTGAGGTATGACTATACTCTTTTACTTAGCATATTCAAGTTCTTTCTTTATTTTAGAAAGATTGTTCTGTATTATATCTTTGAATATTTTTAATAAAAAGTATTTTATTAGATTTAGAAGGACCAGTGAATATCAACACTTCTTTCCTTGACAAATTGTAAAGCAAGAAGGAAATAAACTTCAAAAGACAGATTAATGGAGCTTAAAATGTCTTCTTTCCTACTGTAAAGCTAGAAAATATGGCTTTAGAGGTGAGGCCAAGTGGATTTATGAAATTCCTCCTGAATTAGACAGATTTACTCATTGCATCTCCTGCTCCTCAGCCTGCCTCGCTTGTTCTGAGATGGAGGGCAGGCTGTACCTCTCTGTAAGCCAGCAGATCAAAACCTAGGGCCAAGCGACACTGACCTACCCATTTCCAGTCCTTTTTTACAAATTCCTCCATCAGAAAAATCACTCTGTCTGGAGAAAACTCAGCAAAAGAACTAGGTAAAGGTGAAGGTATTGCTTTATATTTTTTCCTCTTAAAAGTATCGAGTCAAGCTTCCTTCCTGTCAATAGAAAGACAAAGCAAGAGGAATGGGGGTTACTCCAACATATTTTAGGGAGTTTCCTGCTTCAGACTTCAATTATGTTTGGCTATCTTTACCTAGATTCCGCCATGTTTCATTTCTTTCTGCTTGCTTTAATCTTTGTCTTTTCCATCTGCATTTATAATGACTATTTTTATGTTTTTGCCATGTCAGTAGTTCGGTCTGCAGCCACGTATATTATATTTCCTGTTTTTCTTTTTAAATTCATCCATCACATCCTCGATAATATTGTTTAGGTACTCAAATTGTTTTATTAAACCTGCAATCCTCTTATGCTATTCTTAAAAAAAAACTATATTTGAATATTTTTTTAATTAATGTTTTAAATAATTTGAAGCATCCTGGGGGGAATTTTTTTCCTTAGGATACATATTTTTTCTTGTTTTCTACATGATAGTTTTTTCCCTCCCTCTCTCCTTCCTTTCTTGCTTCCTTCCTTCCTTCCTTTCTGTGGCTTGTATGCTTGCCATCTCATTCCTTCTATCTTACTCATGCTTAGGTGGCTCTGCCTAGAAATTTTATTTGCTTTGATAGAGTGTGGGAGAATTCTTGCTTCCATTTCCACCATATCTTTGGCATATTTACTTCTTCTACTGTTCCATAGTCTGGATGCTGGATATTTTATTACCCATCTACTTTTTCATAGCACCAAAGGATAGTGGTAGCCAGGAGGGACAGCTCAGATAAGAGTGTTTGCTGCTATTATTGGAACATTTGAGCTCTGCTGTCACTTTTGATATTGTGTACACCAGTGAAGTCACTCCAAAATCCACTCTACCTAGTTAGAAATTGTATTCCATTCCTGGGGGAGAATGTCTTTGCATCTTAAGTGAGGTCCCCAAGTTGGTGTGTGTAGCTCTGGATTTTGTCCCTTGACAGTTTTTTACCAATTTCTCTCTAGAAATCCTGTGTGGTATTTCTGAATCATAAGAGGGGAAAGATAATATTGCCACCCTCTTGCATTTATTTCCTTTTAGATGTGGGATGCAGTAAGCAGAATATTTTCTCTCCACACTCCTTCCCCAAAGATGTCTATGCCCTAATCACTGGAACCTGTGAATATGTTACGTTACATGGCAAAGGGGACTTTGCAGATATAATTAAAGTTACTGATCGTAAAATAGGGAGATTATCCTGGATTGTTTAAGTGTGCCCAATCTAATTATATATGCTCTTAAAAACAGAGCGCTTTCTCCAGGTGGAGGCAGAAGAGAAATTCGAGAAATTTAAAGTCTGAGAGGGATTCAATGAGAAATTCCTGGTTTGAAGATGGAGAGAGCAACATGATTTGAAATTCAGGCATCCTTAAGGGACTGAAAGAGGCTCCTGGCTGATAGCTAGCAAGGAAACAACATCCTGACCCTGTAGCCAACAACCCGAATGACTTCTCCCTCAGATCTTCCAGAGAAAAGTCCAGTTTGCTAACGACTTGATTTCAGCCGGTAAAACCTGGACCGGAGGAACGAACTGAGCTCATCGGACTTCTCACCTATAGAGCCGTGAGCAAATAAACAGGTGTTGTTTTAAGCTGCTAAATTTGTGGTAATTTGTTATGACAACAATAGAAAACTAAAACATGGAGGTATTAGAAATGTCACGATTTTGATGACTAGTCTGTGATTTGAATATGAAGAGTTACCATGTTACCTTGCCTAATTCTGCTTCAGATTGTTCTTCCCCTTCTTCTTGGTTATCTTTATTGGGAAAATAAATATATTTACCCTCTGCTCTTTTTGGGAATACTAGTAGTGAACTTATTTTCTTATTTTTGAAGGATATGTGCTTTCTTTTGTGGGGTATTGGAAGGCAGAGAATCAGTAGTATAGCTTCTTTTAGCCATGCGAATGCAGAAATATTTTGCTCATTGAATCTTCAGAAATTAGAGTGAAAGCATTCCATGAATCCAAACTGAAAACACATTAGTAAAAATAAAGGCCACTTAAAAATAAAATAAATTATATAAATTATATATATGTGTATGTGATGATTATTTTTATATGTCACCTTGACTAGACCATGGCATGCCCAGATATTTGTCTAAACATTATCTCGGGGTGTGTCCATGAGGGTGTTTCTGGACAAGATTACCATATGAATTGGTAGGCTGAGTAAAGAAGATTGTTCTTTCCCCAGCATGGGTGGGCTCATATTGAGGGCCTGAATAGGACAATAAATGGATGCAGGGAGGATTTGTCCCCTTCTTGTCTACTTGTTTGAGCCGAGGCATCAGTCTTTGTCTGCCTTTGGACTGGGACTTACACCGTTGATGCTCCTGGCTCAAGGCCTTCATACTTGAACTAGAACTACACCACTGGCTTTCCTGGGTCTCCAGCTTGCAGATGGCAAATCAAAGAACTTCTCGGCCTCCGTCAATGTGTGAGACAATTCCTAATATTTCATTTCTGTCTCTCTCTCTTTTTCTCTCTCTTTATCAGTCCTGCTGGTTTTGTTTCTCTGGAGAACCCTATGTGTGTATATATTTATATGCACATTCACATATGGCATGATATACTTCCAGTTTATTCATATATGAAAGCTGAAAACATAAGTTAAAAAGTTTTGCTGGGAAAGAAAAGTATAAGAGCCAGTATCATTTTAACTTTTGAGGAGAAAATAAGTAGTAGCCCCAAACACTCATCTTTGTGACAGGGATGAAAACTGGAACATAAGAATGAGTTTGTTAAAAAAGTCTAGATTTTTGTTTTGGTCTTTTAATTTTTTCATTTCACAAAAATTTGCAGGGACACTCATCTTGTATCAGACACAGTACTAGATGTTGAGGAACATTTGCAACAGCCCAGGAGAGCAGGTTTTGTGCAACTAAACCAGTAAACATGGATTTGTATTGATATGAAAACAGAATGGCTCTGATGTGCTTCTGAACTGCTGGGCTATACCAGCATTCCCACTTGAGGGTATACTGGCAAGTACCCATTGCTAAACAAATGTCATAAAGTGGAGTATTCCAGCATCTATGGGAATGTGAAGTGGGGGACTGAACCCAAAAAGTAGCCAAATGAAGGTTTATTTGAGGAACTCTGTAAAATAAATTGTGATTAGAAGCTAATCAGGGGAAGAGGCTTGAAGACCCAGGAGATATAAAGAACATAGTATGGGGGAGTGACTAGTAGATGTTTTGTATGGTGGGAAGAATACAGTAGAGTGAGGTTGGGTTAATTGCTGGACAAAAGGTCAACAGCTGTAAGGTAATAACAATTCGTTGTTCTTGATCAGCTGCCACAGTAACATGGGGAGTTGGGAGATAAGCCTGATTTTTATTTATTATTTTAAAACTAATTTGTTAAATATTAAAAATAATTTTTTTCTTATTATTTAATACTTATGCTTCACACTAGACATGGCTTGTTGACACTCAATAGAGTGGGAAAATCCATGGCAGATGGCTGCTAAGATGAGTCTCTAGATCACTTGTTATCACTGTGTTGCATGGCTTATGAAGACTCAG
Organism: Cheirogaleus medius; assembly: GCA_008086735.1. Lineage (NCBI taxonomy): Eukaryota > Metazoa > Chordata > Mammalia > Primates > Cheirogaleidae > Cheirogaleus > Cheirogaleus medius. The sequence continues at coordinate 97,147,290 of VBSM01000272.1, read as the reverse complement.
CTTTGGTGAAGTCCAGAATGTGGTTGCTGACTGCCCTGTATCCCTTTATTTGCTCATTTTTCCATTCTTTCCACAAACACTTATTGAATACCCTGTTTTTTCTTTTCCATTTGTTCTCAGTTCTTGGGCACTGATCTGTGTTAGTATTCTATTGCTGCTGAATCCAATTGCCACACACTTGGTGACATAAAACAACACAAATTTATTATCTTACAGCTTTGTAGGTAAGAAGACCGACACAGGTATCACTGGGCTGAAATCAGGATGTGGGCAGGGCTGCATTTTTTTCTTGAGGTTCTAGGAGATAAGACATTTCCTTGACTTTTCCAGCTTCTACAGGCTGCCTACATCCCTCGGCTCATGGGCCCTTTTCTCCAGCTTCAAAGCCAACAATGTAGAATCTCTCTGACCCTGGTTCCTTGTCACTTTTCTTTCTCTGAGTGCTTTCTTCTGTTTCTTTTTTCTACTTTTAAGAACCCTTGTGATGACATTTGGCTCACCTAGTTAATCCAGGAAATCTCCCTATTTTAAGGCCAGCTGAATAGCAACCACAATTCCCTGTGCAACCTTAATTCCCTCTGCCATGTAATGGAACATATTTACAGGTTTTAGGGAGTAGAACATGGACATCTTTAGCAAGGCCATTATTCTGCTTAACACATAATCCCTTTGAATCTGCTTTTGTTTTTTCTTATTGGGCAACATAAAACTCTGATTTCTTGCTTTTTTTTCTTCTAGGCAGTCATCTCTCTAGAGGAGCTGAGCTTTTGTTGGTGGCCTCCCAGCCCCTATCTCTGCTGCACCTCATGCACTCCCATATCTATCTGCCTAGCTGACTTCCAGGCCTGATATTTTCTGGTCTGCCTTCCCCATGGACTATTATGAACTGCAGTTTTGAATTCAAGGCACATCTCATTCTTTGTCCCTGGGCAAGTCAACATATTAACTTCCTCCTAATGGGTTGAGATTTATATGGTTAAATTGAAGTGAGTTAATCATAGTGAGTGGTTGTATTAAGCCCTTCTATGGTGGGAAGGGATAGACATTGCCCTTTTGCTTGGTGTTATGTAATAAAAGCCACTGTTCTTACAAGTTCAGTGCTAGCCCATTCATTGCTTTATTTTCCAATTACCTTTACTACAGTCAGAACAATGTTAGAGGTGGATGACGAGGAGTTATAGAGCCAGGGAATGTGAGAAGCTGTGCTCATTATCACTTTAAATTCTACAAAGTGTGCGAAGTACTTGAGTAAAGAAGGTTACTTCTATTTGCACTTACATGAAAGTTTAGAAAAGAAAAAAATTTCTTTTAAGAGAAAATGCCAAAGAAGCCATTAATCATGTGAAAACAGCAAAGAAACATTAAGCTTATACTTACATGCATAAAAAGTTAGGTAAAAATTTCACAAAAGATTACAAAAACCTATTGAGTTCATAGCTGAAGGAATTATAGCGGCATAGGAATACTTTGGTATAAAATTTAAGTATTTTATTTAATTCTATTAGAAATCTTGGATTTACTGTAAATGGGAAAAATGCTTCAAGGGTATACTCACTGATATACCAACTTTCTGAAATGGCAGAATGAACTATTTAGTTCTATTCTATTTTAATGACAGATAATACTCATTTTCCTTTGCTTTTTAATTCAACTTTTTACTTTAAGTTAAAATAATGTTCACTGCTGTAAGTTAAGTTTTTATACTTTAAATTTGTTTTGGCTACAAATTAAACACTTAGAAATGTTTAATTCTCATACTATGATAAACCAGCTTCAAGGTTCTCAAATATAAAATACATTGATGAAAAGTAATAAATGAGCAAAAATGATAAAATAATATGTGCTCTCATGGTTTTTGAAAATTTTCTATTTTTTTAAAACATATCATGCTATTAGTAGTAGCAATGTACCTACTATAACAAGTGTTAGTTGAAAAAAGTAAACTGGTTTGTTCATTGGTTACTCTCAGTTTGAATTATCCACCTCTAAGACTCCAAGGCCAGGTTTCATGGCCAGGAGGTGGGAAGGTATAAAGATATAACGGACTGTCAGTTCGTTTTGCCAGCAAACAGCAATTCAGAAAATAGTTAAATTAAACCTTGAAAATAAAAATAAATGTCAAAACACGAGCTCTCAGAGACCTACCCACTTGTCCTTGTCCCTCCAATAAACACATTCTGTTTGGTGGTGATGGGGGGGTAGTGTTTGATGTTAGCGAAAACTTGAAATCCTGAGATTTAGAGACTAGAGAATAGTTGAAACAATCTGTATTGATTTTGGTTTTTCTCCTAAGCATCAAAACTGAACTATAGATTTATGACGAGCTCTCTTAGGCATTCTGCTTAGTCTGTTTTTGCTTGGCTGGTTCAGTTCAGTGGATGGAATTGCACTGTGATAACACAACTGCAGGTTGAGAACATTTGAATAAGGAGGTCACTTCAGCAATTCTTAGTGCTCCTAAAGTTCCAAACCAGCCATTTGTATAGTAATTTGTTTATACCATTGACAACAAATTTAATTCAAAAATATTTACTTATCTAACACATTTAATTTGTTTCTTTACAAGTGTAATATGTTAGAACAAGAAAGACTTTTATTTGGAAACTTATCTACAGAATTTGAAACATACTCAAAAGATGAGCCCAGGTGATAACATTCAGAGGCTGCCAATGCTTAGAATAGCCACTGAAAGTATCACCTGGATTCATCTCATGGATCCTAGAATTATCAGAAATCTGGGAGCAGAGAACAAATAAGATGATGTGAAATATAAAGGAATGTGAACAGAAAAGGCAGTCTATTATTTTTTAAAATATTGACAGGATCTATTTAAAGAGCTGATATTAAAGAAGGAAGAAGAGGGGATTTTTTTTTTTTTTTTGCTATGTTGCAGTAACAAGAAGAATCTAAATCACTTTCCTGTAATCTTTCAAGATTCATTGTCATATATTTGACTTTAAAAAGAAACCAACATGTATTCTATGGTAGGGAATGGAAGGGTTGGTTGGGACTTTGAGACATGCTTCAGAGAACAACGTGGGTGGGGAGTTTTTAAAATGAAGTATCTAACTTGCAACGTATTCAGAAAATTTTTATCAAGATAGTCCCTTGATTTTAGTAACACATGGGATTTTACACTTTCTCTGAGCAATTCAAGTTTCTTTCTCAGAATCTTTTAACTGTTTAGCCTGAATTGTATCATGTCATAAACTGAAAAATTAATGTGCTCAAATATAAAATGATTCTTAAAAATACAGTAGAAAAATTATTTTAGTAATGAAAATTTTTAGTAAGATTTGAAAATTCTTATTCAATGTAGGACTCAAGACAAAGACTTCCTAGGTAGGCAAAATAGACCCCATTGTGTAATGTTTTACTCTTCCCTTTATAGTTGTATTAAAGCTCTTATATAGCAGAAGATAGATAATCATAAATTAAATTTTAAAATTAAGTGATCAAAATGCTTCTCTTTATGTAATTAAAAATTCAAGTATATAAATTTCATTTATTTTAGTAGATATTTAGAGAAAAACATAGGGCACACAAGTAATCATTGGTTAAGAAAGAATTGTTTACTATTAATACAAAAATGAAAATTACAGAACTTAATGGATTTTATTCTGGAAGCTGATCATAGCCTGTCAAATTAAATAATAGTATTATGTATAAATTCTCTTCTAATTAACATTTTAAAATGTACTTAGTGAAAACTAGAGCTTTGTTAGATAAAAACCTATATTAGTTTACAAAATTTAGAGTTTAACTGAGATAACTGGACATTTGGATAATTTTGTTTCCATATACCTTTCTTCTCCAAATTCCATTGAAAGGAAAATGCTTTGTGAGTAGTAGGTAAATATATTCTTAACTTAAATATTAACTTTAGAAAAGTTTATTTGAATTTTACTCATAAATGGAGTTTTGAAAGTACATGATCTTACAACCTTTGGGTATGAGTCAACATGGAATCTTGACAAACAAATAAATCCCGTTAAATGAATTGACTTTTTAAAAAACGGAAATAATCATGGTCGTAAATATACTCCCCTCCCTGCTTCAAAAAATAAAAAAAAAACCCTGTCTAGACAGAGTTGCTTATATAGTTGCTATTTGATTTTATAATTCCTGGAATATAATAACAGTAACACTTACTATTTCCTGGGCAGCTATTTTATGCCAAACACTTTTTCAGGAACTTTCCATGGTTTCTCATATTCCAGATAGAGAAAATGAGGTCTCTGAGAGGTTAAGTGGCTTGTCCCAATCATATTGTAAGTGGCAGAGGCAGAATTGGCATATACATCTGCCTTTTTCTGAAGCCTCTCTTCTTTGCCTCAACCCCCAGCTGCCTTTCCCATGGCCAAGACAACACTGGCTATAGACAGGGTGACCAGCGGTTTCAGTTTTCCCAGGAAGGAGGGCTTTCTGGAATGTGGGACTTCTAGTGCTAAGCCTGAGAAAGTCTTGGGCACACCCACTGAGTTGGTCCCTTTATCTGTAGGCGTGATCTCTCAGCTACTAGATAGTCAGCAAGGTCGTGTTGCTCATTCAGAAGCCCCCTATTCCTGTGACGTTATCTGCACAGGTGAGGCTCTAATCAGTAAGGTATAACTCAGAGAACTACCTCCTCGGCTGTGCTGGCTGGCTCTCCACACAAGGAGAATTGAGCCTGTCATGTATTAATCAATCCCAATCTTTTGCATAACCTCAGAACTCTTGATGAAATGTTCAGAGCATTTTATCACAGTCCAGGACTCCTGTCAATTAAAGAGAATATTAATAAAAGATGTATTTGCATCCTCTGACACAAGCAGAATCAGGGTGTTCTCCGATTAAAATGCTTTCCTTATTAATATAGTGTGTCACTTAGCATTTCTTTACTTTTCTGTTCAGTCTAACCCATTATCTTGTGAATATTCTCACATCTTTGTCATTGGAAATATTTTTTTTTCAGTAGGGTTTAAATTTCTTCACGGTGGAGTATGTGCCTTGAGGTCAGCCTAATAGGTAAGACCACAGACTGGGGACATACTGCTAATTTCTATTAATAGCTTTTGACCCTAATCAAAGTTACTTAACTTCCTTTTACCTGATTTCCTCATCTATAGAATAGGGATAAGTAATAGCTCTTATCATGTGGGGTTATTTATGAGGATTAAGTGAATTAGTTTATGTAAAGCACTTATAATAATACCTGGAACAAAGGGAATGCTATATAAATAATAGCTATATTATCATGTTTACTTTTACTGATTTTTTATGATATTATGCTGTTCTTTGCACTGGGGGCACTCAATGTTGTAGTTGGTGACTTGGCCTTAGATGGGGAGTATTTGTTATCTAGCATGTTTTCTGAAGGTTTTATACCTACTTTTTCTAAGAAATAGGAATGTGTTAGTGTTCTGTTTCAATGAATATTGAATCAATCTTATGGGGGGAGCATGAATATAGTGATTCCTACTGGAATTCAGAGAGGTAGTAATCTCGAATTTGAGGCTAGAATATTCTTCCCTGTGTATAAACTGAGGAAATGCTCTCTGGTAATATTTATTGCTCACATTTTTTCCCCACTGTAATGTATAAATGATTTATCAATGTTGAAACAAGTTTTGTTAAGGAGAAAATGCTTCTTGATCATTTAAAATATATGCTTAACATTTATGCGCACCTCTTTAATCTAGTTGACTAGGGTCTCTAGAGCAGTATGAGATTGCAAAGCAATGAGTCTTGGCAGTGGCCTGAAAAGATTTACCTACTATTACATGAAAGTGCTTCCATTAAAATGTAAATTTCAAGTGAGGGAAACTACACCTTTGTAATTTTGCTGTCCAGAGTCTAACACATAGGTTAGGATACATACATGCCTTTTAACTACCATATGATTTTTAAATATGTTCAGCAGCTGTCTGCCATGCCCACTACATTGTTCTGTGATTCAGACTATTTATTGATGTAGTGAATCATTCTTCCCTTGGTTAATCAAGAGAAGCTACAATTGATTTAAGAAGGAATGGCATGGTAATATATAGAATAAGCAGCTGGTTTTTAGTAGCAATTGAAGTGTGTAGGTATAAAAACAATAAACAGAGGTACAAATTTGAAGGAATATGTATGGATTCCAATAGTATGGCTTCTTTCCTATTTGCTTTATAAAGCAAAGTTATCTAACTTAATGACATTAACAATTATTTAACTTTTAATAAGTACAAAGCATTATGCTAAGCAGATTGACAATAATTATTGTTTGAACTCAAAGGTTGTGATCAGTTTATGAAGTATGACTGAAAATGTAAAATACTGACAGAAATTATTCAAAAGTATTTATTTTGGCCGAATGCTTGTTTGATATATTCTACTATTCAAGCAAACAACAATTCTAGGAAACACCAAGGCGATTTGATGTAAAGATGTTATAATGGGAAGATCAACAAATATTTGCCTACAAAATTAGAGCATCATCTTTTCTAAGAGGATTCTGATCTTTTAAACTGATTTCCAAATATTTTCTAGGTCATTATATTAAAAGTGATGTAATGATTTTTGAAAATGGAAGAAGTCTTTCTGTAGTCCTGACCTCAGAATATTTTAGGTCAGTATTACTGAACTATCCATCCCTGGCATCTAAGTGTTGAGGGTGCTCCTAAGAGGGGAACACTGGAGTAAGGTGAGATATCTGGGAAGAGTATCACACGTTAGAGCTGATTGAATGGCAAAGATCCAACTTCCTTCCTGGGTTGTCTTAAAATCCTCTCCGTGGATACTGATGTTTTGTGCCTGGGTAGCCTTTTATTTTTTGAGTTACAGGGAGTAACTGCCCAGAGAGCTGGTTATAAGTGTCACTAAATGGCTATGGGAGTAAATTAGGAATTTGGTCCAGATAACTTGCATTTCTACAGACCACACCCTAAAAGTATGTAATAATCGGTAATACACAAATTTATATCTCTTCCCAAGAACTAGGGGAGGGCTTCCCTTGTCTAACAAAGCCTATCTGGAACATAGATATGATATTTGGGGAGTGAGGCAGCCATTTTGTGATCATAATGAGAACAGAAAATTTGAAAGAAAAAAATTATATATATGTATATATACAACTTGTATTTTTTATTTTCTATATTTGGAATTTTGGTGCCATGCAAGTGCAAATTATGCAACTAACTACAGATGGTGCAGCTCTGAGGCCAGTCACTTGATAGTTGCCTGAAGCTGGCAGTTGTCAGCAGCTCAAATTGTAAAACCAAATATGATGGCATACAAATTATTAATGTTGGAATGTTCCCAAACTTCCATTTCCCTTTATCTGCTAGGAGGATTCTGGTTTCTCTGGTCCTAATGTTTCTCTCTGCACCCTTTGAGGGGGCCTGTCTTGACAAGGATTCTTTTTGGCTTTTGTGATGCAGAATTGGACGTCAAGGATGATGGCAGAAAGGACAATAGTCTTGCAAGGGGTTTGGGGGAAATTTTTTTTCCTTCTTTTCTTAGGGAGTGTTTATAAAAGAGATATGAGAGCAGTGGTGGTATGTGAGGAAAGTGGATACAAGGTTCAAGAAAAGCAAATGTGGGAAGTGCTGAGAGTTAGCTATTCAACACCCATCTAGCCTCTTCACTCCTTGCCTTTCTCTATGCTAGAGACTGGGAAACAAAGTGCTCAATATGTCCATCTCCCTTTAAGGTAGGAGTGGCTGGGGGCATGACTCTGGACAGTAAGATATAGGCTGAAGTATTAATATATTGGGGGTGGTTAAATTACACTTCTAGGTAAAGTCTTGCTAAGATAAAGCTCTCGATCCTTTTCCCTTTTATCCCTCTCTAACACAGAATAAATCATTTTGGAAACATGATGGTGAAAGTTACTTGCCAAGGATGGCAGGAGGAGCACTGTAGTGGATTTCTGCATTGAACATGATTGCCTACCTCTACATTGTGGAGAGAAACCAAAAGAAAAACCTTATGTATCATGTAGAGTCCTGGCAGACACAGTGGGTAGACCAAAAGACTTTTAAAAATAATTTAATAAAGAGACTATTTACCAAGGCGTGAACAAGGATAAGGGAACTGTATTAGTCAGAGTTCTCTAAATAGATAGAACCAATCAGAGATTTTTTTTTTAAAAAAGAGGTTTATTAGAAGGAATTGCTCACAAGATTATGGAGGCTGGCAAGTCCAAAATCTTCAGAGCTAAAGACAACTATTCCAGGCTTTGTGGTAGCCTGCTGGCCTTCCGACTAAAACTGGAACATCAGCTCTGAAGATTTTGGACTTGCCAGCCTCCATAATCATAATCATCACACTTTAATAATTCAAACCACTCTGTAAATAGTCTCTTCATTAAGTTATTTTTAAAAAGCCAGTATAGTGTAATTAAGCCACTCAATCAAATGCAATCCTAACTGATAGAGTGGGTAACAAACTTGAGTTATTTTAGTTGCTGGATTTTAATTCCTTGATTAAAACTCCACTATGGATGATGGCTTTATAGGTATTGCCCAATTAAGGCATATTATAGTACAGTTTATTAGGAATACATGGTTTAATTTATTATTTACATATTAAATGGTTTCATATGTTTCTCAATAGATTTTCTCATTGGGATGAAACAAATAACATATATAAAGTTTGTATGTGATTTTTGAGAATTCGTATCTCCACATTCCTGCTAAAGGAATGTTGAAAAAATATTTGCACGTCTAGGGGATGGACATGTTTGTAGTGCTGACTCGGGTGGGGCAAAGGCAATATATATAACCTAAACATTTGTATCCCCGTAGTATGACGAAATAAAAAAATTTTTTTTAAATTGATTTGAAGAGGAACCAAATTAGTAGCCTTGTTCTGATACTTGGTCTAAGGTTCTAACTAAAGCCTACATTAGGGATTGAGGTGCTTCTAACATCTGAAGAGATTGTTTGGTTTGCGAGTGGATGACATATGATCCAGCTATTTATGGTGCTTTCCTGGAGCTGACCGAGGCAGGGATTTGGTTCATTTTTGCAGAAATCAGCACATGAGGCAGTATCTGGATCTTCCAGGACTCCAGCTGATTCTTGTGGCCTTGGGGTTTGGCTTAGTATGCAGAGGGTAGCAGTACTGGTTATATGATACAGAACTACTGGGCTTGGGGATGTGGGCCATTCTGCTCATGGAGAAGAGAGACTATGTTTTTCTATGATACCACCAAGTAGTTTTATCTGGTGGGAGGGCAAATACATTAAATTAGCCATTAACTCACAATTTCTACTTGAAGGAAGCCATGGCTAAGTGCTTATCTGGCTCTGCAGATAAGATATTTAACTACAGTTAAATATCTTAAAACATGTGGGTGGGACAGTCAAGGATGCAAATAAGCCAAAGATCTGAATTGCACCGAGAAAGTAACAACTCCACTGATCCAAACTTGGCAGCATCGCACACTGTTGTTAAATAGAACTGACTCATAGCAGCTGCGGTCATTTGCAAGAAACCAAAAGGATTGGATAGAGGGGTAGGAGCCCCACAGTGTATGATGGTCACCTAAATTGGAATGTAACAGCTCTTTAAGTGCGTTAAACTTCTCTCAAATATATTAACGTGGTCCTTTGAGAGACCCATATGCTGAAGAGCCCAGCTTTTGTTAACAGATCATGGTACTGGCATGGGCCTAAATACTGAAGTCTGGGTGTTCTGTTAAGGATGGCACACCGCTTGGGGATCCTTAGTTTTTACAGGGATTGCAGTGAAGAGTTGGTGGGTAGTGTTGTTTGGAGAGAAATATGGAGCCGGACATGGAATTTTGGCTATTTTTGGTTATTACAAATTTGATGAGTCACTGGAGAATATTTCTAAGTTGTATTTTCTTTTTACTTTGTTGTATTTTTTAAAATTTGCTTTTGATTTATTAGCATGAAAATCTAGATTATTTTTTGCACAGGTATGAAAAACATAATTTTTGTGCTAATTATTCAGAACTTTTGTTTGCCTTACCTGCTTAGTCCATGCAAGGCCTACACGTATCTCATGATTTCTTCTCCACACTAAGCTGGTATGCAGAAATAATTGAAAAGCAAAGTAAATTTTTGTAATCTCTTGAGAATATACAACAGAATATGCCTATAATGTCCAGTGAAATGTTTTAAAATCCTCTTTCCCCATGTTTTGGTTATCTATTACGACACAGCAAACCACCCCCAAATCAGTGAGTGAAAACATCAATAACTGGCTATTATCTCTTGCAATTCTGTGGGTTAGTGAGATCAGCTGGGTGGTCCCGTTCTGGTGCTATTGGCTGAGGCTGTAGTCATTTGGAGGCTCATTTGGGCTGGAACACTCAAGATGGCTCATTCCCATGGTTGGCAGTTGGTGCTGGCTGTCAGTTGGGAGCTCAGCTGAAGTTGTCTATCAGAATGTCTCAATTTTCCTCACTGTGGCCACTCAGTGAGGCTTGGGCTTCTCACAGCATGGCAGCTGGGTTCTAAGAGGGAGTGTTCCACGGGCGTGGAAGAGGCAGCTTCAGATTTGTCTAGGCCCAGCCTTGGAAGTTGCACATTATCACTTCTATCACATTCTAGTGGCCAAAGCAAGTCTCCCAGCTAGCCCAGATTCAAGATATTATAGTTGAAGGAGCCTCTCTGCTATGGTCTGAATGTGTCCCTCCAAAATTCTTGTTGGAATCTAAGACCCAGTGTGATCGTATTAACAGGTAGGGCCTTTTGGGAAGTGATTAAGTCATGAGGGCAGAGCCTCATGGGATTAGTGCCCTTATAATAAAAGAGGTTGAGAGGAGAGCCTTGGCCCCCTTTCTGCCTTCTGCCATGTACAGGCACAGTATTTGTCCCTTCTGCTGTGTGAAAAGAAGACACTGTCTATGAGGAATGGGGCTTTGCCCACCATGGAATCTGCTGGCATCTTGGTCTTAGACTTCCCATCCTCTAGGTCTTTGAGAAATAAATTTCTGTTGTTTATAAACTACCCAGTCTAAGGTATTTTGTTATAGTAGCAGGAAAGCACTAAGATACTCTCCCTCTTGACAGGTATAGTAGCAATGTTTATGGTCATCTTTAATACACTACAACCTGTGTTTCTCAATATCTCATACACATAACAGCTGATCCCAGATCTCTCTCCTTTCTCATTTCGAACTCTACCCAGACTCCATCCCCCACATTCTGCTTTTCAAGTTGCCTCTTTCATATCCTCATACTTCCTTTCCAATCCACAAATTTCATCCCTCTAGTATCTCTCATAACTTTCCAGTGTAAATCCACCCAGGTAGCCTTTTAGGTATTTCTCGCTTACTCATTACCTTGAGCTTCATAATCAGCTGTGAATTTATTAGGATTTTAGGTAGCATGGTACTCCTTGGTAGGAGCAAGCAGGAGAGAGAGTGGATATATTATTAATTTTATTACTGTCCTATTTATGTTTGTGTGATACATAGCATCATGGGAATTAAGTTGGGTTTCAATTGCATGTGATACCAGTGGATTCTTAGAATGTGCCACAAGGTAGGGTTAGCAGACAAGGTGACTGATTCAGGACCAAGTCCTGGAGATTGCCTGAGGCACATCATGCATCAGGATGGATGGGAGAGGTGCTTTTGAGCTTACTGTTATTTGGAAGAACCATGTTGCTGGTCCTAGGGAAATCTTTAAAAAGTTTAATTGTGAATTTGAGATTTCTTAGGAGTAGATCGCTTGCAATAGTTTCTGAAGACAATGAACTTTAAGCAAGCAAATATACTTTTCAGCAGGTCTGTCTCTAATATTGTCCTTAGAATAAGAGTACCAATTGAGGCCCACAAATGATATGTCTAAATATTTATAAATTATAACTCAAGCTAATAATGTGTTAAATAAAATTTGTTGTGTTCCCTTATCTTGACAAATATATCTTTACATTGACTTGGGATGTAATCCCAATAAATAAATTTATAACTCTCAGACTTCTGTGGTAAGATGTAGTAGCTCAAGGAAAGTAAGCCCCTGCCTGTTCCCATTTTCTCCCCACCACTAGCACCCTCTTGTGCTGAGAGAGGTCTCATCTCGCCAATGTGTGTGGACACTTCAGGCCTCACTTCCGAGCTGTGTTCATAGTTGCTCAATACAGCAGCCTCTTAGCCATTCCTCTGGGCTGGAATGAGCATATGGCCAGGACCACCTGCATCCAGGAGGCACACCTGGTGAAGAGTTCCTTTCTGGCCCTGAAAGTGGGTTAAAGGGTGTCTGGGTGGGGAAATCCAAGGTCCAGATACCCAGATCTGGGTCTTCAAGGGAACACACAGATTCTACATAAGCAAGTTTGGCTACAAAAGTTTCTTGCATTGTAGAGAGGGGCATGGTAAGAAGAGGACTAGCATGAGCTCTCTAAAGCACAGAGCACACAGCAGTGGTCTCTTGTCTAGGTCAAGGGCAATACTGCCTTCAGCCATGGTGTCCGCAAGTTCAACTTGATTTTTTTTCCCTGCAGGTTCAGCAGCCAGGGTTCTTTCCTGTACTTTTCTTCCCGTTGCAGAACGGGAGTGAGACTGTTGGGGGCTGAACTGCAGAGAAAAGGTATAGAAGGTGCTGAGGTTTGTGTGAGAATGTGGTGAGTGGGGCCCAGCCTGGCTTCCACCAGGAGAGTATAGGGAGGCTGAGCAGACAGGCAGTGTGAAGTCCCGGACTGTGCTATGTGAGATTGACAGCACCGGCTCTCATCCAGTGAGCCCGCCTTAGGGCAGCTGGCCACACTGGGACTTGAAGGATTCAGATTTTTGGAACAACCTAGTGATTACAGAATACCCATGTTTAAGCTATCCATAAAAAATCCCAGATATTGAAGGACTTTAAAAAGTATGTTAAACAGTCTTTTCTATAGGAAGGAAAAAGTTCTGTGCTGGATGCCCTGAACTGTCCTTGGGTCTCAGCCTGATTCAGCTCTTTTGGAAAGGCTTTCTGTGCATGAGTAATCGTTCAGAGCTGAGACTTTTGGAGTCATTGGCTAGTGCAGGTTTGCATCATCAGATATACCTTTTAAACCAATTTTCAAAGTGTTTTCCAGTCATTTTTTTTGTGATTTGTTTATGGTGGAAGTTTATATTCTTTTTCTGCCCCATGATTGGTTTGAGTGCTCTAGGAAAAGTTGGTGTTGGTTCTGTCTGAATGTCTGGATGACTTTTTGGGAAGTATCCCTAAGTGCTAGGAAATGCCTGGAACACCCAGACTTAGAGTGGGATGTCAAACCCTAATGAGTCCATGCTACAATCCATGCTTGACAGGCCATATGCCTTTGGAGGAGAGGATCAGGGCTTAGAGCCTCTGAGGTTAATCACCACTTAATAATTTCCTCAAGTAAGAGACTCACTTTTGCCTACTGAGAACATTCCCACTGCCATTTTGCCATAAGGTACAAGTGCAGGCTAAGTGAACCATTCTGATGGTTGTAATAGCTTACTACATGGGCATTGATCTTCTGAACTGAGCTTGGAATATTACTTTACTTATTATACTTCTGTGATGTCCACACATGGTGTAGTCAATAAAAATTGAGCTTCTGCAACTCAGACTGGTTTCTGTTTTTAATTAAATTCTTTTGTGATTCCAGAGCTACCATTGAAATTCAGGTTTTGCATGTTGGCTCATCAGAATTAGTGTTTTTTTGAATTTGGGGAAATAAACTATAGGGCTGGAATGGTGATGGTAACGCAGCTCTGTGCAGATGTGTTCATGTGTGCATACATGCGTGTATGCCATGTGGTTGCTACTGGAATCAATAAGAGACATTGAGAAAGGGAAGGACTATTTCCTAGGCTTAAAGAGTGTTGGGAAATATATTAATAGTTTTTCAACATCGGGGAGGATGGGTTGCACGTAGCAACTTCCTGGCCATTCCTGAGGGAAATTAAAATCCAATAGAAAAATCATAACATATTCCTTCTCTTAGTTCTCCATTTTTTCCCCTTTATTTGGACATGAAAGAGTGGAAAAGAGAGAATTATTTTTTATTTTACAATTTACAGCTTCTAAACAATCATGGTACAGTAGGCAGTCACATATTTGTTGTGATTGAGAGTGGCAATATTTTTCTGATTGAAAATATCTCCCAGATGACAAAACATAGTGCTGGAAGTTTATTACCACTGTGTTACTTCATGAGACTATCAAACAGAAAGCTCAGGTAAAATCAGAATGTTATCTGAGAAAAATTCACTCATTATCTATTAGAAAGGATTACACTTTTTGCATTAAGTGGAATCAAATACAGCACAAGTAAATTTTGTAAAGATTCCAGGAGAGGATCTGGGGTGGGGAGAAGATTCTCTGGTGAGACGTTTTTCAGGGAGAGTTTTGAATTACCAAGGGCCAGGATGTGTGCATTATTGAGGCATGAAGAGAGTGAGGTGGAAGCCCTTTAGAGAAAATTGAAGAAGGATTGAATAAAATTTTTACTTTATCATTTTGCCCAGAGTAAACCTTGAATATTTACTTATTATATTTTACAAACAGCTATTAATGCCTTCTATATCCTAACCATTCCAAATCTTTTACAAATATTAGCTGCTTAAAATCTCAAATTATGAGGTGGATACTATTATTATTATCCTTGTGCCAGTGAGAAAACCGAGGAAGGAAGGGAGTATTTTCCCAGGTGATATAAGTAGACATGACTTAAATCTAGACGCTCTGCCTCTGAGTCAGCAGTCTTAGCACTACACGTAATGCCTGCCATGCATACACAATACAGAATTGTAACCAATGTCAGGATTCAGAAAGAAGCACAATTGTACTTACTCTTTTACCTCAATTTTTCTCTTAGAAAACCTGATGATGATGACCTAGATGTTTACCTTGGCTGTTTTAAATTTGTCTGTGAACATTTTGACCAATATCTTATCACCATCCTCACCTGCTGGAATGACATTCTTCTCTAGTGCAACATTCATTCATTCATTCCTTCACAGAACATGACATGCTGCTCTTATTTAGTTTCTAATAGATTAAGATGAAAGGGCTCGTAGACTATTTCGCAATGCTTCAGTTTATAGAAGATGTATGTTTCCAGGCAAGATAAGTCAAAAACTATAACTTAGTAAAGATATATTGAGCACTTGCTATGTTAGGCTAAAGTTAATTACTTTACAAGGATTTGCTCATTTAATCCTTGCCACAAACTCATGAAGTATGATAGCTACTATTATTGCCTTTGTTTTACAAATAAAGATTGAAGAGGTGAAAACAAAAGATGAAAAAGATAGCAAAAATAAAACAACAACACCTAGAAATGAGCAGAACCAAGATTTAAACCAGCACTCTGACTCCAAAGTACAGCATCAGTCTGTCTGCATTAGAATTTGGGATTTGTCTTCATTACTATAGATTAAGTGAGTTAGCATATAAAAATTACATGGATAAACATCACCTGGTAAAAAAGCAAGTATATAATAAAGATTCACTATTAGTTTTTTCAGTGTGTTTTCAATTTTTATGTTTTGTTTTTTATTTATTTTATTAAACTTTTAAATTAAAGTCTAAAATATATACAGAAAATGCACATGTCCTAAAGTGTAGAACTCACTGAGTTTAAACAAACTGAACACTTATTTAATCAGCACTCAGATTAAGAATGGAACATGACCAGTACCTAGAGACCTTCTTTGCCCATTCCAAGCCCTATCCCCAGTGGGGTGACCACGATCCTGATTTCCAACAGCATTGATTTGCTTTAGCTTGCTTTATACTTTATAGAAATGAAAGCATTGAGTTTATTCTTTGGTGTCAGCCTTCTTTAACTCAAATTATGTTTGTGAGATTCACTTTGTTGCATGTACTTAAGCTTGTTTCTTCTTATTGTATTACATTGTGTAAATATACCACAATTTAATAATACTTATCCATTCTACTGTTGACAGCCATTTGGGTAGTTTCCAGTTTGGGGCACTTATGAATAGTGCAGTCTTGAATGTTCTAGTACATGTCCTTGGTGAGCACATATTAGTCATTTTTATTAACCGCTATGTGTACTAGAGACAATGGAACATGATGGTTTAGTCAGAAGGGAGTCAAAAAAGAACATCCTGAGTTATTAGTATGTACTAAAAATGAATGTCAAGAGTGAGAAATTGTGGCAAAACAGAAGAAAAAATAGTTTTGAGATTTATTACACACCAGGGTGAATACAGTCAATAATAATGTATTATATATTTTAAAATGACTAAGAGCAGATTTAAAATGTCTCACCACAAAAAACGATAGGTAAGCAAAGTGATGGATATGGTAACTAGCTTGATTTAATTATGCTACATTGTACACTTGTATCAAAATATCACATTGTTCCCCATAAATGTATACAACTATGATTTAATTTTAAAGAAAGAAAATATAACATTAGATTTAAAAATATCAGACTTCAGTAGAGCTAAACATCAGTTCTCTGGTTCATCCTATGTTGGGTGGATCTATACCTTCAAAAAATAAGACACACTCTCTAACTCACAGATAAAAAGAAGGACCAGGCCAGGTGTGGTGGCTCATGCCTATACTCCCAGAACATTGGGAGGCTGAGGTGGGAGAATCGCTTGAGGCCAGGAGTTTGAGACCAGCCTGGGAAACATAGCAAAAACCTTGCTTCTATAAAAATAAAATAAAAACATTAGCTGAGCATGGTGATGCACATCTATAGTTTTAGCTACTCAGGAGGCTGAGGCAGGAGGATCACTTGAAGCCCAGGAGTTTGGGCCTGCAGTGAGCTATGATTATGCCACTGCACTCCAACCTGGGTGGCTCTGTCCCTAAAAAATTAAAAACAAAAACAAAAACAAAAACGGCCAGTGGATATTGGACAATGGGAGGATTCTGCTACAGTTTCCAGAAGAATAGTGATGGAAGCTCTGAGGTGAGGACCATGGATGGCCCATAGTTTACTCAAGGTGGCCAATCTTGTGATGTACTGATTTCTTGGGGGCATGTCTGAGTTGGGATGAAGAGTCTGTTAAAACTCAACAACACACTTCACCATGTAACAAAAAATTGAGTGGGAATAGGTTGAATAATTTTTAACAAAAATAACTGGTAAGGAGTATGTGACTATGGTTCTAAATAATTACAGTTGGACACAGTCAGCATGTGTCACACATGGAAACAAATGACATATTATAGTAACAGGCATAGTAAAGTGCAATGTGTGGCTGCTGATTTTAAAGTCTGGGAGGGGAAACTAAGTGTAGGGCGTTAATAGAGTCTTCCAACTGAAGGTTGTATGTGGAAGGGAAAAAGTATATGGAGAGAGAATAGTTGGAGATACAGATATTTCCAAAGTACAGGATTTTGATTTTTAGAGTCATTAGCTTCTGGCAAGAGACAGATTTGAAGTGATGAATATTGGAGAAAATACTATAGGTCAGACTTACTGGCCGGATCAACTTAGCTTTCCTTTCCTTTTAAGAGGGATGGCATGCATTCAGCTACAATTGTCAAGCTAAACAGCGTGCTATCCATGAATGACTCACAAAAGTAAACAGCAGCGTTGAGGAGGTACTCCATCATCCACAAGGGAATGACAGAGAAATGGAGATAGTTTTGTCAAAATCAGAACACTGAAGATGGGCATTTCATCTTTGAATAGACAGAAAGGGTAATGGGAGATAAGTGTAAGAGAAATTTAGGGTTGAAAAGAGAAAAACGTGTGTTTTATAGATGAGTGAAATGGAAACTTGCAAAGGCTGAGTCAGATTTCTGAGTCAGGCTGTCTGGGTTTAAATCCTGGCACTCAGACTTACTTTCTGTCCCAATTTTTCATTTGTAAAATGAGATAATAATTGTATCTATCCCAGAATTTTTTTGAAGATTAAATGAAATTCTATAGTGCTGAACAAGTGTCTGACGTGGAAAAAGTGTTAGCTACTGGTTTTGAATGGCTGACCTAAAGTTTCACAGCTAGTTAGTAAGAGAGTTGCAACTAGATCCCAAGTTTCCCAGGCCATCAAACTTCCAATTTAGTGTCTTCTAATCATATCATACTGTATCTTCCTGGAATTTCATAAACCCCTTTTCTTTGCTCTAAATTCAGACCCAGTTTTGTGGTAGACATGAAAGTCATGGAGATGGCCTTGAAGATCATTTTTTACTCTTAAAAACTGGATTGGTGATTATGACTTAGTTATAGACCAACAATGGGATTCCTGCCCAATTCACCTGCCCACCGCCTTGTTCCAATGTAAACCTCGGTAGAGCCTATTTAAAGAAAAGTTTATCAGCAGCCTAGACTACTCTCTTGCTTTGGGTGAGCAGGAAAGAAGGGGATCTGAGAGAAGGAGAGAAAGGGCAGAAAGATCCCAACTCCCTCTTGCATTAAAGTTTTGAAATACTAGCTCTAATCAGTCAATAGGCCAATGGCTGCCGTCCACCAACTAGGTGATGTATTCTACTTTGAGGTAGATTACTCAGTAGGTCTCTTTGGGGGATGACTAAGAGTTGGCTAGAAAAAGAGAGAAAGAAAGGACATTCTGTGTAGAAGGAATAGTGTATGAAGAGGCCATACTGGGAGATCAAAACCTTGAAGTAAGTGCAGACTCCAGGAGAGAGAATGCTGGCAAATCAGTAGTAGTGAGCCAGCCTTCTCCTCCAACTTCTCCCAATGCTGACACAGCAATCTGCACCCGTATGTTTATGGCAGCACAATTCACTATTGCACGGTCATGGAA
>VBSM01000272.1:97109450-97122689 GCA_008086735.1 Cheirogaleus medius | reverse complement strand
TATTCTCCTCATCTCATGAATCATTCTCAGTGATAGACTATACATTAGGCTACAAAACAAGTCTCAGAAAATTTACAAAAATTGAAATCATACCAAGTATTTTCTCTGACCACAATGGAATAAAACTAGAAATCACTATCAAGAGGAACATTGGAAAATATACAAACACATGGAAATTAAACAATATGCTCCTGAGGGACCAATGGGTCAATGAAGAATTTAAGAAGGAAATTAAATATTTTTCAAAACAAATGAAAATAAAAACACAACATTTCAAATGTATGGCATACACTAAAAGCAGTAATATGAGGAGAGTTTGTAGCAATAAGTGCCTACATCCACAAAGTAGAAAAGCTTCAAATAAACAACTTAATGATGCATCTCAAAGAAGCAGAAAAATAATAGCAAAACAAACCCAAAATTAGTGGAAGAAAAGAAATAGTAATTATCAGAGCAGAAATAAATGAAATTGAAACCAAAAACACAATGCAAATGACCAATAAACAAAAAGTTGATTTTTTAAAAAGGTAAACAAAATAAACACACCTTCAGCCAGACTAAGAAAAAAAGAGAGAAGACCTAAATAAATAAAATCAGAGATGAAAAAGTAGACATTACAACTGGTGGTGCAGAAATCCAAAGGATTATTAGAGACTACTATGAGCAACTATATGCCAATAAATTGGAAAACATAGAAGAAATGGATAAATTTCTAGACACATACAATCTACTAAGATTGAAGCAGGAAAAATCCAAGACCTGAATAAGCCAATAATAAGTAATGAGATAGAAGTAGTAATAAAACTTCTCCCATCCAAGAAAAAAGCCCATGACTGATGGCTTCACTGATAAATTATACCAAGCATTCAATGAAGAACTAATAAGATTCCTACTTAAACTAGTCCAAAAAATTGAGGAGCACAGAATACTCTCAAACTCATTCTATGAGGCCTATATTACCCTGATACCCAAACCAGCCAATGACACAATAAAAAAAGAAAACTACTCGCCAACATCTCTGATGAACATAGATGGCAAAAATCCTCAACAAAATACTAGCAAACCAAATTCAACAATACATTAAAAAGTTTATTCATCATGATCAAGTGGGATTCATTCCAGGATGCAAGGGTGGTTCGACATATGCAAATCAATCATTGTGATACATCATATCAATAGAATGAAGGATAAAGACCATATAAGCATTTAAACTGATGCTGAAAAATCATTTGATAAAATCCAACATCCCTTTATGATTAAATTCTTAAAAAATTGAGTATAGAAGGAGCTCTCCTCAACACAATAAAAGCCATGTATGACAGATCCACAGCTAGTATCATACTGAATGGGGAAAAACTGAAAGCTTTTCCTCTAAAATCCAGAACAAGGCAAGGATGCCCACTTTCACCACTGTTATGCAGCATAGTAGCACTGAAAGTTCTAGCTAGAGCAATCAGACAAGAGAAAGAAATAAAGAGTATCCAAATTGGAAAAGAAGAAGTCAAATTATTCTTGTTTGCAGATGATATGAGCATGTATCTAGAGGAAACCTAAAGACTCCACCCAAAACTATAAGAACTGATAAACAAATTCAGTAAAGTTGCAGGATACAAAATTAACACACAAAAATCAGTAGCATTTCTGTATCGCAATAGTAAATAATCTGAAAAAGTTACCAAGAAAGTAATCATTTATAGTAGCTACAAATAAAATAAAATACGTAGGAATAAACTTAACCAAAGAAGTAAAAGATATCTACAATGAAAACTATAAAACATTTATGAAAAGAGTTAGAGGACATACAAAAAAATGGAAAGATACTCCATGCTCATGGGTTGGAATAGTCAATATTGTTAAAATGTCCATACTACTGAAAACAATCCACAGATTCAGTGTACTCCCCATCAAAATCCCAATGAGATTCTTCATAGAAATAGAAAAAAATAATCCTAAAATTTATATGAAACCAAAAAAGACACAGAATAACAAAGCCATCCTGAGCAAAAAGAACAAAATTGGAGAAATCATAATACCCGACTTCAAATTATACTACAGAGTTGTAGTAACCAAAGCAACATTGTACTGGCATAAAAAGAGACAGATAGACCAATGGAACAGAATAGACAACCAGCAATAAATCCACATATCTATAGTGAACTTAACTTTGGAAAATTTGTCAAGAACATACAGTAGGGAAAGGACAGTCTCTTTAGTAAATGGTGCTAGGAAAATTGTATATCCATATGCAGAATAATGAAACTAGATACTTATCTCTTGCCATATGCAAAAATCAAATAAATGAATTAAAGACTTAAACATACGACCTCAAACTATGAAACTACTAAAAGAAAACATTGAGGAAATGTTTCAAGACATTGGTCTAGGCAAGAACTTCTTGAGTAATATTCCCATAGCACAGGCAACCAAAGCAGAATTGGACAAATGGGATCACATCAAACTAAAAACTGCACAGCAAAGGAAACAATCAACAAAGTGAAGACACAATTCACCAAATGGGCAAGAATATTTGCAAACTACCCATCTGACAAGGGACTAATAACTAGAATATGTAAGGAACACCAATAACTCAATAGGAAAAAAATTAAATAATCTGATTAAAGAATGGGCAAAGGATATAAATAAACATTTCCCAAAATAAGACATGCACATGGAAATATATGTGTATATGAAAAACTACTCAACATCACTAGTCAACACAGAAATGCAAATCAAAACTACAATGAGATATCATCTCATTTCAGTTAAAATGGCTTTTATCAAAGAAATAAGCAATAATGAATGTTGGTGAAGATGTGGTAAAAGGGGACCCTCATACACTGTTGTTGTGAATGTAAATTAGTGCATCCATTATGGAAAACAGTGTAGAGGTTCCTCAAAAAACTAAAAACAGAACTACCATGTGACCTAGAAATCCCACTGCTGGGTATATATCCAAAGGAGGGGAATTCAGTATATTGAAAAAATATACGCACATCAATGTTTATTGCAGCACTATTGACCAAGATTTGAAATCAACCTAAGTGTCCATC
Organism: Cheirogaleus medius; assembly: GCA_008086735.1. Taxonomy (NCBI): domain Eukaryota; kingdom Metazoa; phylum Chordata; class Mammalia; order Primates; family Cheirogaleidae; genus Cheirogaleus; species Cheirogaleus medius. The sequence continues at coordinate 97,119,639 of VBSM01000272.1, read as the reverse complement.
AATGGATGAATGGATAAAGAAATTGTGGTATATATTCACAGTGGAATATTATATAGTCACAAGAAGAATGAAATCCTGCGATTTGCAGCAACATGGATGGAATTGGAAATTATGTTAAGTGAAATAAGCCAAACACAAAAAGACAAATCTCACATGTTCTCACTCATATGTGGGAGCCAAATATTTAAAAAAATTGATATCATGGAGACAAAGAGTAGAATGATGGTTATCAGAGGTTGGAAAGGGTATTGGGGAGGGAGGATAAAGTAGGGATGGTTGATGGGTGAAAAAATATAGTTAAACAGAATGGAAAATGTTTGATAACACAACTAAGTGACTACAATCAACAGTAAGTTAGGGTATAATTTAAAATAACTAAAAGAGTGGAACTGGAATGTCCCTAACACAGAGAAATGACAAATGTTTGAGGTGATGAATACCCCAATTACCTTGATTTGCTTAATTCACATTGTATGCCTGTATCAAAACATCACATGTACCCTATAAAGATATACCACTCTTATGCACCCATAATAATTAAAAAAAAATACATTCCCATACATAATAGCATACATCCAAGAGGTATTGAAAACTAAGTGTTTCTGTTAGGTCCAGGAGCTCACAAAGAAGACTCTATATATGTTGGAATAATTTGTGAACATTCTTTAGCCTTTTCCTTTCAACCTTACAATGAGAAGGGAAAACTTTCTAAGAGGGTGTCTGACAGGATTTGTAATATATTGAAGCAATCTTAGAAATTAATATGAACAAATCTGCTGAAATGTTCAAGGAATAAAGATTACCTGATAGAAAATATAAAATATAAAGAGAGAGAGAGGAATTGCATTGAAGTTGGTTATAATCAATATAAATATAAGACTTATGATATGAAAAAGTATTTATATACCTCTAAAAGTGTTCTTAATCTCTTGCTGCAGGGTAGGTTATAGTTGCTACTCAAAAGGAAAAGATTACTTTCAATATAGAATGAGGGCAAAATAATTCTTCCTATATTTGCTTCCTCCCTCTCTGCTTTCCTCCCTCCTTTTCTCTTTCTCTTCCTCTCTCTCTCTCTCTCCATTGAACACTTGCTATGTGCTCCCACTGAGGTTAAGTCATACTGGTTGTACTAAGATTGGCAAGACAGTGTCTCCCTGCTCATATGGAGCTTGGAGCCTAGTGGGAGACTGTCATATACAGACACAAAAGTGGGGGCATCAAGGGAGATGTCGCCAAATTCTGTGCCTTTGTCGATTTTCTAGAATCCTTTGTTCTAGTCTTTACTTCTGTGAGATCAACATTTTTTTTAGCTTCCACATATGAATGAGAAAATGTGGTATTTAACTTTCTGTTCCCGACTTATTTCACTTAATATAATGTCCTCCAGTTGCATCCATGTAGCTGCTAATGACAGGATTTTTCTCTTTTTTTGGCTGAATAATATTCCACTATGTATATATACCACATGTTCTTTATCCATTGATCTGTTGTTGGACATCTAGTTTGATCCCATATTGTGGATATTGTGACAGTAATAAACATGGGAGTGCACATGTTTCTTCAATATACAGATTTCTTTTCCTTTGACTAAATGCCTAGTAGTGGGACTGCTGGATCATACAGTAGTACTATTTGTAGTTTTTTAAAGAACTTCCATAGTGTTATGCATAGTGGTTGTACTAGTTTGCAGTCCCACCAACAATGTATAAGAGTTGCCCTTTTTCTGCATCCTCACTAACATTTATTATATTTTGGTTTTTTTGATAATAGCCATCCTAATTGGGGTGAGTGATGATACTTCATTGTGGTTTTTATTTGAGTTACCCTGATGGTTAGAGCATTTTTTTCATATACTTGTGAGACATTTATATGTCTTCTTCTGAGAGATATCTGTTTAGATCACTTGTCCATTTATTAATCAGACTGTTTGTTTTGTTGCTATTGAGATGTTTGAGTTCCATGTATATTCTGGATATTAATACCATTGGATGAATAGTTTGCAAATATTTTCTCCCATTCTGTAGGTTGTCCTTTCACTCTGTTGATTGCTTCCTTTGCCGAGAAGAAGGTTTTTAGTTTGATATAATCCCATTTGTTTATTTTTGCTTTTGTTGCTTGTGCTTTTGAGATCTCATTCATAATATCCTAAAGCATTTCCCCTATGTTTTCTTCAAAGAGTTTTATAGTTTTGGATCTTACATTTAGGTATTTGATCCATGTTGAGTTAATTTTTGTATAGGGTGAGATGTGGGGGTCTAGTTTCATTCTTTATATGGTTATCCAGTTTTCCAAGCACAGCATTGTTTCTTAAAGAGGCTGTCCTTTCTTCAGTGAGTGTTTTTGGAGCCTTTGTAAAAAAATCAGTTGACTGATTGGATTAATTTTGGGATTCTCTATTCTGTTTCAGTAGTTTATGTTTCATAGGTATATTTTGAAGCCAGGTAATGTGATGACTCCAGTTTTGTTCTTTTTGCTCAGGATTGCTTTTGCTATTTGGAGTCTTTTGTGGTTCCAAACAGATTTTAAGATTTCTTTTTTATATTTCTGTTTAGAATGTCATTGGTATTTTGATAGGGATTGCATTGAATCTGTAGATTGCTTTGCGTAGTATGGTCATTTTAACAATATTCATTATTCCAATCCACGAGCATGGAATGTCTTCCATTTGTTTGTATCCTTTTTAATTTCTTTTACCAGTATTTTATAATTTTCCTTGTAAATGTCTTTCTTGTCATTTGTCAAATTTATTCCTAGGTAATTTTCTTGTAGCCATTGCAAATGGGATTGCTTTCTTGATTTCTTTTTGAGCTACTTTCTTGTTCATGTGTAGAAATGCTATTGATTTTTGTATGTTGATTTTGTATCTTATAACTTTACTGAATTTGTTTATTAGTTCTGAAAGGTTTTTTTGGTAGAGACTTTAGTTTTTTCTCTATATAAGATAATGTCATCTGCAAACAGGGACAATTTGATTTCTCCTTTTTAATTTGGATGTCATTTATTTCTTTCCCTTGCCTAATTGTTCTGGTTAGGACTTCCAGGACTGTCTTAGATAAAAGTAGTGAGAGTTTGCATCCTTATCTTGATTCTGTTATTAGAAAAAAAGCTTTTATTTTTCCTTGTTTAATATGACAATAACTGTGGATTTGTAATATATGACCTTTACTGTGCTAAGGTAGTTTTCCTCTGTACCTATCTAGTAATATTTGCCTTATACATTTGGGTTTTCCAATGTTGGGTGCATATATATTTTCAATTGTGATATTTTCTTGCTGAATTGATCCTTTTATTATTATATAATGTCCATGTCCTTCCTTATCTCTTTTTAGACCTTTTGACTTGAAGTCTATTTCATATGATACAATTATAGCTGTTTCTGCTCATTTTTGGTTTCTGTTTGTGTGGAATATCTTTTTTTCACTCCTTCACTTTCAGTCTATGTGTGTCTTAAGGCTGAGGTGAGTTTCTTATAGGCAGCATACATTTTTTTTTTTTTATCCATTCAGGCAATCTATATCTTTTAAATGGGATATTTAATCCATTTACATTCAAGATTATTTATTGATAGGTGAGGACTTAATCCTGCCATTTTATTGATTTTTTTTCCTGGTTGTTTTGTATTAATATATACTTTTCTTCTTACTTTCTCTCTAATTGTTTTTGTTGTTTGCTGGTTTTCTGTAGTGATAAGGTTGATTTCTTTCTCTTTTGCCTTTGTGTATCAGCTCAACCACTGAGTTTTATAGTTTTGCAAGTTTTCATGATGATGTTTATTGTCTTTTCATTTCTAGATATAAAACTCCCTTGAGCATTTCTTATAAGGCTGGCCTAGTGGTCATCAATTCCTTTAGTTTGTGTTTGTCTGTGAGAAGAGTTTTATTATTCCTTCCTTTCTGAAGGATAGCTTTGCTAAAATATTCATGGCTGCTGGTTTTCTTCTTTCAGTACTTTGAATATATCATTCCATTCTCTTCTGGCCTGTAATGTTTGTTCCAAGAAATCTGTTGATAGTCTGATGTGGATTTCCTTATATGTGACTTGAAACTTTTATCTCACTGTTTCTAGAATTATTTGTGTTTTACTTTTGACAATTTGTCTATAATATGCTTCAGGAGGTACCTGTTTGGATTAAATCTGTTTAGGGTTCTTTGATCTTCCCACATCTAAATGTCCATTTCTTTCCCAAGACTTGGGACATTTCCAGCTATTAATTTATTAAATATATTTTGTATACCTTTTGTCTTCTCTTCACCTTCTGCAGCACCCATATGTGAACATTTGTTCACTTAATGGTGGCTTTCTTCATGCTTTTTATCCTTTTTTTTTTCATTTTTGTCTGTGTTATTTCAAAAGACCTGTCTTCAAGTTCAGAAATTTTCTCTTCTGCTTGTTCAAGTCTGTTGAAGCTTTAGATTGTATTTTTTATTTTACTCACTGAGCTCTTCAGCTCTAGGGTTTCTGTTTGATTCTTTTTTATGATATACATCTCTTTGCTGAATTTCTTATTCAAATCATGAATTGTTTTCCTGATTTCATTGAATTGTCTATCTGTATCCTCTTATATCTCACTGAGTTGTCTTAAGATTATTATTTTGAATTCTTTTTCTGGAATTACAAATTTTCCTTATAATTAATTGGAGTCTGTTACTAGAGAATTATTGTTTTCCTTTGGAAGTGTCATGTTTCATTGCTTTTTCATGCTTGATGTATTCCTACAGTGATTTCTATGCATCCAGTGGAACAGTTGCCTCTTCTAACTTTATGGAGTAGGTTTCATAAAGAAAGACTTATTTGTATAGATGGGTGCTGGGGTGTCAGTTCTAACTGTCATAGAACCAGTTAGCTTTGGTTCTATGTGGATGCAGTAGTGTAGTATCCCTGTAGTTTCTTCAACTGTAATCCATGCTAGTGATGTTTGTGAGTGTCTCAGGTGTCTGCACTGAGAGAGTTTGTGGCCGTAGTGGTACAGCTTTGTTGGAGGTGGGCTCACCAGGGTGTTTCTCAGGTTGAGGTGCATGTGTGCACATAGTGGGTTGGCAACCTTGGGGTCTGGCTTGGTGGAATCGGGGTCAGGAGACTGTTACTCTTATGGACATGGCCGTGTGTTTATAAAATTATTCTGGCCATTAGAGGGAGGATATATTTGAGTGAGGAGAGACCAGAGAAAGATCAAAATAGATGGTGTACAATGAAACACAATTAAAATTACTTTATACAAATATCAAGAGATAATTTGTTTCACTGAAATTATATAAAAACTGAAAATTCAATACTTAACTTATTTTTTCACTTGAATATGTGAACATTTTTGTATGTTCATCTAACTTCCACTTCAGTTGATTCAGTCTTACAATGGGTTAGGAAAGCCCTCACTGTTGAAATTGTATCAGTCTGAGCTCAAGCAGGGAAGGACAGTCATGATAAGCACTATGAGTTAAGGGATTGATTATAGGAACTATACTTTACCAATTGTGGGAGAAGCTGGGGAGATGGAGAATGAGAGTCACATTCAATTTCTTTAAGAGTCACACAATTTCTTTCAGAAATTTTAGTGACAATTGACAAGTAAGAACATACAGGGGAATGCTGATGAAGGAGAAGCTTGTGAAGAAGTCTATGGGAAGCCTTTTCCTCTGTGCAACTACCCTCTGTGTGAGTCCTCAGCCTAGTATCTGTGGTGGCCCTGGGGCTGCCAGTGGCTAGTGGGGCCAGCAGCTGGGAAGAAAATATGATTGTAAAGTGGATGAGAATGAGGCCAAGCTGAAATCTGCCAGGTGACATTGCATCTGTTTGTCAAAAGGACCTTCAAAGAACAAGGTTTGCTATTTTTATTTCTATTCCCAAATCTCTCACAAGTTCCCCCTTTGATCCTCTCTAACCTGGAACAAGGCAGGAATGTGATTCTGGGACATGTAGTCCCTACCTTTACCAGATTGACCATGCAAGAATTACATATAAGCTTTTAAAATATAGGATATAACAAGATATAAGACATAACATATAAGCCTTATGTAATGCTTGTTATATAAGATAATGTATATAAAGCATTTAGTCTGGGACTTGGCACACAGCAAGTACTCAGTGAACACCATGACTATAGCAGAATCTCATCCCTATTTTTAAAGGGTCCTGTACAAATCAACAGGAAACATATTGTGGGATGAAGAGTTATATTAAATTTGTCAAAAACGTAAACTTGAGGAGAGGGTCCTGGTGTGGAAGATACTACTTGTTGCCCACTGCATCCTTATTCTTATATTTTCTTCATTACAAATTTGTTTGGGATGGCATTGAACCCCTCAGTCTGGTTGTGGGCCAATGAGATGAAAGTCAAAATCCTTGGTGGGTTTTCCAGGAAAGTCCCTGAAAAGACATGCTGAATCAGGTGCTTCGATCTTCCATTTCTTTTCTTTTTCCTGGAACCCAGACATGGTATGGAGCTTTCTTCTTCTGACCGTGAGATGACAACCACATGCTAAGATGGAAAGAACTCGAAGTTTGGGTGGTATCATGGGGCTTCTCTCTCAGCTCTGCACAAACTACTGACTTCTCATTTCAACAGAAAAATAAAACCCCTAATTTGTTTGAGCCATTGCCTTCTGGGATTACTACTAGCAATTGAATACAGTTCCTAACTGATGGGAGGAACAGGGAGGCCTTGGGAAGGCTTTGCAACAACAGAATTGTGAGTGCTTTTCAATTATTAATTAACGGTACCTCGCAGCTATTATTGTGCATATGAATCACTAGGAGACCTTGTCAAAATACAAATTATGATTTGGTAGGTGTGGAGTGGTGCCTGAGATTCTGCATTTCTAATAGTTCCCATGGGATGCTTCTGCTGCTGGTTTGTGAACCCACTTTGAGTGGCAAGGATCTAGAAAACCCTTATCATGTCAATTGAACCAACAAATGTCATTGATTTTCTGATTGTAAATTTACCCTATTTTCTTGTATCTCAGCTACTTGAACTTAGCAGCAATACCTGTTCTGTTTTTTGCATCATCCTATCACATTTAATCATAACATCACAAAGCAAAAAGAGCTGGAGGAGTAGATCTATCTACTAAAATTTCCAAAACCAATTACAAATCACTAAGGTTCAATTTCAAAGCAAAAGGATAGGCAGCTTGCAGTCTGAGGTTAATGAAAAGGAAGCTTAAGTGCCTCTTTGTAATATAATTCTCTGCATAGCCTCATTGTGCAAGTCCTCTTGAGACAGTAATGGAATTCTTGGAGGTAGAATTTTCACTGCTCTTCTGCCTTGAGAATATTAACTCTCCATTGTTCAATTATGTTTAGGACATGCTCTGAATGAGCAGCTAAAGTAATCTCCACTTTTATGATTGCTGGCTAGTTATTTGAGTACTCTGTTGCTATAGTGGGTATTTTGAGAGAAAGTAGAGACCAATATCTGCTGGAAACTTTAGACATTTAGGAAGAAAAATGTGCCCAAGGAAATCCAGGGTGCTTCATAACTCACACTCAACTCCTGTGATATTTCCTTTCTTTCCCCAACGTGAATATTATATCCCATCTGGTCTTAAGTGCTTGACATTGTTTGAAAACAATTGATCCATTCTCATCTCTGTACCTTACCTCATACTATTTTTTTTTGCACTAGCTTCCCCTACCAGTAACCATCGCTATCCAGTGTGGGGCACTTATTATACCAGGTTCTGGGTTGTGTGCATTACCCAATTTAATTCTCAAGTAAGCGTACAAGATAGGTATTATGGATTGTATGTTTGTGACCCTACCCCCATTTGTATGCTGAGACCTAACCCTCCCAAGGAGGTAGGGCCTTGGGAGGTGATTTGGTTTAGATGAGACCATGAGGGTGGAGCCCTAATTTTTGCTCCCTATGCTTTGGTAGTAATTAGGAATTTAGCAACAAGCAAATACATAACATATTTCAAATACAATCTTTGTATCACTAGCACTTCCTTTGACTTTTTATTAAAAATGTCATCCTATTGTTAATGAATCCACAAGGGTGGTTCTCTCTGTTGCTTGCTGCACAGAAAGCCAATTACTGAGACAATGAGGATTGCTGAGGAAGAAAGGAGAAAGGATAGGGAAGTGTCAACTGGGAGGTGCGAGGATTGGACTGCCTCAAATCTGCCTCCCCGACCAGTGGGGTCAAGGGTTTTTCTGGAGGTGAAATGAATAATGCATGAAAGGAGTGAGCATCATTACATTTTTGGGGTGCTAGTACATACACTGCATGATCAAAAATGGAAGATAAGTCCCTCCCAGGGCGATTTTAGCAGTATATTGACCTAGGGGTTAATATTGGTCATTCTTTCAGCCTTGGGCACAGGCAGGATGCAGGGAGTAGGCTGCTCAGTGGGTCCCTGGGTACTATCTGTGGTGGTGTGTTGCTTATCTTGGCTTTTCTGGGCAAACAGGTGGTATAAGTCTTTGTAGTTATCTTGTGGCTTCAAGGAGGTTCCATCGTTTCTGGAAAACTCAAAAGGGAATGCATCAGTACAATAGAAAGTTACAAAGTTCTGGTCTGCAAATCTTACTGGCCTGAAACAAAGAGAACTACGAAAAAAAAAACTACAAAAAAAGTTTTCTTGCTTGTGGAGCTGATTACACTATGCCAGTCAATACCAGAACTAAAGGTTGAAATTGAGAAAAATCTCATAAAATGTACATTTCAGATTTGTTTCAGATAGGTACTTATCTTCAAAAACTAAGTTTTCACTTCCTTTCTCTTTTGAAGCTAAATTTTACCACAATCATTTATATGTTCAGAGTCAATAGAATCATGTTTAGTGCTCTAGCCTATGTTTGGACACAAAACTTTCAGATACAGTTTCTGTGGTGGTAAAGGATGAAGAGGCAATTAAGTGCATGAGTGCATTTTTAATTTAAATTTTAGTTCCATGAAAGCTCTTAAAATATATAACATTTATGCTCAGATGAATGAGTCTGACTAATGAGATTTGGGGCATAATTTAAACAGAATTAAAGATGTAATGGTGGTAGGGAGTAGTAGGTATATTTTTGGTAAGTGATAAAACTAATAAGTTTTCCTATACAATGGCTGCAAACATCTGAGGAAATAGAGGACATTCTTTGTCTTAATTTTTTGCTCCAAGTAAAGACCTATTTTGCCATTTTTCCTCAAATATATACAATCATTTTTGTTTTAATCAAACAGACTTTTTGGAAATTTATATAAAAGCACAAAAATATAAACTTCATTTATTAAAAATAACATTTCTTTTGTCAGTTTATTATTACTAAACTTATTATCATAATGGAAACATCAAATGATGCAGACCAGCAGAAAGGACCTAAAATCGGTGACATTTTAAAGCATATTCTTTCAGACACTTTATTGTAATACAGTTTTGTTCCCTACTTTTTTCCTTAAAATGCTTTTACATGTTGATCGTTTTGTGGTTCATAATCGTGATGACTGGGTTTTCACACTCATGTGTGAAATATGCCTTCCTCAAACCTTGTTATGATGTTGGCACATTACTCATCTGATGTGGGGGGAAAAACCTTTTACATGTTAAAAATACATACTACCTATAAAATGTAACCAAAATGTTTGTACTTTCATATTTTCTTGAAATAAAAAAAATTTAAAAAAGAAAAAAGAGAGATATTCAAGGTCAAAAAAAGAGTGAATTTACATGGAATATGAATTATATCTCAATAAACTATTTTTTTTAAAAGAGAGGGATAAAAAAATACATACTACCGCATACTTCTAATTGACTATACAGCATTTCATTATGTAGGTGTACCCTAACTTAACAATCTCTTTTGTTGGATGTAGGTGTACCCTAACTTAACAATCTCTTTAGTTGCTATTGCACACTATACTGTAATGACCATCTTTATAGCTTAATTTTTCTTCATATTTTAATATTTATTTTTGTATAAGCTACCTCTAATAATATATCCCTAGTATTTTGATATAGAGTTACTGGGTCAAAGATAAAAAATACTATTAGAATTGTTTTCTTTAAAAATAGATGTGGAATTTTAGGTCAAAAGTCAAATATGTTATCCTGACTTCTTGTTATCCATACCAAGTTTTTTTAAAAAAGCAGATTCTTTAAGCAGAGGTATGACAAAGAAATTAAATAATAACAAATTATAATAAAAGTTGGGGTGTGGTTATGCTTGAGGCTCTGCCTCGAGGGGGGAGGGGGGCATGGGG
>VBSM01000272.1:97088104-97102630 GCA_008086735.1 Cheirogaleus medius | reverse complement strand
ACCCAAGTCGTAGGAGAGTGTGGGTGTTGGTGTCGCCCCTGATTAGAAAAGTAGTCACTTTTGCCACTCCACCTTGCCAAGCCTGGCTCTGCTCTCTGAATACAGTGCACAGGTGGTTAGAGTGGCGAGAGAACGCCCAAGATGAGTCTGGTGATTCAGCGGCGCGAACCGCCACTCTCCACCTTCTACCCCTTTAAACTCCTAATTCATGATAAATGGCAGGCGTGGGAATAGCCTCTTTCTCAGCTCTGCCCCAAGGCAGAGACAGAACCTTTGGCACAAAGTGCCAGGTCTCAAGTTGCAGGAGGGTGTGGGCAATAATGTCTCTTCCAGTTATACCTGGAGAAGCCACCACCTTCACAGCTTCACTTTGTCCAGGTGGACTCTTCTCTCTGCACACAGAGCGCAGGGTGGCTTGTGCTGAGAGAGACCATCTGAGATCAGACAGGCAGGGTAGCCTCTACCGGCCACTCTCCACCTACTGTCTCTTTAGATACCAAATTGGAGATAAGTGGCAGGAATGAGAACAGTCTTTTTCTCCGCTCTGCCCCAAGGCAGAGTTGGTACCTTTGGCATAAAGCATCTGTCCCCATGTCGCAGGAGGGTGTGGATGAAAATTTCTCTCCCAGCTCTATCTAGCAAAAGCAGGCTCTTTCACAGCTCGGCCTTGTCCAGGCGGGCTCTGCTCCCTGGGCGCAGAGCGCAAGGGGGTTTTGTAGCGAGAGACTGTCCATTATCAGGCTGGCGGGGCCTCTGCACCTGCCTATTTCCCTGTACCGTTTCTCTAGATTCAGAACCGCAGACAAGCGACAGGTATGGACTCCGACCTTTTCTTAGCTCCGCCCCAAGGCAGAGTTGGGACCTTTGGCGCAGAGAGCCCGGAACCAAATTGCAGGAGAGCGTGGGTGAAAGTTTCTATCCAGGCTCTCTCTAGAAAAGCCTGGCTCTTTCACAGCTTGGCCCTGCCCAGGTGGGGCTCTGCTCTCTGGGCGCAGAGCGCAAGGGGCCCCTGACCCTTTTCAAAGCAACAAATGTTGATAAGCCTATTTGATTCTATACCTATAATGAGTTTCTCCCTCTATAAATACTACAGTCCTCTCTTCTACCAGCTGAGCTATTGAGGGAGCACCTACTTTCATAGATAAATATCAATTAACCTCTGATTTCCAATTCTATGACTTCTTTTATATTTTAGAATCCTATTATCTTTGACTAGGAATATTAAAAAGTATGTTAACTCTTATTTCTCACCTACTCTACCCAATTAGCATGTACAGTCTGGCCAGTTTAATCTTTCTTAATTTTAGTTTTTATAATGTCAACCTCTGCTTCAAATCTTCAATCACTGGTTAAAACAGAGGTTCTCAACTGAGCATAATTTTTTCTCCCAGGGGACATTTGGCAATGGAGACATATTTGTTTGTTACAACTAGGGCAATGGGGCTACTAGCATCTAGTGGATAGAGGCCTGGGATGCTGCTAAATATCCCATAGTGTACGGGACAGCTCCTTGCAACAAAATATTGGTGGGCCTCTAATGTCAATAGTGCGAACGTTGCAAAACCCTGGTCTAAAGAGTAATTTCCAAATAATGACTTTGGCATTCTCATCTTTGCCTACGCTTTATGTTACAACTACATGCAATTTAAATTAAATTAAATTTAATTTAAAATCATTTACTTATTTTTAATTGTCAAATAAATTATATATATTAATGATGTGCAACATTATGCTTTGATATATGTATACATTGTAGAATGGCTAAATAAAGCTAATTAACATATGAATTGGGCTGGGTGCAGTGTCTCATGCCTGTAATCCTAATACTTTGGGAGGCTGAGGAAGGAGGATTGCTTGAGGCCAGGATTTTCAGACCAGTCTGAGCAACATAGTGAGACCCTATCTCTACAAAAATATAGAAAAATTAGCTGAGTGTGGTGGTGTAAGCCTGTAGTCCCAGCTACTCAGGAGGCTGAGGCAGGAGGACCACGTGAGCCCAGGAGTTTGAGGTTGTAGTAAGCTATGATGATGCCACTGCACTCTAGCCAGGGTGAAAGAGTGGGAGCATGTCTCAAAAAACAAAAACAAAAACAAACATATGCATTACCCCATATATTTATCTTTTTTTTGTGGTGAGAACACTTAAAACCTATTCTCTTAGCAATATTCAAGTATACAGTACATTGTTATTAACTGTAATCATTATGTTGTACAATAGATCTCTCAAACTTATTCATCCTGTCTCACTAAAATTTTGTATTCTTTGGTCAACATCTTCCCAATCCTTCCCATCCAAGGCTATGAAATTTTTATACTTGTTCCTTTCTCCTATTTACTACCTCTAGGTCTTTGCTTATTCTTTTCTTACCTGGTCCTCCCATTAAAAAAATTTCAATACCACCCATTTATCAGTGCTCAGCTCTATTGTCACATCTTTCAAGAGAAGCCCATAATAATCGAAGCTGAAAGTGATGATCCTATTTTTGAATCCTGATAAAGATTTTATTGGTATTGCTGTTATCATTTCTTGCCTTTTAATTGTTATTTATGTAAATACCTTTAAAATCTTACAAATCTTAACATTTCTAAGATAACAGCTTTATTGAGATATAATTCATAAGTCACAAAATTCACTCATATGTCATAAATTCATGGTATATAACTTGTTGATTTTTAGTATATTCACAGAATGGTGCAACCATCACCATTATTCAATTTCAGAATATTTTCGTCACTCCCAAAAGAAAAACATACCCATTATCAGTTGCTTCCAGTTTCTTCTCACTTCCTGGTGAGCACTAAACTATTTTCTATGTCTGTGTTTTTTGCCTATTCTGAATATTTCATATGAATGGAATCATATAAGTTCTTTAACCTGGCAAAATATTTTCTGGGTTCATCCATGTTGTTGCAGGTATCAATACTTTATTTGTTTTTGCTGCCAAATAAATATCCATGTGTAAATATATCACATTTTGTTTATCTGTTCATTAATTGGTTGACATTTGAGTTGTTTCCACTTTTTTTGCTATTATGAGTAATGTTGGTATGAACATGTAAAAAATTTTGAATGTTGGTTTTGTTTCTCTTGATATATACCTAGGAGTAGAATTGATGGGTCATATAGTAAATTATGATTAACATTTTGAAGAACTACCAAACAATTTTTAAAAAGTAATTAAACCCTTTTACAATTCCCCCAGCAATGTATCAGGATAATCTATAACTTTTTAAGGTTACAATGTGTGTCTATGTCATGGCTTTGTATGTAATAGATAACTAATAAATACTGTTAAATTAACCAATGAATGATAACACTGGAGTGTTAAATTCTAATATAATCCTCTTAATATCCAATATATGAAAAATAAGTACTTAATACACTGCATTCTGATATTATATGATAAGTAAGATTTTCTGAAATGAATCTGAAATGTCCATAATAATAGTTACCTATCTACGCCATTCGAGTTGCTATAACCAGACTGTAGACTAAGTTGCTTAGAAACAACATGTGGGCAAACCCAAACAAAAACTCTCTGTATGAATAATAAAAATACTATCTAATTAGTGAGGTTTCCTGTGTGACCAGTTATTTTGTTTGGTATTTTGATTTTTCTCCTTAGGCAGCTGGCATACTTCATGTGCCTGTGATCATTGGTTGGCCACTCATATTTAGAGAAAAACACTGGCTTGCTAGTGCAGTTCCCGCTAGTGGTGATGTGATGGTAAGCTCTCTGTGTGTGCAAGGGAATTGAGTGGGGACTGGCAGTCTTCACTTTAGTTTGAGCAGGAGTAGGCTGTCAGCCTGTGGGTCTCAAAATTCCAGTAGGAGGAGAGGTTTACTCTGAGCACCAATATTCACCTTCAAAATATTAGCTTACCTAGACATTCAGTTTATAGAGAAAAGCCTTTTGTTTTGTTTTATTTTTAGCCAGGGGACAAAAATACCTGACTCTGGTTGGGATGAAAGCAGTTGATGAAGGCTGCCAGGTGGGTCAGTGTTCTTTCTAAAACACCTGTACTGTAATTGATGTACCTGTTTTCTTGCTTGTTATGAGACCAAAACTTCTCTGGGGTTCCATGAGGAAAATGGTCATTTAATTGTCTTTGAAACCGGTATATTTTGATAGGGGCATAGGGCTCTATTAATAATTACTCTTGGAAAATAAGTTAAAGACTGCCCTGAGAAAACCATGGTACAAGATGTTCCACCCATATAATTGGCTTTTCACTTTGCAGACACTTAGCGGTTTAGTCAAGCTTTTCCTGGCTTGTTTCATCAATGTCCTATCATATTTGATCTTTCAGAAATGTGTTGCTATTTCTATGCACACTCCCCCCATTTCCCTACCACATTATCTTTTTTGTTATGACTTTATCCCTTTTGTAATGTGTATACTTTTTTATTAGTAGGGTCCTGTGAGGTATTGGAGACAAATATGTGTGCAAAGTCTGCCATCTTGAATTGATGGAATTTTAAAGAAAACAAGTTCAACTGTGGCATTTGTGGATTTAATTGATGCCACCAATCAGGCTGCATGAACTATAATTTAGGTTAAAATTGGGGTCTGACAGAAATGAATGTTAAGTATACAGTGTTGATAGTTAGAATTAAAACAAGAATATATGCCCTCTAAGAGGAGAAAAAGACTCACAGCAAGGCTTAAAGCACTTACTTGTAAAGCATTTATATAATAGAGGATCTTGCTAATATAACCAAATTGGGCATGAAATCACTACCAGATAATGAATAGTCTGAGTTGTAAAACATTTTAATGGAAATGCAAATTTTAAGCTTTTATGTATACACTCCACTGCTTTCTGAGATCATTTGGATATCAGAGGAAAGGATATTTCAGGCAGAGCCCCTTTCTTCGGACATCACATGTTTAAGTGAGGTGCCTTAAGAAAGGAGTTTGTCTGCTCTGTTCAAAGAACAGTGATGAGGCCGGTTTAGTTAAAGTGGAATTAATAAGGGAGGAAATAGGAGTAGACCTGGTCAGAGAAGTAATGGGGACCAGACATAGGTCCCTGTATATCATGGTAAGGGATATATAATTAATAGATTTTATTCTGAGCGAGATGGAAAGCCATTGAAAGGTTGTGAATAGAGGAGTAAGATTGTTTTAATAGGATCTCTATGTCTGTTCTGTAGAGAATATGCTGAAACCGTGCAAACTTACAATACAGGAGGACGGTCCAGAAGCAATTGTAATAATATAGGCAAAAATAATTGTGTCTTGGACCAAGCTGATGTTGTGTGATAAACAGCCAAATTCTGGGTGTATTTTGAAGATAGAATAAGTAGAATTTGCTGAAAAATTCTGTGCGGCATGGATGATACACAGATTTACGTGTGCTTATCACAAGCTGCATGAGGACAGAAACCATAGGTGCTTGTTCAGTGTTCTGTCCTTTTCTAGTATCTAGTTCACAGGCAGCAGTAAAAGTGCTGAATGAATGAATGAGACATTCACCAAGGACACTATCATAGTTTGCATATGAAGCAGAGAATCCCTTTTTTCCTTGCCACCAAATTCTTGATCTTTTTGTAAGTCTTTTTTTCTCAGGCACAATGACAGAAAATGTGTGGATTCTTTCTGTTCAGATCCAGGTGTCTTTTTCAAATGTACTCCTGTCATCCTCACACTGGTGGCTCTAGCCCTGCAGGGCAGAAAGTGATTATCCTTTACCCTTCTGGAACATGCAGGACAAGGTGTTACATGCACCAGCGTCCTCTGCTGCTTCTATGACTCACAGACTGACTACTCAAACTACGTGTTCATTCTCAGAGAGAAAGAGGAGCCATATCTTTTCTCTCGATCCAACACATTCTCTCATTTGTTGGTTTATGTTTTGGAAGGGAATCACTTCTGACCTCTAAAGGACACTTTCACAACTGTATCAGTCTTCTGGGTCCTCAATTTGGCACTATCTGCAGCACAGAGCACCCCAACCTAGAGCCTAATGAGTCATTCTGATGCGTTACTCTGGTAATATTCTATTATGGGTATAACAACAGTATTTCCTTGGTGGTGCCTGGAAACAGCATATGTTGCCCTAGTAACAAATGTTCTCTACATGGTTTAATACTACACAGTATGGAAAAATCTATTTGAACATATTTAAGAGTAAAATGACATAATAAAGAATAAAACTCAGAATTTTGCTTTCAAAGCTCTTGACACAGGAAAAGGTGACAAATCCAATTCATAAGGCACATAATTTTCAATAAAAAGCACATAGGGATTAAGGGGTTGGGGGGGTAGACTCACAACTGAGGGATGCAGTGAGCATTGTGAAGGGGAGGGGAATACCTCTAACCCTTGCTAGGGAGATGCAAAGATATAAAATGTAACTGAAATATTTGTACTCTCATATTTTCCTGAAATAAAAAAAACACATAAAGGATAACAGAATAAATTTTTGAATAACAGAATAAACTTTTTTTCAAAAGTTAACTTATCTCTGTGACAATTCTTAAAGTTGTTGGAGATGATAAATATGTCAGAATGCCCTAGAAATTAAGTGTCAATCCAGCAACTGAATGAGGTGCATCCAATTTTTGAAGGAATAAAAAAGAAAAATAGAAAATAAAAAGTTATTATCTTCATAAGAATCAAATCATTGTATGTCCCCCTTAAGTTGATTGCATTGTTATGAAAATGTCAAGTATCCCTGTGCTAATTGCTTACAGCAGCTTTCTATTTACCACTTTAAAAATTAGTAAATGTGAGAAAGTACCTTAGATCTGGATTTCTGAATTTAAATTAGTATGTTCATTTTAGGCATCATAATGGTAAATGTGTAAAGCATGTTTCATATTTCTCAGTTAATTCCTTTACTCTGTAAAGGCAACCTTCATTCAAAGAATCTGTAGTGAGGTTGAGGTTATTGCAAAGTGTTTTCTTGCTAATTTGGGGTTGCAAATTTCTGAGGACCAACTTCCATAAAAATATGTCATATCATGACACAAATATGAGAAATAAATGACACTTCTTTTTCTGTAGGATCTTATACTTCATAAAGAACATTTAAAGGGTTTCCTTTATTCAATTTAGAAAATGCATTGGGGGTATGGCTTTAAAGTAACATTTATGTGATTTGTTAGCGATCTTTGGTGAAATCTAAGAAGAAAATGAGACATTTGCATAGGCTGAAATGTTTCTCAAACTTTACCAAAGTTAATCAAACTTAAAGAGTCCTCTGTTAAATAAGATGCAGGCTGGATAAAAGTTTCCACATAGAAAAATTTCCTTTTTTGTTAGATATAACTTATGGCACATGTCTATTTTTTTTTTTTGAAGACAGAGTCCTGCTGTGTCACCCTGGGTAGAGTGCAGTGGCGTCATCATAGCTCACTGCAACCTTAAATTCCTGGGCTCAACTGATCCTCCTGCCTCAGCCTCCTGAGTAGCTGGTACTACAGGTGTGTGCCACCACGCCTGGCTAATTTTTCTGTTTTATAAGGATGGGATCTTGTTCTTGCTCAGGCTGGTACATTTTTTCTCACTTCCCTACTTCGTGACATGCTATTCTCAGGCTTTTGGGTTACTCTTAAATTCATACATGCCAAATATCGTGCTAAATTCATTCTTTTTTGATGAGTATATTACAGGACGACTTGAAAAAAGTCATTGTTCTTTTGTCCTGTTCAATGTCATGAAACCAGTTGAGAGCGTTACAATTTTTACTGGGTTTCTGATTGTACTAGTCATCTCAGGTGACCATAACAAAAATACCATAGACTGAGTGACTTAAACAACAGAAATTTATTTTCTCACAGCTTGGAAGTTGGGAAGTCCAAAATCAAGGTGCTGGCTGATTTGGCTCCTGGTGAAGGCCCACTTCCTGGCTTGCAGATGGCTGCCTTCTCCCTGTGTGCCCATGTGGTACCTGTGCATGGAGAGAGATTCCTTCCTCTTTATATAAGCCTCTCATAAAACATCGGATTAGCGCCCCACCTTTATGACCTCATTTAACCTTAATTACCTCCTAAAGACTCTATCTTTAGATACAGTTACATTGGAGGTTAGGGCTTCAACATATGAGTTTGTTGGGGGGGAACACGATTCAGTCCCTAGCCCTGATGTATCAACAGATCTAACTGTCAATATTCCTGGTGGTTTAGCATCCTTATGACATTTCAGTTTCTATAATCAACATTTACAGAGCATGTACTCTGTACCTGACACTCTGCTAGATTGAGAGAATTATAAAGATAAATAAAAGTCTCCTGCTTTTAAACTTATCGTCTGATGGTCGAGATTGACATGAATAACCACAAATGTCATAATACCATGTGAGAAGTAAATAGAAATGTGCACATGCTATTCTAGGAAAAATGTTTCCTTACACTTATTTCCCATTAATATGTTTTAATTCATGATTAAAAATTTTTTAAATGTAGTAATAGTCCATTATTTCTGATCTGATCTTCGACGTAGCAAGTACTGTCTAGTGAGCTACAAACAACTGTGTTATGGTTTAGGTGGAACATTTTATTCCTGGGCTGCCTTAGGATCTTGTACAAGAATTTCTGCTTATTTCAGTTACTGTGACAAAGTCTGTCTTTGTGGCATCTTATCTCTTTGGACTTTTTGCTTTCTCAACATACGATCAATACAATGGGACTGTTTAGATGATTTTCACATTCTCTAGGAGTCAATTTATTGCCCCCAGTATACAGCACATCAACACAGGACTGATTTTAACTGGAGTTGAATTACTTGTCTTTTATGAACAATGTTTTCTCACAGACATTGAATTAAAATAAAGCAAGCATTAAAGTTTTACAATTGCACCAATTTTCTGTGCTGATGTGAAATGAAATTAGGTGTCTCCATACGTCAGCGTGTTATGTAATTTATGCATGGTCACCCTGCATAGCATGACCAAGTCATTAATCACCAATGGTTCTGAAATCATTGGTATCTAATAGGGCCAAAAGTAAGGATCTCAGTCAATACACTGTTGAAACCCTCTTTGATATCAATCCCACTAAGAGACTCTTTCAAGGCTGTCCTGTGGTTAATTTCCCAAATGAGGCTGTAAAGTCCAGGAGACACCCTGAGTTTATAAGTGTTGAGCCTGCCTTTGTCCAGCCAGCTTCCTCAGTATTATTGTGACTGTTAGGTTTTAAAACTGTTTCTATGGGTGTTTGCCCTTTTATTTATGTTAGTCAGTGGACACACCTTTTCCTTTTTATACTGAGTGTCGATGGCCTTTCCTTGTAATAACAGTTGACATAATCCCGTTGAACTGAAAGAAAACACTACTAAGGAAAACACTGGATCTTTTCAACTTTCTCAGACCTCTGTATGGAGGAATGCAAGTCTCAAACCAGAGTCAGGTGGAGAAAGAGATACCAATGGGTACAACCAAGAACTTCAGGTTCTCAGGCATTATTTTCTTTGTTTGGGATTTATATCCTTGCCCTTACCCTAGTCTCATACTGAATTGGAATAACGAGATATTTTTTCACCAGTCTGGTTGGCAAATGTTCAAACCAGCAATAACAACCATTTGCTGGCAAACATTCAAGGATATGAATATTCTCTTACTTTAATGGTAGGAATGTGAATTCCTGAATTTGTTTTGGGAAATAAATCGGGCAGCAACTATTTGAATTAAAGCAACTATACATTATACAGCAATTCCAGTTCTTGAATTCTACTTATATTTAAAAATCCTGTTTGATAAAGGCCAAATATAGATATAAGGCTATTTGTATCATTGTTTGTAGTGCCAATAAACCATAATCAATCTGAATGTCCATCAGTAGGAAATCAAACAAGGCATGTGCACATGTGCATGCACACACACAATGGAAAATGATGCAGCTCTTCAAAAGAATAAGATTTATATGTGTTGGGATATAAATGTCCCAAATGGGAGGGATGTTCACAATATATACCGAGATGAAAAAACAAAGGCAAATTTAGAGTAAAATGAATAAAATCAATACATTAAAAAAGTGAAAACCTAAAAACAGATTATGTAATTGATCAAAGAGAAAATGGGGTCAAATACATACCTCACTCTTCACATCGGTTACCTAAGGGAGGTATGGGAGGATTTTAAACTTTTCACTCATTCATTTATTCATTTATCATACCAAAAAAGGGAAGACATGGAGGGGAAAAGAAAAGGCAGGAACACCATCCTGTTGATCAATGCTGGGTGAGAGGAGGGCTGGACACCAACATGGCAGCCAGAATTATTATGTTCCCTGCAATGGAAGCAAGCGGCTATCTCTGAGTTTTGGAACACAGAGATTTGAGGGAAGGGAACATGGCTGGATGACCCAAGTTCCCTGCAGTTATTGACAACACCTCATCCCCATAGCTGTCTTTTAAGTTGCCCAGAGCACCCTTCTCCCCAGTTTGTGCAGGAGAAGCTCTGCCCATATCAATGCCAAGTTCCTAGGGTGGGGAGAATGAGGGCAGTAAAGGGTTACTGGTGAAGGAGGGTGCACCTACTCCAGGTATGATGTTTCCAGATGAGTCAAGAAATTCACCAGTCTTCCCTCCCTCCTCCACCCACAAAGCTAGGCACCAACTTGCATGTGGGGGGTGTCACTGTCCAAAGATCTGCTAGGAGAAGAATATGATAAGATAATGTTTGAAGTTATTAATCTATGCTTATTCTTCTTTCTGTATTTACTTTCCTCTCTCTGTTCCTCCTAATTTAAGCAGAAAGTTGTCCCTGGGAAGTGTGAGGCAGGTTATGTTTCTGGCTATTAATTTCCACTAACCTAAGTCTGAAGGAGAAGTCAGACAAGGTTGTCAGAAAAGGCAAAATGAAGGTGAATTTGTGGGCCTAGACCAAGTGTGTGGGGGGGAGAGACACATGATGGGAGGTGAATTTTCCAAGCTAGAAAGAGATTCCCATGGGAATAGGAGAGTGTAGGGAGGAGGAGAAGGGGAAGTCTGGGACCAAGTAGATAAGGTTGGTGCCCTGACTTTCGATTACAGGGGATGGTAAGACCCTAAAGAGGAAATGGAGTCTTCGTATTGAGGAAAATGAAACCAAGAGGATCCACTCTTCCAGCAGTAGATATTTTAAAATCACACAAAGTTGCAATGAATATTTTTGCATCCCTGTTCGACACTTTTTCTGGAATTTATGAGTTAGAAGTTAACTTGCTAAATCCTAAGCTTCACACTTTGCTAGATATTGCCAAAATACTTTCCAAATTATACCAATCTGCTCTCTCAACATCTTATGTTTTTCTTATCAAATTTATACTACACTGCCTATAGTAAAACTTCAATGTTCATTAATTATCAGTAATGAATATTAAGAAGTTGAAAGTTTCCTGTTTACTTCCTCACCATTACTTGTCATTGTCAAACTTCTGAAAATTTTCCAGTCTAATGGACAGAAGAGTATCTTGTTTTAATTTGAGTGTTTCTATTACTAGCAAGTTACAGCTTTATTTCCCTTCATATCTTTATTGGCCATATAGAACTTCTTTTCTGTGAACAGAAGGTTTATATTGATTTATTTACTGAGCTTTGTTGTTTCCTTATTTATAGAATATTTTTATATATTATACATTGCAATTATTTTTCAAATGCCTTGTAAATATTTTCTGTCACTTGTTTCCTTTTAACTTTGTTTAATGTGTCTAATGTATAGAAATTTAAAATGTTAATGTCATCAAATTTATTCATCTTTTAGTCTGTACTGAATGGTTTGCTGTTTTATTTATTTTTTCTTAATAGACTCAATTTTTAAAGAGTAGTTTTAAGTTCCCAGTAAAATTGAGCAGAAAATGAAGAGATTTCCCATATACCCCCTACTCTCATCTTTACCATGCATGATCTCATTCATGTTCAACCTCCAGTACCAGAGTGGGGTACATTTGTTACAACTGATGAACCTTTTATATCTTAAGAATTTTTTTTGACTTTAATGTTATGAGATAGTCTCCTACAGTTTCTCCTAAAATTTTTAAGGGTTGCTTTTAGTCTTTACATCTTTAATTCATGTGGACTTCCTAGTGGTGTATGGAATGAACAGGAATTTAATTTTCTGATACATTTGAAAATTTGTTCCTCAATCACATGAGGTCAGACCATCCTAATGGCAGAATCAACTGCTTCCTCACTGAAAGATCCAGGATAACAAAGCATTTCTAGCAGGCATCAAGACAGGACTTTGTTAGTTAATCACTGAATTTATGAGGAAGTCTTAGAAACCAAACAGCAGACTATGGTATTACCATGGTGTTACTCATAGATTAGTGAGTCGAGTGACCTTTATGGATTCTTCCATGTCAAGGACATTGGCTGATGGGGAACCAGGGACGTTCACTGATTGAAAAGAGGTACAGCTGGCCTGGCATCTCCACTGGATGTCAGGATCTGTGTCAAAACTACTAAACAACCAGCAAATATAGCTGTAAATATGGCAGAACTAACACAGTCGCAATATTTTCCAAGGAAATGTAGGTAGCCCAGAGAAAAATATTTTTAAAGAAATGTTTCATTTCTGTAATGTCACTAATTTATTTGATGTATACCACAAACTTTTAAAATTCTTAAAAACCTTAAATTTAATGAGATGTAGTGAAGAAAAGGGAAAGACCCTATTTTAATTGGTTGATTGTAAAAATAAGATTTATATTCATTTCTCCCCCCAAAATAAAATAAAACAATCAATTGTAATAATTTGAGCAGAGGTGACATTTTTTTTTCTATGAAATGTCTTCCTTATAAGTAAAATGACTATATGGGATTTCATGGTAAATTTGGTATTTATATAACTCCTTAAAGAAGATAAAAGAAAACATGGAATTAAATAAAGCATTTATACTGGTATTGTGCTCTCTAAAGTAAAATCTCAGTGTACATCATCTCAGTTATTATAATTAAGAAGTATAATCCAGAATCCAGTTTGTAGTTTCCAAGATGACTGTTAATTTAAATACTTGAAACATAGATTGATCTTTGCGAAATTTCTTTTTAAAATAAAAATAATTAGCTGGGAATATCCCACATGTATTTTAAATCCCCTAGTTGGCCTAGGTAATTTTTCTTATTCTTCCACAACACATAGCATTCTTTCTATGAATGACATCAGTGTGGAAATACCCCGTGGTTTTCTGAGTTATAAATGGGTATCTCAGTATGAACTCCTAATTATATTATGATTCATACTTTCACTTCTGTTTTTTTATACTATCATTTTGAAAAAGTGAAAATGAAACTGTGTCTCATTGGCGAACAGTTCACAAGGGAGAGAAAAAAAGGAAGGTTGAATGAAATGATGTACAGAATATTTAAGGATTATTGCCTGCAAATATTAAAATGTTGTAAAAATAATTTCTTAAAGAAAAACAATGCAGTTGTGACCAGAAAACCCAAAAAGCTCTTAAAGAGTTACTCTGGAATTTAACAGAGACTACTGTCAGAACTGTCAGAGTTCTGCTTCACATAAGAGCATTGATTATGTTTCTTCTGGCATTTATTTATTTAGTTATTATTTATAACTCTTTTTAAAAACTTTTTTTCTTAGTAGAACTGGGGTATGAACCCCAGCATTGTAATTCTAGAATTTGTTCTCATAACCATTACACTATAGTATTAATTTGATGATAGTGTGAAACAAAGAATGAAAGAAAGAAAGAAAAGAAAAATATGGAAAGTCCCAACATGACTCTAGGTCTGAGAATCTTTATTCATACTGCAAGTTTCCTTAGGGCAGAGGTCAAGCCTGCTCATTGCCATGTTCCCTGCACCTTAGTTAGTTCCTGGCACATAGCAACACTCAACAAATATTTGTTGAATAAATAACTACAGTAGCTTAAAAGCAAATTCTTGTGCTCCATGATTTTCTGTGGAAATCCACAGGAAAAAAAATTTTGTCTGAGGTCTCAGCATTCTAGTAACCGAAGTATCAGGAATTGTGTGAACTTCTCTTATGAGATCTTGAAAGTAGCAAAACTTAGTATCAGGAGGTATGAAGTCTAAGGCTAGAGGCGTCAGTGGCTTCTGATTCTTTAACTAGACTTGTAGAATGGGAATTTTTCCAGGGATTATAAACGTTGGTAAAAATTAATGTAATTTAAAAAATCTTTCTATTAAGAATAAATTTATCTTATTAGGCTGCTTGTCGTCACATAGCCATTCCTACCAAAGAATTATGTCTTGTGGATCAATGTGCTTTCCTTTAAGTAAATTAATTTCTCCACCTTCAAATCTGCCTTTCTCAGACCAAAATTTTTTTCTACCTACCCTGCTTTGATGTTTGTATTTCAAATTTACTAAATCCTTTAGGTTAAGACATTGAAGAATATTCTTATCTAAGAGAGGATATCACCTTCTGTTTTTCAAGCATCATTAATATCTTAGGATACAGTAGTCTAAGAGACCAGTTGGCCAGTCACTTTTTGGATTTCTAAGAACACAAGAGAGCTATGAATATATAAGGGGTAAAAAATTTTTAAAAAGTCTGCATATGTACAGCAGCATACGTGATGTGTAAAGAAAGTTTAGTATATATATATATATATAT
>VBSM01000272.1:97073515-97083985 GCA_008086735.1 Cheirogaleus medius | reverse complement strand
TTTTTTTGAGACATGTGGTCTTGCAAGAGGATTGGCCTGTCTCTATTAACCAATCTCGGCAGCTGAATCACAAGCATCCTCATCATTTCATCCAATTGATTGCAGTAGACATCCACTGTAATCAATTGACCAGGATTCAGGAAGCTCTAGTGGATAATACCAGCGCTGGACCACCAAACACACACCATTCATTTTTGATGAATATTTGGTTTTGGACTGTGTTTCAGCACTTCATTGTGCCCAATGCTTATGATTGTCAACAATAATCCATTTTTCATCATAGGTAATAATATGGTGTAGAAATAAATGGTTCACTTTTATGTCGTGACAGCAAAGAAAGGCAAGCTTCAAGACAATTTCTCTTCTGATGCTCACTTAATTCATGTGGAACCCATCTATCCACCTTCTTTATCTTGCCCATTTGTTTTGAATGGTCCAGTATTGTTGGAACAGTAAAGTCAAACCTTGCTGCTAATTCATGTGTAGGTTGAGATGGATTCGCTTCCATTACAGCTTTCAGCTCATCATTCTCGACCTTGGTCTAAGGTGACCCATATGGCTTATTTTCAAGACTAAAATCACCAGAATGAAACTTCTCAAACCATCGACGTACTGTGTGTTCATTAGCCACATCTTTCCCAAAGACTTCATTGATATTTTGAGCTGTCTGTGCTGCATTGGTTCCACAATGGAATTCATATAAAAAAATAACACGAATTTTTGACTTATCCATAGTTTCACAAAAATTGCTCTTAAAAAAAGTTTGAAAGATAATCGCAAGCTGAACTGTGCATTTGAAAGGAAGATGTACCTTCACAATAAAAAACAAACAAACAAACAAAAAACCAGGAAGTGTCAAAGGGAAATGTCAGAGATATCAACTGTCAAACTTAGTACTTAAGGGAATCGGACATTGTGTACTTAAAAACCTATATACATGTGGGTGTGTATAAATATATATATATACATATATATATAGAGAGAGAGAGAGAGAGAAGAGAAAGAGATTTATTTTAAGGAATTAGCTCATAAGATTACAGAGGCTGACAATTCTGAAATTTGTAGAGCAGGTCAGCAGGCTGGAGATTCAGATAAGGATGAGGCTCTAATCCAATCTGACACCAGGGATGTGACTGCCCAGAGAAAAGACCACTTGAAGGTACAGTGGGAAGGCAGCTGTCTGCAAGCCAGAAAGAGAGCCCTCAAGAGAAACCAAACCTGCCAACACCTTGAGCTTGAACTTCAAGCCTCCAAATAAATTTCTGTTGTTTAAGCCACCCAGTCTATGCTATTTTGTTATGAGAAACTTAGCAAACTAATATAGGCAAGGTTTCTATGTTAGTCTTACCTTCTAAGGCCTTCAAATGATTGGATAAGGCCCACATATAATATGTCAGGTAGTCTGCTCTATTCAAAGTCTACTGATTTAAATCTTAATCATATATAAAAAATATTTCATTGCACCATCTAGACTGCTGTTTGACCAAGCAAGTGGGCACAATTGGATAGCCAAGTTGGCATATAAAATTAACCATCACAATTGCGTTCAATATCTTTAAAATTATTTCCACCTGTGCCTTTTTGCTTTTTAAAATGTGGCTACTAGAAAATTTAAAATCATGTGTGTGGCTCACATTTATCAGTCATGTTAGATTTCTACTGGACAGTACTGCATTAGACCTTTATGAAAACAGATATAAGCATAAAGTGCCAAGAAAGCCTGGAGGAAAGACAGTGAAGTATGCTTGGGGGTGTTGGGGAAGGTTTTGCAGAGATGGTGAGATGATCAAAGCACAAACCCTGGATCCAGAAGCCCTGTGTTTGAATCCCTGCTCTGCCATTTCACCAGATGGGTGACCGAGGGCAAGAAATTTAACCTCTCTGTGCCTCATTTTTCTTGTCTGTAGAAAGGGCATAGTAATTAAACCTTCTGCAGAGGATTGTGGTAAGGGTTAAGTGATTTCATACATTTATGCAGTTAGAACAGTGACTGAGACAGTAAATCTCTGTAAATATTAATTAAAGAAGGTCATCCCTGAGCAAAAGCTGAATAGATGAGGGGCTGGAGAGATCCCAAAGGACTTATAGAAAAGGGATGAATTTCAGGTGAAGGGAACATAAAACCCTTTTGTTTGGCCTTCATCTTCTATCTTACCACTGGAAGGTCAGCAGCAGGGTCTCACTTAGTATATTCTGTGGCCAAGGGTTCAGCCACTTGTGTTGACTTTTTCCACCAATTGGTGAATGATTGGTGTGTGCCTGGCACAGTGCTTGACATTCTTTTTGGTCCTCATTTTACCTGATCTCAGCAGCACTCAGGCCAACTAGGCACAGCTACCTTTTCAAAATGTTAAATTTTTAGCATGATTGTCCCCTGGTTTTCTCCCACCTCCCTGGATGCTCCATCTCTGACTGCTTTGCACAGTCAATCCTCTTCTTGTCAAACTCAAGAGAAAATAAGCTCTGACAGTCCTGTAACTGGGAACTCTGGTTTTGATTAAGTGGAATAAAAATATAGACCTAGGAAATTGAGACAATCTTCATTAATGAATAAAAGGATTGTTCCAGATGCACTGCAAAATAACATATATTGAGCAGAGGTGAAAAACAAGATGGTTTCACACAAGTACACAAACAAATTGATAAAAATTTAGTGTCTCTATTAGTTATAATCAGGATGATTTGTCTTGTTACACTCTTTTTATTTAGTTGGACCACATAAAATTGCTGCTATTTGACCATTTTTTTCCCTCAAAAACATCATTTTATACTGGTTCAATCAATCATAAAAGATTTCCCTATTTCTCCTCTGTGTCCCAGGAAACACTTCATTGCCCACTGAAAAGATGCTGACTTTGGTTGGATTTTCTGACTAGTATATTGGTTTCTTTTTCTTCTCCATTTCCATATGTGTGTCAATCTTCCATCTGGAAGCTGTGGACTAATTAGAAGAAATCTGCTATTTGGTCAAAGGTAATGAGGCATCATGAACTAAAATGGATGGAGGAGTTCATGAAACTTCAAGGACCTACTGTACTTGCAACTTCCTTTTAGAGAAAATGGCCCAAAGTAGTATCTTCCTGCAAACTTTGATTCATGGCATTGACTCATGGCATTTAATTATGTTGAATGAAAATGACAGGCACAGTGGATTGGACCAGAAATCAGGAGGTAAAATCTACTAGGTAGAAGGAGATGAGAAATCAACAGAGATGACCTCAGTTTCTGAATTTCCAGTTCCCAGTCTGCATCTAAGAGGCCATGCTATACTTTATTTTTTACCTATGAATATCCATGAAATTGCCTTTTGTAGCTTTCCAATAAAGACATTTTTTATTTTTTCTCACTTGGGAAGTCTCTTTTCCTCACCACTGAACAATCCCTGACCAAGACAAGAATTAAATGAGATAGTATATGATAGTGTTTCCTTCTTCTTCTTCTTTTAAATAAACTATAAATAGGAGGATAGGCTATTTAAAAAAAGAAGTGTTCTTTCTCTTGTGAAACTTGGCTTTCAGAATGGAAATGTGTTCTATATTGGCCAGTGGACTGGCTGTGAAAAACCAGTAGCCAGGCAGAAGTATATGTTACTTCAATGAGGTATGAAATATTAGGTATTATTAAATGGGTCTTATCTTAGACAAGCAGAATAAATGTATAAGCAAATTTCATTCATTTGCAATACAGAGACATTTAGAAGTTATTTGTCTGGATTTTCCCTTTTCCTTTTAGAAGGGATTAATCTGAGCTCCTGCTGTTTGTGGACCTTTGGCCACACTTCAAAATTTAGTTGTGCAGCTATAAAACCCATTGGCTTGGACCTCAAGTCTCATTCCCCTTGAAAAGGCTTCAGCTCTGTCGCTGTATGAACAAATGTTTTTAGAAAAATTTTCTGCTAGAGCATAGAGAACACACTAGAGAATATGAAAAATGCATTTATTTTATTTTTCACAAGCTGTTTTATTGACCTTAACAAAGATTGATCTGAAATCAGAAGATTCATCTTTTATTTTTGAATAGCAATTTTTTATAGCTCTCTAATATCTTGCATTTTCTTATCTATAGATAAGGAAATTGACCTACATTTCCTTTTGTAATGTGTGTTCAGTTTATTTAAAGCAGATTATCTTCATCTTTTTTATGTGTTATCCTTAGTACCAGCTGTCAGTAGGGTCCGGAGCTATTTTGGAACTCTACTAAGGATAAAGGATGAGCATAGAGATCAATCACATCAAGAGTCTATAAGAAGACAGTAGTGTCTCTGGTTTAAAGCCCCAGGGATAATATCTCAGAATTGGGAGTAAAGATTGTATTTGAAGGATTGTGTTTCTTATCCCTGACAAGTAACATGTTGTTATGGGATCTATGGGATATAGATTTTTATAGTGATTGGAGAGGGACTGAGCTAGAAAATAACTGCTTATGGAATAAAAATAACTTATTATGGGATAAAAGCACAAACCTTCATCAAAGTGTATGTATTCCTTAGGGCTGAGCTTAAGACTTTGTATAGCCTCTCACCAATGCCTGCAGTCATTCAGTCCTTCTAGGATCAGAAAAGTGCATTAGGATTCTGAAGACCCCACTGGTACTCTGTTCTCCGTTGCCTCACAACTTCGTCAGTCACTGCTATCAACAAGGGCTACTAGTAGCAAACGTATGTACCTTTTAAGTACCTACTATGTACCAGTTAGGTGGCTACATGTTGGACAAAAGAAGATATTATTGAATATATTTTACAGATACAGAGGCTGGAGTTCAAAAAGGTGAACCTTCCTGCCTCCCTCTGCACATACACAGTTATTAAGTCAGTCAAAGTTTCAGGATTCAAATCCAAGTTTATTTCATTCCAAATCTGTTGCTCTTAACTAATATATGTTTCAGCCTCCAGATACCATTTTTTTTTAACCTTCAAAGGACTAAAATCCTAGCCATACTGGTAAACCTCTTAGTGCTCAATCAAGCAGGTTATGGTGGAGGAAAGTATAGATGTTAAGAGAATATGGAGAGGCATCTAGGCTGGGCTGACGGATAAGACATGGCACCCTGGAGAAAGCAATCGTGGTAAGCGAGTAACAGCCACCACGGATGGGAGGAAACCATATTTTAGGCATTGGGAAGGGCATGTGCACATGCTGGACAGAACATATTATTTTTGTAAAGTTGGGCCCTGGAATGGAAACTGGGGAGTGATCAGGATGAGAATAGAAAGGTGGGTAGGGGTCTTGTATGACGTCACTGTATAGCACCCTTAAAGCATTGGATTTTTTCCATAAATCAGTGGGAAGACTTTGAAGATTTCATGAATAAGAGTAACATGATAAGATGCGAATCTTAGAAATATCACTTTGGAGGCTGTGTAGAGATTAGATTTGAAGTGACCAAGACTGGAGGCAGGGAAACAAGACTTTGCTGCTAAAAAGTAATCTGTGCAAGAAAAGATGAGTACTGAAATAAGATAGTGATCATACAGACGAAGAGGAAGAGAAGCTTTCATGAATATTTGGGAACACCGTTTACTGAATTTAGTGGTTGAATTGAATGTAAAGAGGAGATGAATAAAGAAGAAAAAAGCCCTCAAAAATGATTGCTAATTTTCCATCTTGACTGAGTGTTTCATCAAAGAGGTGGCTACACAAGGAAGAACAATTTGTTGGGAGGATGATAGGGTATCTCGACAGGATACCCTGACAAGGGATTGAGTTATACCTATGGATCTGGAGCTTAGCAAAGAGGTCCAAGCTAAAGATATGCTTCTGGAACTCATCAGCATAAAGGTGGCAGTTTAAGTCATTAGGGAGATGAGATCTTTAGGAACACTGTGAGAGAAGAGGAAGAAGAGGACGAGTAGAGGAAGTTTAAGCATTTAAAGTATGAGTGGAAGAAGAGGAGGCTGTGAAAAGTACAAAGTAGGAAAAGCCCAGTAGGCAGAAGATAACGCAGGAATGGCTATAGTCAATTACACAAAGGGAGGTGAGAACTTTCAGAGGAGTGTATGAGGAACAGCCTCAAATTTTACAGAGAAGTAAGAAAAGACTGAAAAGAATCCTTTGAATTTCCTAAGAGGGTGATGATTGAGATAACATTTCTCTTCTGTGTAATGACAACTGTTGTTTCTCAAGTTCCTCTCTGGGATAGGAGTTAGTGTGGTTAGAGAAGGCTTGGGAGAGAGGTGTAAGTTCAGGGTTTACACACCACTCCAGTATTCAAAGAGAGGTGGCATGGTAAAAAGAGGATTTTTTTTCTCCTTGAAGTAAAATTACTGAAATAAACTTTATATAATTTATTTCTGTTTGTGTTCCCCACCCAAGGAAATCAAGGAATTTCTTCTCATTAGAAGAAATTGAAATAAGAATTTATCCTTTTCCACCTTCAGAATCCCCTCTAAGTGTAATTTATGTAGCATACATTAGATGAAGAATCTATATTTTCACTATCAGAAGTTGTGGGGGGGGGTCCAAATTTTGTGAGTTTGTAGATTATTTTTAAGAACATAACTTCTATCAGTCAAACCAAGTTAGAATTGTGTTCTTATGCCTTGTGATATTGGACAATAAATTAGAAAATCTTTCAATGGATGAACTTGAAGACCAATGGGTCTGTGTTCAGACACTGCCTCATACTTTCTAGGAGATCTGGGAAATTTACTTAATTTCTTTCAGTTCCAAGTTCTTCATAGGTGAAGTGAGAATGATGATATCCACTTTATAAGGTTTTTATAAGTATTTAAGGAGATAATGTGCATTACACATTTAGAACAGTTCTTTGCACATAATTACTGCTCAATTAAAGTTAACCACTATTATTTCTATTCTAAGCTCTAAAGTTAACCTTTATTCTCTGCTTTTGAGACCCATCCTTGCTTGTGGTTTCTCAGACATTGCTCCCATACCTCGCCGCATCCCACCCTCCTCAGGGTCCCCAGTCTCTCTTTTTTTCAATCCTTCTTGCCATCACTCATGCCCAGAAGTCACTTTCCATAAACAAATCAACATTTTTCTTCGAGTCCTAATGCCTAGTTAATGAACTTTGAATTT
The DNA here is from genome assembly GCA_008086735.1 of Cheirogaleus medius. NCBI lineage: Eukaryota > Metazoa > Chordata > Mammalia > Primates > Cheirogaleidae > Cheirogaleus > Cheirogaleus medius. The sequence continues at coordinate 97,076,948 of VBSM01000272.1, read as the reverse complement.
ATTTCTTCCTTTTCATGACCAAGTCTTCCAATGAGTAGTCTATATTCAGTCCCATTTTTAATCATAAATTAATTTTATAAATTAATTTCATAATAATTATATGTAATTTATTATAAATATCATTTTACAGTTTACTTTTGTTTGTAAAGTTCGAAATTGAGTCTTAGTCTCCTGAAACTTAGACTCCTAGAATGGGTCACTGGTGACATATTTCTAGTGAAAAATAAATGACCTTTTAAAATCTTCCACCTCTTGGGCTATTCAACTGCATGTGATTCTGTTGAAAACCTCTTCTTTGAAAAACCTCTCACTCTTCTTTTCTGTGTCACCACAACATCCCCAATCTTTTCTTCACTGGTACTTCTTTTCCCTCCCACATCCTAGACACTGGAATTTCTCAAGGATTGGTCCTTAGTTTTCTCTTCTCTTTTTTATACTAATTTCTTCATAGAGTTTTATCTACTTAGAGTTTTTGCTGTAACTTTGACGATGAAAAACATTGCATCTACATCTGTGCTGTATATTTTTAACTTGTACTCAACCTCTCTATTTCCAAATATGGAAAACTCCTAGAACCCCTAGAATCCCTGACATTTTCTCATTGTCTTCGGCAGATAAGCTCAAAGTTCACCCCTTTTTTCAGCTTTACTATTTTTCAGCCAGCAAAGACTTCTCTTTGTTCTATATTTCTTTTAGCTGTACTTTTCAAATTAGTATCTATCTGAAACTGTGTGAAAACCCTATCTTCCAGTAGCTTCTATGTACTTTGAGGACAGCACCCAGACTTATATTTTGTGTGTGAAACTAAAATACTTAATAATTAATTACTGTGTCCACTTTTAAAAAATGTCAGTGTTGTATTAATAGATGAAAAACAAAACTTAGGTAAACATCAGAGTAGAAATACTATTACACCCTAGTAGTGTAATACTTGGAAATTTGTGTTTATCGTTAGGCTAAGTTTATTTAATAATATTAATAGACATAATTAGAACATGAGATTTAAGTGTATTAACTATTGAGAGTCACATAAAACAAATGTACTAAACAAATGATTTTTTTCTCTTTTTTGTTAATTATTTGGCACTTGAACTTAATTTCATTTAATATGTTTTTCCATAACTTTGGTTAAGAAATGAATAGGAAAATTTTATGGCACTATTAAATGGGATATTTAGCAAACATTTTATGACTCACAATTTGAAGAATGTTATTAATTTTGAGTATAATTATTTCCATTAAAATCCACTACAATCTGATTTGTGCAGTTAATTAGGAAAAAAATCATTGGGTGGTGATTCTACATTAAAGAAATATTTTGTTTTGTGTGGTATTGAGCAAAGCTTTCTTAAACTTTCATGTTTTCCATTTGAAAAGATCCAAACTAAATCTCAAATAAATGGCAGATTCAGTGAAAATCAAACTAAACAATCACTTTGGTACAGATTTATACAAAAAGGAAAGAATTTTTCATAGATTTGAACAAAAGGGCTCCATTTTCTTTATTCTTACCTAGTAAATAGCACAATCTCAGGAAGTACGTAAACTTGTTTTGTGTATTGTCTGGTTGAGAAATGACTAAAATTTTCTTCTGGATGGGGACCCTTGGGAGGCCTCTTGGTTGCGGTCAAAAATAATTACGATACTATTGGGGGCTATATGTCAGAATACTGAAAGTCCAATTTGAATTATTTTTCGCAGCTGAGTCACCACAGTGCCTGAGCAAATTTTTATTTTTATACCTCAATTTCTCTATCACAATTCAAAGGGGGATTTTGATCAGAAACTGTAATAAATTATTTAATAATAAGAAAAATTTATAGTATAAGAAGAGAAAAATAGAAAACTAATAAAATATGCCAGAAATTTTGCTGGGTGGGTGATGAGGGCCATATGTGGCTGAATTATAGCTGAGACAAGTCAACAGCACTAGTGTTTGATCTGTCTATCCAAAAGAAATATGGCTCCAAGATGGAATATTTCTGGCTTTAGGTATCAGCTTTATTTGATATGTCACTACTGTGCTTTCATTTATTGATTCCTCTAGTCTGTCAAAAATATATGTGTTAAATATCAACTATGTGACAAGGTAACAATGATTGGTGTCACCACTAAAGCATATGATGAAGTTATAGCCCTGACCCTTGCTAAGTTTTCTGATTCATCTTTACCCAGGCCTTATTCCCAGATGGGAGTCATTTGCAAGAATCATGACATGTGGGTTTTATACTTAGGGGATTGTGGGATCCATGGAGGTTTCAGTTTGGGAAAATATGTTTCTGGCTTTTGAATTTATCATGTTTCGTTTGTTGCCTCTGCTCTGTACTGGGAACACCAAGGAATTCAGGACAAAGAGATAGGACTTGAAAAGTGTGAAGCCAATTTTAAATAGCCCAAGTCCTCCTGGAACAGGGGAAGATGGCCACTGGGAGTTATAAGGGTGAGCTTAATGATGCTGTGATATATGTGATAGCTGAGATTTGAAGGTGGGAGACAAAAGAAAGTGAGTACAGCCCTGTTTTAATATTTTTTCCTATTCTAATGAATCACTTGGGCTTGCCTCTTTCAATCCATGGGGTAGTCTTTAAATAATTACAAAAGAACTGGTTGGGTTCATTCTTTTCAAAAAGAGCTTTTTATTACAGTTGTATTTTTATTGATATTTTTTCCATTATCTTTTTTCATCCTTTTTATTTACACTGTGTATTTTAAAAGATGTATTCATTTTCCTTATAAAATATTAAAAAGCAGAAAGGTTTATAAATAAACACAAATATAAGCAACAGAATAGTGTCTCCTTTTATAGTTAGGTTTATGAAAATGTAGAGGAAAATGATTGGATATAGGCTGATTCCATGAAGCCAGGGATAGAAAGAACAGAGGGAAGAGAATTTGCACGGCATTTTTGTATGACACTTAAAGTCCAAGTTATTCCCACAATTATTTCCATATTCCCAACTTAATTCCAAGTGATCCCCATAGAGACTTGTCAGTCCTAAAGGACATTTTCTACGTAGGGAGGAAATTCACTATTGCAGAAACTGTAACCTCCCAGGGTGTGTCCTCAGGCTCTTTAAGATGTTTTAGGCTTCTCTGACCCAGTGTAAGTTACAATCAGAGGGGAATTTCCTGATTCGAAGTCTTGTCACTTCAGTGACTTTCTAGCTAGAAATAAGAGAACTCAGAAAGTTTTGAAAAAAATTTTAGTTCTTCCTGGCAATAACGCATTTTTTTCCTGTATGTCATTTGAACATGAGGAACTCATACTATCTTAGGAACAAATATGAAAAAATTTTCTGGAAAACAGAATTTTACTTTTGGATCAAAAACTAGAGAATGCTACTGTTTTTCTCCAGCAGCTCCACAATAAAAGATGCCTTCAGCATCAAAAATAAACAAATGGGATCTCATCAAATTAAAAAGTTTCTGCACA
>VBSM01000272.1:97048944-97073415 GCA_008086735.1 Cheirogaleus medius | reverse complement strand
AAAAAAAAAAAGATGCCTTCAATATCATTGAGGAAAATGGCTACAAATGGTGCTTTTTCTTTTCAAATTTCCCTTTGTATAAGTATAATGAAGGTAAAATTTGAGTAATTAATAATATAAAATGGACATGTGACTTAATTTTCTTTTTCTTTTTTTTTAATTTTCTGGTGCCGTGAGTCGGATTTGAACCAAATAGTTTTCTTGATATTAAAAAAATGCATATACTATGGACAGTCATCTAGAAATTTACTTCAAATTTCCTATGACTTTCTTACGTAGAAACAGATATCACCATATTCCTTTTCTAAAGAGTGAAAAAGGGAAGTGACAAAGAACAAATGTTTCATGGTTCATTGATAATAGGACTCAAATAAGAAGACTGTGAGTGGCATGTGTGTATGTAAGAATGAAAGAGAGAGAGAGAGAGAGAAAGAGAAGAGAAAAAGAGAATAGAGGTGTTTGAGTGAAGAGAAAGGAGGGTTTTTGGCAAATAAAAAATGCTTATCCATAGTTAAAACATAAAAGCCTAAAATAATGCGAAGTAGAAAAAATGGCTATAAGGGAATACTAAGAAGCAAGAAATTGGTGGGATAGGATGTTTTCCACAGAATTAAAAAATGTTATAGTTATGCTTTTATTTCCTAAGCTCAAGGCTCTGTGATTACATATAACTGATACAAATAGGTTCTGATTGCAAACTTTAAATTGAAACAATTTATTATTTAGATTTCATTTTTGTGGTTTTCTTCATCTAACAATTGATTTTTTTTTTTTCCTGAGATGGAGTCTCGCTTTGTCACCTAGGCTAGAATGCTGTGGTGTCAGCCTAGCTCACAGCAACCTCAAACTCCTGGGCTCAAGCAATCCTCCTACCTCAGCCTCCCAAGTAGCTGGGACTACAGGTATGAGCCACCACGCCTGGCCTTCATCTTACCATTGAGATGACACACTGTTGATAAAAAGGATTTAGTAAAGTTAATGTAATTATTTGTAATAATATTAGAGCAATGAATTAGAGCAGAATAATTCTCTAAAAATATTTAAAGTCATTTAAATTAAATCTGTTCAAACAGTTTGCCATAAAATAATGAAACATAGAGTGGTTAAAGCAATAGTGTCAAATTTGAAACCATTTTTTTATTGGAATTTTTATTCATGTTTGTTTTTATATAGAAAAATCAATTTTCCAGAAAAAAATCTTTTTCTGATTTAAAAATTATTAGGTATTAGTGCACAAAACTAGCCTCATTTTTGATGCTCACACATGTAATATATTGTGAACACAGGCATCACTTTTCTTCATTCCTGGTTCAGTTAGTTCTTGAATACAAAAAATTGTTTTATACTGATTGCTGTCCTTCATTCTAGTATGTTTATAGCCCTAGCATAAGTTTTGAAACTTCAAAATATTTTCCAGTGGAATGTAAATAGCAAATGTAATTGTGAGTCTCTTGATTTTTGGAATAAACATGTAGCACAGTGTTTGACCCAGAGTAGATAGTCAATTTGTTTTTGTGAAAAGAATGAAATCTTCAAACTGACTATTCTAGATAGATTGGTTAGATTAAGTTTTGCTCCATGAAAACAAACTGCTTTCCTAAACTTATATAGTATTTTGCAACTTTCTGCTCTGAGTCAGAACTAAACCCAGGCCTCTTAACTATAGATGTGTCTGAATCAATTTATGACCAATTCAACAAAAATGATTTAAATATTGTCCATGGATTACTCCTGTGGATAAGTATATTACATATTAGTTGGTATGCAAATTAAACAGTAATTCACACAGAAAAATTAAACTTTAATAAAGTATACAAAATTAAAAGTCAAAATCATAAAACACCTAACCTTACTGAACATGGCTGTTGTTGAATTGGAAATGTAGACAAGCTACTTTCGTGGTCATAGTACTTGCCAACGTCAGGTTCAATTAACAGCCAATGCTGTGAGCAGCGCATCAAGAGTCCTGATTAGATGGACATGCTCACCACCTACCCTCACAAAACACTTACAGGCACTAGGAATCACAGGCACATAATAAGGAGGAGACTATGAACTTGGAGAGGAGTGGCTGGACTCCCATATTTCCTGCTATTTCCATATAGAGATGAAATTTATAGTGAATAAAGCCTTAATAGTCATAAATGTCCAAATAATTCTAATAAACCATTCAAAACATGTACTTTTTTGATTATGAAAATACATGTACAAGGTGAACCACATTTCCTGGAACATAAATTCCTTACTGTTTTAGGGAATATACATTATAAAATGTCTTAGAAGTGCAGTATTATATCCCCTTGGGTTTCATGTTTGTCCTTAACTGGTGAATCTGTGTCTTATCTAATAAGAAATGCTTGTAATATTCTTATAGATTATAGAATTTAAAGATATTATTAAAAATCACTCATTCATTAATTCTTTAAATCATTTACCAAACACTGAGAGTCTCCCAGGTGGGTTAATACTGGGGATAGAGAAGCCAAAAAGACAGAAATGGCCTATATTCATGAGATGAAGCATGAAAAAGCTATTATACATAAAAATTGTTATGAAGAAAAACCTATTATCAGATCCAAAAGGTCCACTGTACATCATGGTGACTATATTTACAATCTATTGTATACTTGAAAATTGCTAAGAGAGTAGATTTTAAGTGTCCTCACTACAAAAAAAAAATGATAAGTATGTGAGGTAATGCATATGTTAACTAGCTTGATTCAACCATTGCACAATGTATGCATAAAACAAAACATCATGTTGTATGCCTTAAATATATGCAATTTTTTTGTCAATTAAAAAATTTGGAAGGAACAAATGAGAAAAACAGACGCACACAGCATGGTAATTTGGGCTGTACTATGGTCTTTTTCATGTTCTTCCATGCACCTGCAATGCCCCCTTCAGGCACTAAAGTCCCACTTTCAGGCTGGGCTCCAGGACCCATCTCTGCCTTTTTCTAGTGCCTTGTGCCCATGTATGTACCTCTTTCATGGTCTTCAACATGGTATTAAAAACGATCTCTTTATGTGTCTGTTTCTATCAGTGATTCATACACTTCTTGAGGGTGGTGACTGATATTATCCATCCTTCAACCTTAGTCACAATGATGCAACTGAGTAGGTTAGTTACTTTGCTGAAAGTTGAATTCTTGGGAGGTGTCATGATGAAGAGGAAGAGCTTCACTTTTCTAGGGACTGGAAGACTGAATTCTACTCTTAGGCTGCCACTACCAAGTTTATAGGAACTGCAAAGAAGGACATCACGTGAACTTGGGTGGCTGTTCCCAACACTGAGCTGTGGCAGACACTTGTGATACTTTGCCTCTTCCTCTCAGCCCACCTCTGATTTCAGCCACTGCTGAACATTCTCTGGGAGTTCAAACTCATCTCTCACTGGGAGCTGTCTCCTCTCTACCTGGGGATTGTCTCAGGAAAGTGAAGACTGGAAGTGGCAAGGATTTCTGTCTCCGAAGACAATCATTAACGGAGGACGGGGGAAGCTGCTAGAGAAATTCTTCAGCTGCTTGTCATTTGTGGAGGGTCGGGTGAGGGTGGATGGTTCTTCAGGATATTTGGTTTGCTTCTTAGAGGGCCTGGCAGAATCAAACCCTCGTTTATAACACAGCCTTGTTTTCTTTCTTTCTGCTCACTCTCCTGCTCTCTCATTCCTCCTTCCTGGGATCTCTTTCCAAATAAACCACCTGCACCCAAGTTTAAATCCCTGTCTTAGGCTCGGCTATCAGGAAGCTTCAAACCAAGACACCAGCCTAAGCAGCAGAGGTCTTAAGTGGTAACCTAACGTGGTCAGTTCTTTTCTGGTCCGAATTTCCACACAAAACCCAATATGATTTCTCTCACAGCCTGCACATGTACTTCCTTAATGATGGAAGTCTAGCCAAGGACAACCTGGATGACATTTTTTGTTGTAGACTATCTTCCCTCTAACTGCTAGGCAAGATTTATATAATTTTGATAGTTGTCTCATTCGTAGACAGGAAACCATGAGCAGGACACATGCACAAACCTATGCAATAGCCTGATATTATGAAAATCCCTGCTCCCATCTGGGCCTTTTCCGATACCACTTGGGTGGAAGGGTTGGGATGCCTTACTACAGTTGGAAAGGGTAGAAGAACATACCCTGTTTGGCCTTTGCTGGTGGGGCTAAATTTGAGAGATTTTTTTTTTTTTTGTGGTGTTTGGCTAGAGTAGAATGCTTATTTTCTAAAAGTTCACAGTCTTGTTGGGCTGTTCCCTTTGGGTAATAAGAGAAAGCTGTGAACTCCCTTTTTTTTTTGGTCTGTGTCCACTGATGTTTCTGGATTGCTGACTTCTTCAGACAGAAGTTTGGGATATAAGAGGCATAGAAAACTTCAGAAACAAAACCCCCCAAAACTCACTACTGTATCTTTCCATAAGTCTTAAGGTCTCTAGGCAGTCTTCTTTCTTCTCCCCACCTTTCAGAGTCTTCTTATATTTGTTTTGTATATAATGTACCCTTTGGAGCACCACCCTATCTAACCAACATTCATAGTTTAGAGGCTCAGTGGGCTCTGACCAGGCTCTCTCACTGTCTGGTTACCTGCTTCAGGCTAACTCTGAACCCCAAAGGAGTGTCTGGCTGTATAAGGGGTTGTGCCTCCCCTAGTCCAGGCTTCTGCCAAATTCCCACCGGCACCTCCATTCCTTCCACCCTCTATTGTTGGGTATGTGTCTTTTCATGGGCTTTCTCCGTGGTTTTCTCAGTGTCTAGTCTATGGGTGCACTAAGTTGAAAAATTGAATAAAAATTTTCTATAGTCTGGAGAATGAGTACTGAAGGGATAAAAATAATTTCAATTATGCCATAATTTGGCATATTTGTTCATGTAGAATTTAAATTTATCATTTAGTGATTTTACTTTTAAATGGGTTTATTTGGACTTAACACAAAATGATTTTCTCAAAAGAAAAAATTTTAATTCTCTTTGTCAGAAAATTGGTGTGTGTGTGTATGTGTGTGTGTGTGCTATATTGCTAAATAGTAAAGAAAAACTAATATTCACACTAAAATATAATACATGAAAAAAATCTCAATTTAAATACTGTCTCTGTTTTGTTAAGAAAGCTACTTGTATAATTATTTTTAATTCCAAATACCTCAATATTCACCATAATTACGGTTTTTTTTCCTGGTATTGAGAGTCAAGAAAAGTCAGACAGAAAGAATGTGAAATAGAGTGGTTACTAATGCAGAAAGTGTTTAACCCCAGAATCCTAATATCAATTAAACTAATATTATGGCTTCATGATTTTCTTTAAAAAATAATTTTCCCCTTCTAAACTGTCTATGACAAGCTACTTCTTGCTGCCAGCCATGTCTCAAGGGATGTGAACTGACTGGAAATTTTAAACATCTATAAAAATGTTTATTGAATTTTTGAATAATAAGATTATCCACCAACAATAAGCAATCACCATTTTTATGTTTGTTGAGCAATTGTTCCGAGTTTGAACTACAAACTTGAACTAAGGAATTCAGGAAAAAGAGCAAAGTACAGTAAATTGCATGGATTATACATTTATAGGTACTAAAAAACAAATAAACCCACCCACCCACCAACCAAAAAAACCTTCACTGGAAACACATTGAACATAAAACAAGTTCATTATGTATTTGAACAAGTCCAATGTACCTAGAAGAAAAAAAACCATGACAATGTGTGTTAAACATAGTTCTTTTCTGAAGAGTGTATGTCAACCGTTTCTCTTTATGCAACTTTTCCCTTTACAACTTGGGATGACTTAAGGGGAAAAGGGATGATATATTAGTTTCTACTATTCCTTCACTTACAAACAAAACCTGAGCATATGGAAAAATCCTGTGTTCATATCCTCCAACTGCCTGTCTGGTGAGGAAATCCTTGCTTAACATCGTGCCTGTCTCAACTACAGCAGACTCAGGGACCTCCTCCCATTTAGATGCATGCCAATTTTTTGTCAGGTTCAATTGTTGGAAAGATTTTCTTCATATTGAGCTGAATTGATATTCCATATTCTAGTTTTATCGTAGGGAGCAAATCTCTTCCAATGTCTCTTCTATATCATAGGCTTTATTTACTTATTTTATCATATATTTTTATTTAATCATTTTAGAATTAGTTGCTTTAACTTTACATACTTTATGACACTTCACTCAACTCTCTTCTTTCTGTGTCTTGCTTTTTGTCTATGTCCATTGATATTTCTGGATTGCTGAGCAAAACCTCAACTCTCTTCCTTCTGTGTCTTGCTATCTAGCTTTTACATTGTTTCCTTACTCCTACATCCTTAGATGAGTATCTCAAAAGAAGAAAAAAATTCTCCTCATTTCTACAATACAATTATCATACTCAAGAAATTTAACATTGATATGATACTATTCTCTAATATAAAGACTATTTTAAGTTCTCCAGTTGTCCCTATACAGTCTTTAAATTTTTTAAGATTTTATTTTTAATTAACAAATAATAAGTATACATATTATATATTTATATATAATATATTTATAATATACAATGTGATATTGATATATGTTTACATCATGGAATGATTAAATCAAACTAAATAATAAATCTATCACTGTACATACTTATTTTTTGTGGTGAAAACATTTAAAATGTACTCTGTTAGCAACTGTGAGATGTACAATATATTATTTATTATAGTCACCATTCTGTGTAATAAATCACTAAAGCTCCTGTCTAAATACAATTTTGTACCCTTTGATCAACACATACGATTGGCTTTAAGCACTTTTTTCTTCTGTAATATTTCTTCAGTAGGTTAAATATTCTCAGGTTCTTCAGCTATTCCTTATTGGTAGCACTTCTAGACATTTACCATGGTAATGTTACAGCAAACAAGACCGGGAAACAAACCAAAAGCCACACGAGAGTACTGTAAAACAGGCTTTTATTATGCAGGCGGGCTCAGAGGGGTCTCGCCTCCAAAATCTGAGCAAAATGGGGTCTGAGCATGGTGGTTTTTATATGATACAGAAGCAAATGGTTACAAAGTCTTCATGAGAGTGAGATCTAGTCTCACAGTACTCTATAGTTGCTTAGTCATGCTCTTTTGAACTTATGCACAAGATTGAAATCTAGTCAAAGGTCACTCTACAGTTGCTTAGTCATGCTAGTTTGCAGTTATGCTACTATTAGGAAGGGAGTGGAAAAATTCTCCCTTACAGTAATAATCTCCTTCTTTCAATACTCCCTGTTATAGACTGAATGTTTATGTCCCCTCAAAATTCATATGTCAATATCTAATTGCCAATGAGATGGTATTTGGAGGTGGAGCTTTTGGGAGGTAATTAGGTCATGAGGTGGAGCCCTCATGAATGGTATTAGTGCCCTTATAAGAAAAGGCCAGAGAGCTAGCTTGTTCTCTTTCTACCATGTGAGGGTACAAAGAGAAATTGGCAGTCTGCAACCTGGAAGAGGGCCCTCATCAAAACTCCACTATGCTGGAATCTTTATCTCAAACTTCCAGACTCTAGAATGTTTGTTTACTTTGTTATAGCAGCCTAAACTGACTAAGACACTCCCTATATTACAAATGTACCTTCTAAAATGTGGTAAGAAAATTGATTTAAGAAAATTTCGATTCAGTTCAATTCAATTTAACAATTCAGGGAATATTTATCAAGTGCTCACAATTAACCACTCTATTAGGTCCTAGGGCTATGTCAGTGAACACAACATATAATCTCCAGCTGACTTTTCCTAAAGATCACAGTCAGGGAAGACAGATGTTCAAGGAGTCATTACAACTGTGACAAGTGTTGCAGAGGAGGTTGTAAAGTTGTCTAAAGCTATGAGATTTAATTAATCCTAGAGAATCATGGAAGGCCTCTATGTTGGAGAGATGTTTAAGTGAAGACCTGAAGCATGAGTAGAAATTAGCCAGGATAACAGAGGTACAGGCAATGGAAGTGGTACATAGGGAAGACTTAGGGTTGAGAGGTATCCCAAAGTCCAAGGAAAGAGAGTGTTTAAGAAGAGGATTCCAAGTTTCTAAATCAATAGAGAGGGTTTTGAGTGGCTGCCACCATTAAAAAATGGGGAACACAGCCATTAAAAAAGGAGCAAACCCTCAACTCTCTTCTTTCTGTGCCTTGCTATCTAGCTCTTACACTGTTTCCTCCATTTCTTTGCACCATGGTGTTGCTAACTGATTGTCCTGGTTATGTTACCATATTACTTCAACAATAAATGCTTTTGGAAACAGTTCTCAAGGCAGATAATCTCTCTTCTTCCTACTTAACTATATTTTTGTGCTGCAATGAGCAACTAGGTAAAGACTAAAAAATGTTCAATGGGTTTAGCTGCAAGGAGTTCATTGGTGACATTGTGAGGAGCCCTTAGTGGCTTAGAGGGAGAGGAAGCCAGATTGCAGTGCGTTAGGGAGTGAATCGGAGGCGAGCTAGATGATCCAGAGAATGCAGACACTCTAAAGAATCTTAGCTGTAAAGGGAAGAAGAGAGATAGGGTAAGCATCTAGAGGAAAAGAGGAATAAAGAAATATTTTTTTTTTTAAGAAAGGAGAGACTGGTAAACTTAAATATTGCTGGAAAGGCACTGCTATTTTGTGAAAAATAAAAATATAGGAAAAGAGTTTTCCCAAAATGTTGCCTCATTTATTACCTTTGATTATTTCCAGTTTGGTTTCAAAGGCAAAGGTGATACATAAGTAATAAGTAGGACAAAGTACCCTATAATATAGAACCTAGTTGTATGATAAAAATAAGAAAAAAATTAGGTACTTAATAGTATGTATGCAAGTGACGATTGGGTAGAATGGACAGTACAGTCAAAAGATTACCACCTAGAGATCAACTTGGGCTGGAGGTTTAGAACTAGAAAAGGTTTGTGAACTGGCCTCCCTCAGTTTCAGCCATTTGACTTTGGGCAAGATACTCAGCCTTTCCAAGATTGTGCTTTCTGTTTGCAAAAAGGGGATCATGATGCTGAACTTGAATTTTTTTGCATGCTTGTGAAGAAGAGATATTTCTTGTAAAGTTCCTAGTATGGTTGATGTACAATAAATGATGGTGCATACAAAAGACTTTATAGAACACAGGCCTTGAAGGACAAAAAGACTATTATGCTGGCATGCTTTGCAAATAATAGGTGTTCACCAAAAGATTGGGAAGCAGAAATAAAGGAGAAATGAAACACATACTGTGAACAAATAAATGAAGCTATAGAAGTAGTGAAAGTGAGCATCCTTATCTTGTTCTAATTCTTAGGGGGGATGGTTTGGACTTTCCCTTGTTCAGTATGATGTTGGCCATGAGTTTGTCATATATAGCATTTATTATTTTGAGGTATATTCCTTCTTGCCTAGTTTGTTGAGGGTTTTTATCATGAAGGGATGTTGGATTTTTATCAAATGTTTTTTCTGCATCTTTTGAGATGATCATATGGTTTTTGTTTTTAATTTTGTTTATGTGGTGATTTACATTTAATAACTTGTATAAGTTTAACCAACCTTACATCCCTGGGATAAAACATACTTGATCATGTTATATTATCTTTTTGATGTGCTGTTGGATTTGGCTTGCTAGTATTTTGTTGAGGATTTTTACATCTATGTTCATTAGGAATACTGGCCTGTAGTTTTCATTTTTTGTTGTATCCTTTCCTGGCTTTGGTATCATGGTGATACTAGCTTCAATGAGGGAGGATTACTCCTCAATCTTTTGGAAAAGTTTCAGTGGTACTGGTACAAGTTCTTTGTACATCTGATAGAATTTGCCTATGAGTCCATCTGGTCCTGGGTTATTTTTTGCGGGGGGAGAAATATTTTATTAATATTACTGATTCAGTCTCACTACTCATTGTTGGTCTGTTCAGGATTTCTATTTCTTCCTGCTTCAAGCTTTCTAAATTGTATGTTTCCATGAATTTATCTATTTCCTCTAGGTTTTCTGGATTGTGTGCATGGAGATGTTTATAGTAGTTTCAGATGCTGTTTTGTGTTTTTGTGATATTGGTTGTATGTCTCCTTTTTCATTTCTGATTGAGCTTATTTGAATATTCTTTCTTATTTTCTTGGGCAATCTAGCTAATGGTTTATGAATTTTGTTTACCTTTTCAAAGCACCAACTTTTCATTTCATTGGATCTTTGTGGGGTTTTTTTGTATCAATGTGTTTAGTTCTGGTCTTATCTTTTTCATTTTTTTCTTCTGCTAGCTATGGTTTGGTTTGTTCTTCTTTTTCTAGTTCCTTGAGCTGTGACATTAGGTTGTTAACTTGTGATCCTTCAATCTTTTTGATGTAGGCATTTAATGCTATGAATTTACCTCTTAGCACTGCTTTAGCTGTTTCCCACAGGTTTTGATAGTTTGTGTTACTGTTTTCATTTGTTTCATAAAAATTTTAAATTTCCATCTTGATTTTGTTGTTGAGCCAAAGATTGTTCAAAAGCAGCTTGTTTAACACATTGACTGCCATGTGAGTTGTATTTAACCCAGACTAGTTTTTACCCTGGGGCTGCATGAAGCAAAAGCCTTCAGTTGGTTGGTGAAAATCTTATTTGTTGATGTTCTTATTCTTACAATTAGTATTGACACTATAATTCTAAAAACTTGGAGTGTGTTGCATATAACTCACTGACAGAAAACAATAAAAAATAACAAATTACAAAGGATCATTTTGTTTTAATAAAACACCATAGCCCCAGGAAAAAAAAATTTTCTTATGTGGCAGCCAATGTATTAAGTTCCATGTATTTGTATAATTTGAGAGTTCCTCTTAGAATGGATTTCTAGTTTTATTCCACTGTGGTTTGAATAGATACTTGAAATGATTTCAATTTTTTAAAATTTATTGATACTAGTTTTGTGGCCTAACATCTGATCTATTTTGGAAAATGTTCCATGAGTTGATAAGAAGAATGCATATTCTGCAGTTTCTGGATAGAACGGTCTATAAATGTCTGTTAGGTTCACTTGTTCTACAGTCTGGTTTAAGTCCAGTGTTTCTTTGCTGATTTTCTGCCTTGATTATCTGTATAGTGCTTTTAATGGGGTGTTGAGGTCCCCCACTATTATTATATTGTTGTCTATCTATTTTATATTAGCTTGTGCAGTTTCTAGGCCAGTAAGTGGCACTTACCTGTAAAGCTGACCAAGAGCTGCACAATTGTGTCAGTAAATGTTGCAATGGGTTGTGCAGGTTGACCTCCTGGGCAGTAGGTGGTGCTTATAGGAGAGATGCAGCTATGGCGAGGCAGTGGGATTTATGCTTGGTCTTTGTTAATCAGAAGTATACAGACATCCCAGGTGATAGGTGAGGCCTTGGAACTCCCAGAGAACCCTTTCCCATGTTCTACCACCATCATGGGTGTGTGTGTGGTGAGGGCAAAACTGTGCAGGGCTGGGTCTGAAGTGTTTCCAGGCTCCTTACAGATGGGTGAAAGCACTGACCCCAATGGGGGTCAAGTGGCAGCTTCAAGGCCACTGGGCAAGCTTCCAGTGAGGCATGGAGGTGGCTCTACTATGCCAAAGCTCCTGTATGGAGGAGGGGTGTGGAATCCACAGCCCAGGGGGTGGTAGTGGGATCTGTTCAGTTCCTACTCCCTTGACCCAGCAGATCTTCTTCAGCCATCTGGCCATTGGCGGCAGGCCAAAACAGCCAGACCAGTCCCAAGCAATCTGTGCTCATGTCACAAAGCTGCCTTCAGCCACAAAGCTCTCTTCCTGGGGGAGAAACCATGGCTCATAAACCACACCCTTCTCAAGCAGATCCTGCAAAGGGAGGGGTGTCCAACTTGCACACTGCTGCATGAACCCATGTCACAGTCTCCTGTTAGTTCTCACCATGGGGTCTTCTTTCCTACTTGAGACCAGATCACAAATCTCATTCCCATACCCCTAAACAGTGTGATTGAATCTGGGGGAGAAGGATCAGCCTGGCAGACCTGTCCTCTACATTCAAGCTTGGCTGTGATAGGGAGGGTTAGGCTGGTCCCAGCTGCCAGCAGAACACTCATGTGGGTCAAAGTTTGCTCTGCAGGCCGGCCACTGGGAGGAGCATGCTCCTTTTTGTTGGAGTAGCCAGGCATGCGACTCTGGGGGAGGCTGGCAGGTGTAGGCTGTGTGTTCTGAATGCACGTTGGTCCTGCTGTAGCCTCAAGCAGCGGCAGTGGAACTTGCACTTGGGGAGCTTGAGGGTACAAGGCTTTTCCTCTCCCTTCCTGGCTCAGCAGTCTGCAGTGGCAGTGGGTGCCTCAGGGCAGGACCTAGAGCCTTGGGGGATGGGCTTCCATAATGTTACCACACTGCACTTGCCCAGTGCTCAGGAGCCTGTGGAACTTCATATGAGTTCGAGAGGTGCTTTTGCATGATCTCTAGGAGGCACCCTATGCCATTCTGGAGGCTGCTGGGCTCAAGGGGCTCTCCTGTGGCTAGGATTGCAAAGGTCCATGGCAGGAGTGTGGAGCCCTGGGGGTCTCTCACTTACCCCTTCTCTGGGTCCAGGTCCAGGGGCCACTCATAGTTCTGAGTGGCCCTGAGCAATTCTATTTTTCCTTTCTTCAATGTTAGTGCCTCCTATGGCCTCTCTGTTATAGTTTAACATTCTTTTCCAGATGATCTATTTGAAGTGTGGCTATCTTTTCAACATTTTGAGAAAGAAGAGGTGTGCTCCAGATGCATCTGTTCAGCCATCTTGCCTCACCTGCTATAAATGTTACTATATTACCTATTATAACAGGTATAAATCTCAGTCCAAACCAAACCATGTGTATAAGAAAATAATTTCATTTTTGCATACATTAACTAAATTTCTCTTGGAATCCTCCATTTCCCTAGGATACCCGACATTAAATGCTGTCTCTTTTTCCTGGGTTGTGTGTAAGTTCAAGTGAGACTTATGTAATTGCAAAGTGTTGCATGATCCATCTTGTCCTTAAGTCCTCTCTCCACACAGGTATCTGCTGACCAATCCTTGGTGCCATTTGGTCCTTGCTCACTGATCAGTGAAGTAAACGGTTAAGGCAACTCTCATTCTTGACAATCTTGGACCTGGAGTCTAATGAGTCTCCCTGCTACTGTCATCACAGGCTGGAGAACTGAGGCATCATTCTATGCTTCCATGCTATTGTCTGGCAAGGGACTTTCCCTGGGACATATCTAAGGCCCCATTTGACTTGATGGTGAATCTGTGGCTTTGTCACTTCTCTGGGTTTATCATCTAAGAAGAGAGGCAAATATCCAAAATTGTTCTCTGTCTTCCCAGTGGTCCCAACCTTTTTGGCACCAGGGAACGTTTTCATGGAAGACAATTTTTCCATGGACCAAGGGTGGGGGTGGGAGGATGGTTTTGGGGTGATTCAAGTGCATTACATTTATTGTACACTTTGTTTCTTCTATTATTATATTGTAATATATAATGAAATAATTATATAACTCACCATAGATTGAGGACCCTTGTGAGGACTGAAATTCTAATCTGAAATATAGAGTCACTGCTCTCTCTCTTGTCTAAACCACTGCACTTTTGTATTTCTTCTGAAATCCCCCGGCCTTTTAGAGTATTTTCCTAGTCTGCAGGGAAAATCCCTTCCTGCACACATCTTGATAGTTTCCCTCCAGAATCATTTTTGCCCCTCAAAATAACGTTGCCCCTCTTTATACGTTTAAGATTTTGGAAATATATAAATCAGAGATTTATAGGAATTTTCTTGTTTTCCACTCCACCCTGTCACACCCACATCCTCAGGAAATAACTCAGAATGAACTATTTGCCTGAATTGGCTCAGCAGGTAGGAAAAAGAAAGCGAGAAATTCAGGAAACAATCATTTATACTTCAACATCCTGTGACAATGACAATACATTGCATTACTTTACCACTCGCTACACAAATTGTAATTTGATAAAAACCCTACATTGCTCATTTCAATTTGGCCATTCTCCTCCAGCAATGCACTTCAGCACATTTTTATTCATTTGCATTCTTCATTCTCACTGCCTGGAAAAAAATTCTGTACAAATTCCCTTTAGCTCAACTGATGAAAATCCAGATTAGTTGTCAGAAATGTTAGTGTCTGGCAATCACAATTCGGATATGGCAGTGGCAACATTTTAACATGGTCATGTGGGTTTTGTAGCTCATTTTTCAAAGGAAAATCCAGACTTTGTTTCCCTAGAAGAGCCCTGGAAAATCAATATTGATTCTTGCTCAAGATATCTTTGTCACTTCCAAAGGGCATAAAGTCATTTTTGGCAGGCTTGTGCTAAGTAGTATAGCATATACTATCTTTACTTTAACATTTTATTCAATATAAAAATCTATTAACGGTTGGTAGATTTCCACTTTTATCAATGCCTTCATGGAAATAAATTCCTGATCTATGCTATGCAAAATAAACAACATACGAGGATAAGTTCCATTTAGAAGCATGTTTTCTAATCTAAGGAGTGTTACATGGGTTTGTAAGTGCTTTTGTTCTCCAGGCAGTTTCTCTACTAGATATGCTCTCCACATTGAGCTTAAGGTAGTTTAGCATCTCCCAGAGATACCTGTGAGATATGTTGTAACATCAACATTTTGACGATACAGTGCAATATAATTGGGGATTGGCAAGATGATGACTTATGACATGAGTAGTCAATATTGCTTTTCTAAGTGTCCAAATAAATTTTTGATTTTAGGCTTTGGACCTTTAGTGCTACATAGAGGAATTCATAATTTAGAGTAATACTACCCTTGAGGATGAGGCTTCTGATGTGTACCAGTTGTAAAAGCACAAATGTAAAGGTAGCTATAAGACTTCTTGTTGCCCATGATAGTAGCAGAGACATTGTTAAAATATACATATATTCAGAATGTGTGTGATGTTATTCTTGGATAATTGATGTCTTGTGGCCATCTGGCATTTTGTGGCTAGGCACTGCACAGTACCATATGGTGAAGTGTCAGGGGCAGGAAACTGTGGTTTATTTCATTGTGCTTTGCTAACAAAAACTCAAAAGTCATTAACTGTTTGACATCCCGGAAAGTGCCCTCAAGTGAGAGAGCCCAAACTTGGACAATGAAACAATGAAAGGGTTGAACAATGAATGAATGTGTGTGTTTATGTGTGTGTGTGTGTGCACGCATGCGAAACACTGAGTCACCCCAGGGATATGTGAAGGCCTGGTTTTGTTTTTGGAGCATATAAATCATAGAGTGGTGTGACTACTAGGAGTAGGAGTGAAGTAATTCCAGCAGACAAACATGTTGAAAGGTTGTGATTTCATTTTTTTTTGTTTTCTTCCTGTCTCAGACATATGATGTGTAAAAAAAATGAGGGAGGCCTCATGAATTCTGACTCTGAGTGTATCCGGTATTAGTCCTGCAGTTGGGATTATTCACCTAGGATCTCACAGCAGGAATCTCGGATATCAGAGCTTTCATTAGAAGCATTGAAAAATTCCAGTTGACACAGAATTTCCAAATGGCTTAACCCAGAATGCCTCTCAATAGATGTCAGTTATTTGAATGTCTGCAGTGGTATCTGTAATGATCAAAATCATTGCTACATTTTGGTCAGAACTTTAACTACAGGTCTTACCATGCAATTGCATTTATTTATTTTTAATTTCTTTTTCTTTTTTAAATGGTATTTTATTTTTAATTGATAAATAATAATTGTATATATTTATGGGATACAATGTGATATTTCCATGCATACATATATTGTAGATTAATCAGAGTAGGCTAATTAGAATATCTAGCATCTCAAATATTTATCATTTCTTTGTGATGAGACTCCTCTGTTTTAGCAATTTTGAAATATACAATACATTATGATTAACTATAGTCACTGGGCTGTGCAATATAACACCAGAGCTTTCCCTTTCTATCTACCTCAAACTTTGTACCCATTGACAAACCTTCCCCATCCACCCTCCCTGTCCTACCCCCAGCCTCTATCAATCACCATTGTACTCTTTACTTCTATAAGTTTGACTTTTTTAGATTTTAAATATAAGTGAGATCAAGCGGTATTTGTCACTCTGTGCCTGGCTTATTTTACTTAACTTAATGTCCTCTGGGTTTATCCTTGTTGTCACAAATTACAGAATTTCTTTTTTTGTAGAGGCTAAATAGTATTCTGTTATGTATGTATACCACATTTTTAACCATTCATCAATTGATGGATACTTAGGTTGTTTCTATATCTTAGCTATTGTGAATAATGCTGAAATGAACATAAGAATGCAGACATCTCTTCAACATAGTGATTTCAATTCCCTTGGGTATATAGGAAGAAGTGGGATTGCTGGATCATATGGATCATAAACTATTTTTAGTTTTGGAGGAACTTTGTACTGTTTCCCAAAATGGCTGCACCAATTTACAGCGCTCCAAGAGTAACAGTGCTTAAGGGATCCACATCCTCACCAACACTTGTTAACTGCCATCTTTTTGGTAATAGCCATTCTAATGGGTATGACATAATATTAATATCTCCTTATAGTTTTAATTTGCAGTTCTCTGATGATTAGAGATTAGCATTTTTTAATATGTGTTGGCCATTTGAATATATTCTTTTGAGAAATTCTATTCAAGTCCTTTCAATGTTTTTAAATAGGTTTATTTTCTCATTATTGAGTGATTTGAGTTCCTTTTATATTTTGTATATTAGCCCCTTATCTGATGTATGATTTGCAAATATTTCCTCCCAAACTTTGGGTTGTCTCTTCACTCTGTTGATTGTTTCCTTTGCTGTGCAAAGTTTTAGTTTGATGCAATCCCATTTCTCTATTTTTACTTTTGTTGCCTGTGCTTTTGGAGTCATATCTAAGAGATTACTGCCCAGACCAATGTTATAGAGCTTTTCTCCTACATTTTCTTTTATTAGTTTTATAGTTTCAGTTCTTATAATTAAGTCTTAATGCATTTAAATTGATTCTTATATAATGGGTGAGATAAGGGTCCATATTTATCTTCATGTGGATATCTAATTTTCCCAACACCATTTATTGAAGAGACTGTCCTTTTTTACCTATGTGTTCTTGGCACCTTTGTTGAAAATCAATTGACTATGGATATGTGGGTTTATTTCTTGGCTCTCTGTCCTATTCTATTGGTCAATGTGTTTAATTTTATGCCAGTACTGTACTGTTTTGATTACTATAGCTTTTTAATATATTTTGAAATCCAATAGTGTGATGCCTCCACTTTTGTTCTTTCTGCTCAGGATTGCTCTTGGTAGTCAAGGTCTTTTGTGGTTTCATACAAATTTTAGGATTTTTTTATTTCTGTGAAAAATTACATTGGAATTTTTATAGGGATTGCATTGAATTTATAGATTGCTTTGGGCAGTATAGTCATTTTAACAATATTAATTTTTTTCAATTTATGAACACAGGATATCTTTCCATTTATTGTATCATCTTCAAATTTTTTCATCAATGTTTTATAGTTTTTGGTGTACAGATCTTTCACGTCATTGGTTTAATTTACTCCTAAATATTTTATTTTTGGATAATATTATAAATGGGATTGCTTTCTTAGTTTTTTTCCCAGATAGTTTGTTGTTAGTATATAGAAAAACTGCTGATTTTTATATTTGCTTTGTATCCTGCAACTTTACTGAATCTGTTAATCAATTGTAACAGTTTTTTTGTGGATCTTTATTATTTTCTGTATATAGGAATGATGTCAGCAAACAGAGACAATTTCAATTCCTTCCTATTTGCATGTGTTTTATTTCTTTTTCTTGCCTAATTTCCTAGGTCTAGGACTTCCAGTACGACGTTGAACAGAAGTGGTGAAAGTGGACATCCTTGTCTTATTTCTGATTTTAGAAGAAAAGCCTTCAACTTTATAAGGTTGAGTATGATGTTAGCTGTGGGCTTGTGATATATCACCTTTATTGTGTTGAAGAACATTCCTCTACTTAATTCGTAGAGATTTCTTCTCATAAAAGAATGTTAAATTTTGTTGAATGCTTTTTCTGCAGCTACTGAGATGATCATATGGTTTGTGACCTTCAGTCTGGTAGTATGGTGAGTCATATTTACTGATTTGCATATGTTGAACCAACCTTGCATGCCAGGGATAAATCTCACTTGATTATAATGAATGGTCCTTTTAATTTATTGTTGAATACAAAGTTTACTAGTAATTTGTTGAGGATTTTTGCATATATGTTCATCAGGAGTATTGCCTGTGGTTTTCTTTTTTTATAATGTCCTTGTGTGGCTTTGGTGTCAGGGTAATGCTGGCCTCAAAAAATTAGTTTGAAAATATTCCCTCCTCTTTAACTTTTTTGGAAGAGTTTGAGAAAGGTTGGTATTAGTTCTTTAAATATTTGGTAGAATTCAGCAGTGAAGGCATCAGGTCCTATGCTTTTATTTGATGGGATACTCTTTATTTTTTATTCAAGCTCCTTACTCATTATTGGTCTACTCAAATTTCAGAATATCAGTTTCCTTATGAAGATAATAATAACTTTCTTAAAGCATGATTTTAAAGATTAGTTGAAAATAAATATGAAATCATCTGACATAGGTTTAGAGCTCAATAACTTTTAGGATTCTTTTAAAGGAATTTTATAATTACTTAGAAATTCCCATTTGTAATACTTTTTAAACAATAGTTAAAAAGTAGTAGAGTTTATAACAAAAAGAGTATGCCTTTCTACCTGATTTTTTAACTTTATTCTTTAAGCAATGAATACCATTTTTACAAGTTTCTAGTATGAAGGAAAGGATAAGTGTTTCAGATTTTGTGCATGTATTTTCCATTTCTTGTTTCAGGCTCTTAGATATTAAGAGACAGGAGTCTGTTGCAGGATAGAAGAGGTTGCAAGAAAACAGTAACAAGTCAGCTCTGGTCTCAGCATAAAGAGAGTGTGAATTGCCTAACAAGATTCAGGCTCTGTCTTTGAGACTTATTCATTTGTGGGAATACACTGTCTGCTCTTAGTTGACACTAACAATCTGCAGTGATATGCCCCAGTCAATTTGCAACTGGATATTTAGTGTCCAGGAACATAGCTAGCCTACAGTTTTCAGAAATCTCTCCAGGTTATATTACGTTGCTTTTTTTCACGCAGGAAAGAAGTGAGTCACCTGAGCACTTGCTTTTGAAACATTTTTAGTCCCAGATGATTGAAGAATCATACCTTTTTATTCTTGGAACCCACTTTATCATTTTAACATTCAATTTTTCATTTAGTCATGCCTCCAAGTATTCATTTATTCATGCAGTTGGGAAGTTTGAGATACTAGAAGATGTGATGTTTTGGTTCTAGTCTGAAGGCAGGAAAAGACCAATGTCCTAGCTCAGGTAGTCAGGTAGGAGGAAATTCCTCTTATGAGAGGGAGGTTAAGCCTTTTTGTTCTATTCAGGCTTTCAAGTGACTGGATGAGACCCACCTACATTTGGGAGGGCAATCTGCTTTACTCAGGCTATCAATTTAAATGTTAATCTTATCCAAAACACCCTAAAAGACAAACGTAGAATGTTTGATCAAATCTCTGGGCATCCCACAGCTTAGTCAAGTTGACACAAAATTATACAACACATAGTTTTTACTATTGAAATAGTAAAACATTGAACTCGATGAAAAATCTTATTATAAATCAAAACTTGTCTTTGGAACTTTATGGAGCTTGATAATGCCTCTTAGAAGAAGTCTGTTGTTACCTTGCAGCTCTAGGATTTATTTCAAATTTTTCTCAATATTTTTGAGGACTATAATATATAAGAGAATATTTGTTTTACTTAATGTATGTCTTCAATAGATATTTCAAACTTATCTGTGTGCAGAATTTCGACCAGAGTGATCATATCTATTGCCTTAGACTTTTATATATTTTTAAGCAGGTTCATAAAAAGAGGAGTTCTCTTTCACTTTTGTAGAGAGAAAATAGCAAGAAACATATTTAATATCATACATAGAAGTGTGAACATAAAGTGAACTTCATGTATCCTGATTCTAATTGCAAATCACTCTCATTGTTTTATGGTAATATCACATATAGTAAAGTTTAATTAGAGGTTACCATTAAAAGCTAATCCTTGTCTCAGCTTACTTGTTCTCTCCGACTGTCTGTATCCTATACTCAGATCCTTTGTGTCTGCTCCTCTTGCTGGTAAACCCAAGGTTCTCACACAGACTTTTACTTCAAGCCACTGCTGTGTAGCTCTTGGACTTGAAGTCATTCATCCTTAGAATACAGCTGTATCTCAAGACTGGAAAAAATAGCTGACTTCAATTGAACGGTTCCTTAAATGAGAATTTGTGTTAATCCATATGGTCCTTAATTTATTTTTTAGTTGACAAAATTTGTATATATTTATGGTATACAACATGATGTTTTGAAATATGTATACATTGTGGAATGGCTAAATCAAGCTAATTAGAATATCTATTACCTTACATACATATTGGTTTGTGTGTGTGTGTGTGGTGAGAACACTTAAAATCTATTCTCTTTAGTATTTTTCAAGCATACACTACATTGTTATTAACTATAGTCACATGCTGTACAATATCTCTTGAACTAATTTCTTCTGCTTAACTGAAATATTTTATTCTTTGACCAGTATCTCCCCAATTCTCCCTCTAACCCCAACCCCTGATAACCAACATTCCATTCTCTGCTTCCATAAGTCTGACTTTAGTTCCACATGTAAGTGATGCCAGGCAGTCTTTGTATGCCTGCTATGTGCTTTCATCTATGCTCTGAGTGGCTCTCACCAAGTTAACAGACACATTTAAATTAGGGGAAAAAGATTGCTGAATATTACATTTGCTTTATATTTAGATAGGCAATGAACCATACTCAAATAAATATATATATTTAATCTTTTACTCCTAGGCTAGCTCTAAAAATACCTAGTGTAGTCAGCTCTGATATATGTGGTGTTACTTAGAGTGATGTAATACCCATCTGCTGCCTAATACATTCTTCCTGCATTCTGATCCGTTAACAGTAAGCACTATATAGCCCTCATGGTGTGCCAAGCTCTGTCCTCTACCTCTTCTCTACTAGAAAATTGATATCCGAGGATCAACCCTCAATTCTCATACAGTGCCTCCCGCACCTATCTATTCCCTGCATTGACCAAGTGGAAGTAATTTCATTCTCCTTTGTCCAGTGAACTCTTTTCCCTGGTATAATATGTATCATCAAAAATCCCATCAGAAGATACAAGTTCTATTCTGGCAAACCATGTATCCTGGAACAATTCTTCTAAAGAACACTCCTTACCCCGTATGCCTTAGTCCAGTTAACACCTTCATTAACAAATTTTTCATTTCAATTATTATAAATCTTTTACCCTTGTTTCAAGGCAGATCTCTAGGACTTGACCTAGACTTCCTTCATAAATAACATCTCATTCCCCACGAGGCAGGCATCTAAAGGCTTATAGCTAGATGAATTTTAATTTGATGGTTCAATTACAGACAGATAATTATTTCTGAAATTAG
The DNA here is from genome assembly GCA_008086735.1 of Cheirogaleus medius. Classification (NCBI taxonomy): domain Eukaryota; kingdom Metazoa; phylum Chordata; class Mammalia; order Primates; family Cheirogaleidae; genus Cheirogaleus; species Cheirogaleus medius. Next base: position 97,051,950 of record VBSM01000272.1, on the reverse strand, counting down.
TTAAGATTCTATTAATATTTGTATAGTATAAAAAATTAATTCCATAACACCAGATATTAGATTAAAATGCTTTTTAGAATATTTCATACAATTACAAGATGATTAAACTTCTTAAATTCAAAAATAAAAGGGAAGTTTTCTTTTTTAAATACAACACATTCTAAGTAAGACTCTTAAAAGATTACATTGCACAATCAATCAGAAATTTCAAATATAAGTAACAAAGAGGGGGAAGTCCTTTCACTGGAGATTTTTAAATAAAATAATTTTCTGAAATAGATATATATTATAGAAGTTATTAATTCATTTCAAATTTCTAAAGTTCTAAAAAGAGTGCATTTAATCATTTAATCTCTATCTCTTATGTGTTATAATGTAGAATGTATTCATATGCAGATCATCTCTTTAAATGAACTGCTTGATTTGAACAAGATAGAATATAACCAAGGCATTGACTGGAAAGGTATAGTATTTATGGCATTTGAAGTGGCATCAGGTTTGCAGTCTCTATAACATTTATCATTTTCCTTTTGATTTTACAACAGCGATACTTGTGAAGCTTTAATTTCTCAAATTAGCTCTCTGGAATTAAAAGACAAGATGAGGCTTGGAAAACTCCCCCAGTGTAGTTAAGTTCCCCCTGACTGATTTTGTGACCACCAATAACAGTCTCTGAGTCCCTGAGGCAGAATTGCTGCCGCACAGGCTTAGCTTGGAGTTGGATGATTCACACCCTGCTTGGCATGGTTTCTAAGAGACAGCCTCTCGGTGGATAAGGAATGAATCCAGCAGGCCTAGTCACACATTGCACAAACCATTTGGATGGTAGGGATGATGGTGTGAGTGGAGGGTCTGTGGGTGGGATGAACACCTGAATTGACTCATGCCAGTAGGTGATGTTAACAGGACTCTCCATCAGATGCCGCTTGCTGTAATTTTCATATGATGTTCTTGGAAAGCCCCCTGCATGGAGGAAAGCTAGGTTGAGGTCTCTTTTAAAAGTGCTCCAGTAGGGAAAGGCATTTTCATTTTCAAAAACCCTGAGAATCTATGAAAGAATATCTAACAAGCCATTGTACTGGAGGCCTCTCCTCTACTCCAAATATTGCTGTTTTCTCTCCTTTAGGCGACCTGTATTGCCTCCTACTTGAATCCCAGGAAGGCCTACCTCTGTGCCAGCTGTTTCATCCCTTCTCTCAGCTCAGAGAAGTATGTGTCTCAGGTTAACTTCTCCTTCCAGGTTCATTAAATATATTTTGAAAATTAAGTGTTTGGAGGACTTGTTTTTGTTCTATGAGAAAGGTGATAACATCTAATAATTATAAGAAAGTTGGAAAAGTAAAAGGAAAACAAAATTTAATTGATTCACTCAACCAAAGTAAACCATAGCTAATTTTTTGTTATTATTATTAATCCAAACTTTCTTCTCTTACACCCCCTACCCCACATACACTTGCCCTACCCCTTTCATTGTTGGGTTTTAGTATATATTTGTAACTCTCTTAAGAGTTATATATGTTTACTGTAAGTAATTTGGTTGATGAAGAAAACATTTCCAGAAACAGAAAAAAATGTTTGCCACTAATGTTAAGATATTGGTGGATTTCCCTACCAATTGTTAAGAAAAAACATTATTCAATGATACTTATTAAAGCATAGTAAGGAAGCCTATTCAGGACCATTACGATAGGCATAGGAACCACTGCAATGGTATTTTGCATTTAAGAATCCAAACTTTTTAAAAACAATGTCTCAAAAGTTTTTCCAATATATTATTTTCTGAGGAAACAAAGCACAAGGGTCATCTTTGAAGAATCTGCATCCCAGAGTGACTTCTGTATAATCCTACTTCCTCTCCCTTCCTTTCACAGGCCTTGGTCCCTAATTAATATCTCACATCCAAATCCCACTTACATATCTGCTTTCAGAGAACCCTACCTGTGACACTCAAAAACACCTGGAAAACATTTGTCTCATTTTGATTTTTTTCTCCTTATTTTTGAAAATATAGATTTCTCAAAAATGTACAAAGACTTAATGAAAGGAATGGTAACTTGTATTATTTTAGTTCTTTCATGTACTTCTTGCTAGTTTTATTTTTGTTTTCATTAGACTCTTCTGCTTTACCTGTGGTTAATGAGGAATATTCCAAAACATGGGCAATAATTGATTTTCACTTCATGAAGACTATTGAGTAACTACAAAGGGCAAGGCATATACCAGATGCATTTTCTGCTGCTGCTAAGAAATAAGACTGAGTCAATTCTATTTTTATTTATTTATTATTTCAGAATATATACTCAGCCTTAAAAAAATGGTGAACTAATACCTCTTGTAACAACCTGGATGAAACTGGAGACCATTCTTTAAGTGAAGTATCACAAGAATGGAAAAACAAACACCACATGTGCTCACTACTAAACTGGAACTAATATTTAGGTTATTTATTAGCAAATAGATTGAAAACTCCAGATCCCCCTCTGGAGTCCAGGCTTTAACTTCATCATAGAGTACACCTGGAACAGGATTAGGGCAACAAAGATCCCATCTTCTGATAGTGTTTTGGAAGAATCATAGATGTAATGAATTTCAAATTATGAACCTTTAGCTAGAAAGCTTTTATTTAACTTTCCAAATTACCCTGCATTTTCCCTGGATTTCTTAACATTTATAGAAAGAGTGATGTTAGTAGCTTTTCACTGTCCATGATTAACGCAAGCAAAATAATTTAGTGCTTTAATTACACATGGAAAAGGCACAAGTAATGATTAATCGATCTAATTTTCTACATGATTAGCAAAGCCTTGCATTTACTTCATTAACATGGGATTTGAGATGTGACTTTTTTCCCTCCTCCTCTCTAACTTTTTATTTCCTTTCCTCTTTTCTTTCTCTGTTTGTTCTCTCCTACTTTTCTTCTCTATTTTCCCTCTCCTTTTGTTTTTACCTCCTTTCCATTTTTTTTATTTCAGCATATTACGGGAGTACAAATGTTTAGGTTACATA
>VBSM01000272.1:97016486-97039705 GCA_008086735.1 Cheirogaleus medius | reverse complement strand
ATACATAATCGTAATATTTGTACCCCCATAATATGCTGAAATAAAAAAAAAAGAGTACTCCATAAGGTTGCTGCCAAAAGTCAATGAAGTCACAAACAAAGTGCCTTATGCATACAGAATTTAAAAAGTAAAATAAACAAAAGCATTCCTTCCTCTATCCCAAACTTTTCTAATGTTAATTGGCACTTATACACATGAAGCTAGTAGAATCAAAATCTAGTTCAGATGTTAACAAAATCATGTTGCTTAAAGATTTCAGAGTCCAGAACCTGTGTTCACTGTTCTGAAACATCTTTCCACTTTCTGTTAAAAAACATGATATCCCTTGAAGCTCCTTTTTGGTTTTATGTGTTGTAATTATACATTTGTTATGTAGGGTATATAACGACTTATGCTCTATGATGTTATTCAACACATTGTAGAAAAAAAGGAATAAAGAATGTGGTTTATCAGCAGGCAACTGTGTCCTCTTTATCCTTGAACGTAATTTACTAAAGAGCTGACAAAGTCACAGCATAGGCAGCAATTCACCATATTACTCTGCAGACAGCCAAGAAACTGACATTGAGACTATGCTTTCTAACTTGGGCCCTTGTAAGAAATTTGATGAGAGTATATAGATTTTCATTTCTATACTATGAAAGAATGAGGTTGCTTATAAAAAGAAGGTGTATGCTCTATGTGTGTACTCTGGACAAGGCAAAGATGCTACAGGATGCTTGGCAAGCCTTAAAAAGGGCTTCAGATTCATCATGTATTTGGTCTCAGGCAAGGAAGACATTGAAACACAGATAAAAGAAAAGGCCTGAAAAAATGGAGTACTAGGGAAAAATACAGGGGGTTTGTGTTGCTTGTTAAAGGGCTGTCTATATAAAATACATGTCTATAATATTTTGATACACATGATTTCATTATAACTATATTTCATAATAAATATCTTTAATTCTCAGGATTGAAAACCTTAAGAGGATTTCTATTTTATAGTTATGGTAGTTTCATTTCAATAGCCTGATGGACTTGGAAATTCTAGGTTTCTATGTCCATTCAATGAACTTGAGATGCAGAGGGAAATACTTTCAGAAGACCTTGAATGGGAGTAGGGGACATCTGGATTTCACTGGGCACCTCTTTCTTCCTAAATGCCAAGCATTTCCTATAGCTGGGGACCTCTGCTTCTTCTCAAATAGTCAGCAATTATAAAAATGGCAGTTACCCTAGCAACTATGCAGAGTAGGTCCCAAATATAATTGAATAAAGATTTCAATATTCCCAAGGCAGTATAGACAGTGTCTTTGCTGCTACAATCGGAAAGCCTGGAATAATCTCTTCCCCAACCTCCACTGTGGAAATTCTTTCTGTCCTCAAAGTCCCTATCATGTGATACCTACATGATGTTTGTCCTAACTCTCTTGAGTTAAAATGCTCTTTCCCTTTCCTTCCTTCACATAGCCATTAGTTTATCAGGTGATATCTTCAAACAAAGCTGCTGGGCCAGATGTGGTGCTCACAACTTCTGACACTGGCTTACACTATTAATTTGGCATGTTTCTCAATTTTAACAGTAAGGAAAAACAAAAGCAGTTTGTTTTCCTTTTTTAAGTGTGTAAAAAATAGACGTAATGTAAAATTTACTGTTTTAACTATTTTTAAGTGCACAATTCAGTGACATTAAGTACATTGACATTGTTATACAACTAGCACCACTCAATTTTTTGTGTGTGTGTGGAATCTAGAGCTTTCTAAATACAAGATTGTATCATCTGTGAACCAGGAGAAATTTAATTCTTCCTTTCCAATTTGTTTCCTTTTCTTGCCTAGAGCTTCCAATACTACGTTGAATAGAAGCCAGACACAAAAGGAAAAATGCTGTATGATTATATTTATATGAGGCACCTAGAATAGTCAAATTAAAAAGGATAGAAAGTAGAGTAGAGTCTACCAGGGACTTTAGGGAGAGGGTAATGAAACTTATGGTTTTATGGGCACATCGTTTCAGTTTTCAGTTTGGGGTAATGAAAAAGTCCTGGATGTGATACATGAGTTTTTATCTTAGATTCTGCCTTCGGAGGAAATCAGCCAAAATATATGATGCTCTTGTACCGATGCCTTGAAAACAGGAGTCTGGGAACCAAGGCGTAGAAGTAGGATTGTCTTTTTTTGCCAACACTCCCAGTGACTCAGTTGGGGAGAGGATTTGTCTCCACCATCTTAGGGTCTTCCAGAATAAAAAGTCTGGTTTTCATGGGTATAACACATCTGTGGGGGACACAGAAAGGGCTCCACTGAATGAAGCTACTCTAGCCCCAGTCAATCCTGGATCCTCATGTCAGAGGACCAGCAGGCAAAGAGAGGAGGTCCTATATTAGTGGGAGGATTGAGTGTGATTATTTCACTAGGAGAAAGGACTAATGCTGCACAATAGGATCTGGTAGGAGTAGCTCTGGAATTTGGAAATTCACTGGGGTATCTTTTGGTGCCTCCATGTTTAGTGACTACTGTGAACGGGCGGTTAAGCAACTTTGGCTCAACCAGGATAAGACAAATAGAGACCAGGATTTCTAAAGGATGAAGGTCTGAGTCATCCAATCAGAAAAACTACACTGAGCTGCCAAAAGGAAATTGAAAATGGATGATGCAGAAGAAAATTTCCCTCAAAGAAAAACCCAAGACCTGATGGCTTTATGGCTGAATTCTAGCAAACATCTAAAGAAGAACTAATACCAATCCTACTCAAAGTCTTCAAAAAAATTGAAGAAGAGAGAATACGTTCAAACTCATTCTACAAGGCTAGCATTACTCTGAGACCAAAACTAGACAAGGACACACCACCATCACCAAAACAAAAGAAAACCACAGGTCAATACCATTGGTGAACATAGATGCACATATTCTCAACAAAATATTAATGCTAGCAAACTGAATTCAACAACACATTAGAAAGATCATTGACCGATGATCAAGTGGGATTCATCCCAGGGGTGAGAGAAGGATTCAACATATACAAATCAATAAATGTTACCCACCACATTAACAGAACTAAGAAAAAATTGTCTGATCATTTCAATAGCTGCTAAAAAAGTATTTGATAAAATTCAATATCCCTTTATGATAAAAACTCTCAAAAAACTGGGTATAGAAGAAACATACCTCAAAATAATAAAGGCTATATATGACAAATTCACAGGTCATATCATACTGAATGGTGAAAAATGGAAAGCCTTTCCTTTAAGATCTGGAACAAGACAAAAATCACCACTTTCAACATTTTTATTCAACATAGTACTGCAAGCTCTGGCCAGAGCAATTAGGCAAGAGAAAGAAATTAAGGACATCCAAATTGGAAAAGAAAAAATGAAATTAGCTTTGTTCACAAATGACATGATCTTATACTTAGAAAACCCTAAAGACTCCACCAAAAAACTGTTAGAACTGATAAAGAAATTAAGAAAAGTTGCAGGATACAAAATTAACATGCAAAAATCAGTTTTATTTATATATGTTAATAGCAAATAATCTGAAACAGAAATCAATAAAGCAATACCATTTACAATAACTACAAAGAATATAATATACCTAGTAATAAATTTAGTCAAAAAAGTGAAGGGTTTATATGAGGAAAATTATAAAGCACCAATCAAAGAAATTGAAAAGGACACATACAAAAAAGGAAAGATATTCTATGCTCATGGATTGGAAGAATTAATGTTGTTAAAATGGTAGTACTACCTAAAGTAATTTACAGATTCAATGCAATCCCTATCAAATTCCATGAAATTCTTCACAGAAATAGAAAAAAATCATAAAATTTGTGTGGAACTACAAAGACTCTGAATAGTCAAAGGAATTCTGAGAAAAAAGAGCCAATCTAGAGGTATCACACTACCTAGTTTCAAATTATAATGCAAAGCTATAGTAATCAAATCAGCATGGTACAAGTATAAAAACAAACACATAGACCACCCAGATATAAATGCATGCATTTACAGCCAACTCATTTTTGACAAAGGCAACAAAAGCATATAATGGGGGAAAGAACAGTCTGTTCTATAAATGGTGCTGGGAAAACTGTATATCCATACGTGAAAGAATGAAACTAGACCTTTATCTCTCATCATATTTAAAAGTCAAATTAAAACAGATCAAAGACTTAAATCTAAGACCTGAAACTATAAAACTACCAAAAGAAAACATTGGGGAAACACTCCAGGACTTTTGTCTGAGCAAAGATTCTTTGCATAAGACCTCAAAAGCATAGGCAACCAAAGCAAAAATAGACACATGGGATTACATGAAACTAAAAAGCTCTTTAACAGCAAGGGAAACAATCAACAAAGTGAAGAGACAACACACAGAATGAGATAAAATATTGGCAAACTACCTGTCTGGCAAGGGAGTAATAATCAGAATATATAAGGAGATCAACAACTCAATAGCAAAAAACCAGAATAATATGATTTAAAAATGGGCAAAAGTGGCCGGGCGCGGTGGCTCACGCCTGTAATCCTAGCACTCTGGGAGGCCGAGGCGGGTGGATAGCTCAAGGTCAGGAGTTCGAAACCAGCCTGACCAAGAGCGAGACCCCGTCTCTAAAAAAAAAAAAAAAAAAAAAAAAAAAAAAAAAATGGGCAAAAGATCTGAATAGACATTTCTCAAAAGAAGACATACAAAATGGCCAAAATATATATGAAAAATCCTCACCATCACTAATCAGAGAAATCCAAATCAAAACCACAGTGATATATAATCTCACCTCAGTTAAAATGGCTTTTATAAAAAATACATGGAATAATGGATGCTGGCAAGAATGTGGAGAAAAAGAACCCTAATATACTGTTATTGGAAATGTAAATTAGTACAGCCACAATGGAAAACTATATAGAAGTTCCTTTAAAAGCTAAAAATAGAACTACCACATGATCCAGCAATTTCACTCCTGGGTATGTATCTAGAAGAAAGTACATCAATATATTGAAGAAATATCTGTACTTCCATGTTTATTGCAGCACTATTTATAATAGTCAAAATATGGAACGAACCTATGTTCCCCTTAATAGATAACTGGATAAAGACAATGTGGAGTATATACACATGGAATATTATTTAGCCATAAAAATAATGAAATCTTGTCATCTGTAGCAACATGGATGGAGCTAAAGTCATTATGGTAAGTGAAATAAACCAAGCACAGAAGTACAAATACGTGGGAGCTAAAAAAAAGTGGATTTCATAAAGATAGAGCGTAGATTGGTGGTTACCAGAGGCTGGGAAGGGGAGGGAACAGGGGAGGATGAAGAGACCTTGATTAACTGGTACCAATATGCATTTTGATATTAAAAGTGAGACCTGGTGTTTGGTAGATCAGTAGAGTGACTATCATTACAATAACCTTAAAACCTGTTGTATGTTTCAAAATAGCTAGAAGAGAATAATTCAAATGTTTTTAACATCAAGAAAAGATAAATATTTAAGGTGATAGATATCCCAATCCCACTGATTTGATTTTTATAAATTATATAAATATATTAAATTATCACATGTAACCTGAAAATAAAAAAAAAAGATGAATAAAAACTTAAAAAACGTTGGAGAGGAGGTGGCAGTTGTAATACCCATCATGGTGGATTTAATTCAATTAAGTGAATGTGGATATTTAGGTCATTAGATATGAAATGTCAGATTTCGAATCAAAGTGTAGTTTATTATATATCTCAAACAAGAAGCAGTACAATTAATCAAAGTATGTGTCTAAACTGTCTACACAGTTTTGCCATCTTAATTGTAACTTGCTTATGCCAGCAGAGAAGAAGCCTGGAGAACAAGCGTCAATGAAATTGTGAAAGGCATTTTCCACAGCTTGTTGAGAAGTGAATATTTATCCTTGTAAGAAGTGGTCCAAAGCCTGGAAGAAGTGGTAGTCAGTTGGTGCAAGGTCTGGTGAATATGGTGGATGACAGAGAGTTTCCAAATCCAGCCTCTGTAATTTAAGCAGCGTTGTTTGTTCAGCATGTGGTCTTGCAAGAGGATTGGCCTGTTTCTATTGACCAGTCTCTGCTGCTTCATCAGAAGCATCCTCATCATTTCACGCAGTTGGTTGCAGTAGACATCTACTGTAATTGACTGACCAGATTTCATGAAGCTATAGTGGATAATACCAGCACTGGACCACCAAACAGACATCGTTAGCATTTTTTGATGAATATTTGGTTTTGGACTGTGTTTCAGCACTTCACCTTTATCCAACCATTGTGCCCAACACTTACAATCATCAACAAGAATCCATTTTTGATCACACATAACAATACAGTATAGAAATGGTTCACTATTATGTTGTGACAACAAAGAAAGGCAAGCTTCGAGATGATTTTTCTTCTTATGCTCATTTAATTCATGTAGAACCCATCTATCCAGCTTCCTTACCTTGCCAATTTGTTTCAAATGGTCCAGTATTGTTGGCATAGTAATGTCAAACCTTACTGCTAATTCATGCGTAGGTTAAGATGGATTCACTTCCACTACAGCTTTCAGCTCATCATTCTCCACCTTGGTCTCAGGTCCCCCACATGGCTCATTTTCAAGATTAAAATCACCAGAATGGAACTTCTCAAATCATCAATGTACTGTGCATTCATAAGCCACATCCTTCCCAAACACTTGGTTGATATTTCAAGCTGTCTACACTGCATTGATTCCATGATGAAACTCATATTTGAAAATAACATGAACTTTTGACTAATCCATGGTTTCACAAAAATTGCTCTAAAAAAATTTGAAAGATAATCACAACCCAAAATGTATGTGTGAAATACTGAGGATGTACTTTCACAATAAACATAAAACAGGAAGTGTCAAAATGAAATGTCAGAGATATCAACTGTCAAACTTAGTACTTAAAGAAATCAAACACTTCATACTTAATAATGTAAATATATTGAAATTGAAAGGCTGTTCTTAGTATGTAAGTGAAGTGACTTTCAATATTCCTTGACAAACTCCCATCATATATTTACTTTTCTTCATTTGGGATTTCACAAGAAACAGTTGGTCCAGTGATTGATGGAATAGAATTAAGCATGGTAATTATATGAAAAATTGGGGGTTTGGTGTATACTCTGAAGATATTAATTGGAGTCCCAAGAATGAGTAGAAACAACTTTGCCATTTAGAACTTCTCTCTGATGGGTATCTGTTGAGGGAAAAATAAACTCAAGGATTAGTTGCCAAAAAAGAAGGAGAGTACTATTCCATTAATAGTGAAGTGTCAATTTATTAATATCTCTCAATTCAGCCTCATTAGCTAAACCAAATGAAGGACTCCTTTTTCTCTTCTGGATCTAATAGCACAGTAGTCCTCCCTTATCTGAGGTTTCTCCTTCTGTGGTTCTAGTTGCCTATAGTTAACAGCCATCTGAAAATATTAAATGGAAAATTTCAGAAATAAACAATTCATAAATTTTAATCTGTGTACCATTCTGTGTAGCATGATAAAATCTCGTACCATCTCTCTCTGTCCTGTCTGGGACCTTCATCATTCCTTTGTCCAGCATATTCACTCTGTAGACACTTCCCACCTGTGAATCACTTAGCAGCTGTCTGGGTTATCAGATCGACTGTTGAGGTATCACAGTGCTTGTGTTCAAGTCACCCTTATTTTACTTCAAAATGACACCAACAAGCAAGAGTAGTGATGCTGGCATATTGCTATAATTATTCTAGTTATTGTTAATCTCTTAGTGTGCCTAATTTATTAATATAAGCTAAACTTTATTATAGGTACATATGCATGACAAAAAACATAGTGTACACAGAATTTGGTATTATTTGAATTTTCAGGCATCCACTAGGGATCTTGGAACATACCCTCTGAGGATAAGAAGAGACTACTATATTCAATTCCATGCACAGAGGAAAGAAAAGAGAGAGATTAACACACACATACACACACACACACACACACACAGAGAGAGAGAGAGAGAGAGAGAGAGAGAGAGAGAGAATGAATTCTGGAGAGTCAGGCCTTGCCTGGGTCTGCTTACTCCACAAATCCAGAAAGTAGGAAGAAAGAGCAGAGATCTTTCATGGATACTCTTTCAAGGACACTTTAATATTTAAGGCACTTAGTACAATTTTCCCACAACCATCTTCATTTCTGACAACTAGCAACTCTTCTCTGGTGAAGAGTTAACAAAGGGTGGGTCACAGCAGAAGTGGGTGGGAAGAGAGACAAGAAGTGAGAGGACCATAAAGCACACCCTCCACTGTATCAGAGGTAGTAGTGTGTGGAGAGGAGGAGGAGGAGTAAGAGGTGTTTCCTTTGTTAGAAATGTCAGCATTAGATCCATTTCCCATTTGTTTGGAGGTTTCAGCTTGATCCCCAATTTCTTTTTTTTATGGCTTTTCCTGATTTTTTTTTAAATTTATTTCAGAGTATTACAGGGGTAAAAACGCTTTGGTTACATAAATTGCCTTTGCACTACCCAACAAGCGTGCCCATCCCCCAGACAACATGCACCGCACCCATTAGATATGGATTTGCCCATCCCCTCCTCCCCCTCCCACCTGCCTGACATTCTATGAACGTTACTTCCCGTATATGCACATTAGTGTTGATTAATTAGTACCAATTTAATGGTGAGTATATGTGGTGTTTGTTTTTCCATTCTTGTGATACTTCACTTAGAAGAATGGGCTTCAGCTCCATCCAGGATAATACAATAATACAATATCTAGTGCAGATATCTTTTTTATAGAATGTCTTTTTTTCCTTTGGGTAGGTACCTAGTAGTGGGATTGCTGGATCAAATGGTAGTTCTACTTTTAGTTCTTTCAGGTACCTCCATACTACTTTCCATAGAGGTTGTACCAGTTTGCAGTCCTACCAGACCAAAATAAACACAAAAAGAGCCCTCGTACGAGTCGTAAAGAGATAGGATCTCCAAATTCTTGTCACCTGCTTGAGCTCAACCTACCTGGTGTGTTTAATAATATCCTGATCTTGGAAAATATGTCTAAGGCACTTAATCAAACATTCAATAAGGGATTCCTAGCTAATGGTAGAGAAGTCTGTAGTTCATGTATATAGGACCTTTCTAGACCACAATAAAACAAAGTAAAATCTGAGATTTACACAAGAATGAAGAGCACATAATCCTTCATGTGAACATGTTCCTATTTTGACACATAAGTGTAGTTTGCATGAACTACAAGATAAAAATGAATCTATTTTAGACCTTTTTTGTGAGGAGAGGGTTATATTTGTGGCCATTTTATCTGAAGAATCCTTTGAATTAGAAATTATTCAGTTTGCTTAGACCAATGGTATTATGTGCTAAGTTAAATCTAATCATGTGCAACAAATCATCTGTCAAAAATGATTGCTGCAACCTAATGAAGTTCAGAACATCCAGGTCCAAAGGAATTCAACCAAGTAGCACTAAGGAATGTCCAGATCAGCCAGTGATTCTGCAGCACTGTCTGCTTTGGCAACTTTATATGTCTGTGGCTAAACTAAAGAAAGAAGGTAACAGTAACCATCTGAAAAAGTGAATCTTCTGTGGTTAATGACTGGCAATAAATTAATAAGTTAGACCCACAAAATGCCTTTGAGCAGAACATGATGAGGGGAATTTATTTGAATCAGAATATGCAAGTTGATACTCTGGAAAACTGTATTTGCCTTGGATGTGTCCCTCTTTCTCCCCATTTTAAGGACTCTGATAACCCCACAGTCACATCTGAGTTTGGAAAAATGTTGTCATTTTGAAAGAAATCTGGGATTTGGTGTTAGACAAAAATGTTTTCCAGTTCCTGCTATGCAGTTTGCCAATCTGTGATTTTGGGTAATTTATATAACCCTACTGAGCTTCCCTTTCCTCATCTCTAAAATAAGGGTTATTATAATACCTATGTCACAGAATAGACTACCGCATGATATGTGTGAAATTATTTATAAATAAAAAAGTGCCATCCACCTCTAATTCACAATTTCTTCTTTTCTTGGGGGAAAGCTTGGGTATCTCCACGGCATGAGATGAATGTCACAGGTTGGAAAATTTACCTTTTCCTACATCCTTCCTTTTTTCTGCATTATTCATCTTTGTCCCATTTGGAGGGCACAGTGCCATCCAACTGTGTATGGTTCTACACCTCAATAACAACACCACAGAAATTGGACTTAATGTATGCTGCAACACGTGTCTGAAAATAAATGGGCTGTGAGACAGGAAATGCCAGTTCTGCTTCACTCCCAGTGAAGTTGAGATGAGACAGCTGTGCCTACAAATGAAGCCATTTGAAGAGTTAACATGGAAGACGGCACCACATAATTGCGAACTTCTGTGGAGCTACTCAGAGACCATGCTCTAGAAATTAATAAAAGTACTGAATACGATGGAAAGGGTACACCAAATGAAAGCTAAATGAATGAATTAGTTTTCCTGTATGGTTCAACAGCACCGAATCCCAAGCTGCTAGGCTCTGCTGGTCTATAGTTTAAGGGCATTTTGAATGATTTACATCAAGGCTATGTAAGAAATCAAAGCAAAGCAGGATAAAAATAAAGAATGATCCCACTTGTGATTCTACTGAGTAAAAATACATTAGAAAAAGGAAGTAAATTGGTAATTAAAAATAAAGGATTCTTCGTGTTTGTCACTAACTTGAAAGCTAACCCATCAGGTTTGTCAACATTTTCAACATTCATTTAGTTTTTAAAAAGGTTCTCATCTATCCAATTGTGTGTTTGTTCATTCATCCATCCAGCCAAAAAAATTACAGATTTTTTTTGTGTACCAGGTATCATGATCAGAGCTTACTTACATATGCTCCTCATTTAATTGCTTGAACCATCATTCTCCATAGGTATTAGTATTATTCCAAGATTTTAGTAAAATAAATTTAGTTGCTGAGCTGTTGGTAACATGTCAAAATGATAAATTTAACCAGAAATAAAACTAGGATTTTGAATTCACTTTTTTCCTTTAGTATCCAATTCCATACCCTCCCCACTACAACTCTCTGTTATGCACTTGATTGAGTTTTCAAAGTGAATTAAAATTTTTTGAATTAAAACATAAATTTAAAATGTTATTAGCAGTTTCTTAATAGCCTCTCAAAATGGGAGGCAACATAGGGGCACTTACACTTCCTTATAACGTAGCCAGAGTAAGAGATAGTGGTAACGGTAAAATTCTTTCTATTTGTGCCATGAAGCCATATTTTGTTGGATTATATATATTATGGTCCATCTTGTCAGGTAGAAGATAGCATCTTTATCTTATTTATTTCATAATTACCTTTTAGATCATGGTTTCTCATCAGAAATCTACATAGGAATTGCCTGGTAAGTTTAAACAATGCAGATTTCTGGGTCCCATCCCTGCCTATTGAATCAGAATTTCTAGGGTTGAGCCAGGGAACCTGCATTTTTAACCAGCAGACCTGTTCATTCTGATGTGCTCAAGTTTGAGAAGCACTGTCATAGATGATCCTCTACACAGAGCTCACCCACACTGGTTGGTGGCAATGTGGCTGACCCTTTCAGAGTCTGATACAGGTGACATCTCCTGACCCCCTGCGTCTGGGCCCAGCACTGTGTCAGGAGGCAGCCTCTCCACCTACACCACTTCACATGAGGTCGCATCACCTCAAAGCCCATTGACCCGTTTACATTCCATGATGACTCGTAGTTTACCCACGTCCCTACTTGGAGTTCTGAGTCAGCCTCTGGGGCACTGGACGCTTTGGGACACTTCTTATCAGAACTTCAGTCAGGGCTGTGATCTCTGCTTCCTGCCCTCCATACCACTCCTGTGCTATGCTCCTGATGTGCTATCTGGATTCTTTCCTAGCCAACAGAGGCCTTTATTTCTACGGAAGAATTCTCTCACCCCCAAGTAAATAGACTAATTTCTTTCTGGTTGATTTAGGTATTAAAATTAAAGATGTAAAAATGTTTATTTACTCCATTAATGATGAATTAGTGCCTTGCAGGAGTCGTGATTAATCACACCCCACCTGGAAACCAATGCCAAAATGACTCTGCTAATAGAATCCATCAACTGCTGCAATAAGTGATTGCACTGAAGATTGCTTTACTGTAAGTTCCTTAATCTTACATTCTGGTTGCATGTTGTCATTTCCTAATGAAAATTGTTTGGATTCCTTTCCGAAACATTTGGGGTGAGTCCCAAGGAGGTAATTTTCATTAGCTAAATACTGAATTATAAAATTATTTCCATTATTCTGGCAAGGCAAAACATCTTTTATTCTGAGAGTTAAACAATCATTTTAAATTAGCATTTCAGAACAACAGAAGTAACGATTGTTAAAAGCATGAGGACTGTAATATTGTATTAAAAATTACTCAGTCATTAACCAAAATATTTCTTCACTGCCTACCATATATGCATAGGTCAACATTTATTGTGAGCAGTGGAATAGCTGAGGTTAGGTGTAACCTTCTAGAGGTCCTCACCATCAGTGATTTTATATTAATAACTCAGAAAGTATTTTTTCTGCCAACTCCCATCAGGGGAGCTTTGGCAGCCAAAAAAGTCCTTCGCAACTCTCTGTTACTATTGTCAGCTTGTTTGAACTGCATTTTGTTCCTAATGGGAACAATGAGTTCTAGATAGAATCTTTCTCCTGTTCTTGGCAATGACAGCAGCCCTCTGGCCTGTTCTTTTTTCCCTACCTCCACCAACAGTTTCATGAGTCAACCCTGCATGGTCTTTTCTTAGCTTTACATCATTGTAATACATCCCAGCTGACACATCAGTGTCTGTGGCAGGCTGGGTTCTCTAGGAAGTAGAAGTTGAGGTGAGAGTTTGGAGGCCAGAACATTTATCAGGAGAAATACCTGTGAAAGAAAAGGGAGGAAGCAAGATTGAGTAGACCTGACAAAGTCTCTGCCAGCCCCAGGGAGAGCTTCAGAACAAAGACTGCCTGTTAGAGGAGTCTTACCTTGGGTGGAAATGAAGAGGTCCTTTATAGCCCCTGCCTTTCTCGGTCATTGGCTGGGAATGCCCTGAGAAAAACAGGATCATGGCTACCGCCACCATACTCTGAGCAGAGTGTGACCTGTCTCAAATGCTGAGGCAGCTTGTTAAAAAGCTAACAGCTAGAGGTGATCAGGAAACTACTCTCCTCACAGCAGAACAGTGTGTCCTTTCTTGAAGAGGGGTCTAAGTGGCCCAACTCTGTATCTGCCACAGTGATAATTAAAGATGTAGATCTCAGGGTAATGTTCTTCTAGGGCTTCTGCATGTTTATAAGATTCTCTTAAAGAGCAAGATGACTTATGAGTCATAAGAATGGCCTTTGTGACATGGAGATACAGGTGAATGTTTGAGCTGGGAGCCTCTGTACGCCCTTCAAAAGCTTACCTAAACTACCCATCGCCAAGATTCTAAAAATGGGTGTGCACGTGCTATCTATATGCTATTCCTTCCATGCTCGGCCATGCCTCTTGGGACAACTGAGTGTGGGAGTCTAATTGACTCACGTTGTTTAAATTTTTCTTGTGAGAGGAAGAAGAACATGTGGCTAAGCAGGCTTGTGGTTCCAGAAACACTTGTCCCTTCATTGAGGGCAACCAAACGCCATTGTAAAACAAAGGAGAGTAGTATATTTTAATATACACAGCACATTTTATAAAAATGATGCATATGAGTCAATGTCACTGTCAATCTTATTTTAACATTCAATCAGAGACTGAAGTACTGTTATTATATTAGAAGACATATATTGAGAACATACATGTCTCTTAGAAAACTACAAGACATATGATAGAAAGCGAAGATAGTAGAGTCAGATTGCGGAATTGGGGTCATATCCAGGGCTAGGTACAAGGCAGACAGAGCAACAAGTGAGACACTTAGGGAGAGTTTGGGATTTGTCTGGCTGGGTTGGATCTACCCAAGTTCTTGCTGTCTGTCACTATATAGACACCATAAGTATGTGCAGTGTTTTACAAAAATATGTGCAATGTTTTGCTAAAACAATTTGGTTAAAAGAGAATTTTCCTACATGTTTTGAAATGCAACTAATTTTTAGAGGATAAGAACACAATGAAATATACATGACACATGAGTTGTACAGAATAGGTGTTTGTTCATGATTTAGAAATTGACTAAGATTTTGGTAGCATTCCACAGCTGTGTAGTCTAGAAAGATAGGGCTTATTATGAAGATGTTGATGGACCAGAAAACAGAAGTTGGGAACTCACAGTTCAGTCTAGACTCAGGGTTTAGGGTTAACTATGAAATGGAAGACAATCTGTGAGAGGGGAGGCAAATAACAGATCTCTATGAGAGAATAGTACAGCATGTAAAACCAAGATGCGACTTGTTTTCAAATGAGCAGCTCTCTAACTAATGCAGCTGTGGTCCTCTTGGGTCAGCTCTTGAGGTAGAAGTTCTGGAAATGAAACACCTGCTGTGACTTTGAGCTGGTGTTCTTATTTTCAGAGTGGATGAGACCTCCACTCATGAGACCTGCTGATGGGGCAATGAGTTGTATAATATCACAAGTGAAACTTGGATCTTCCATGAGGATAGAGGAAAGTGCAGAGTTGCCGGTTTCTATTTTACTAGATTACACATTTATTTTTAACTTGTAGAAGTTTAGTATTAGGGATTTTATTTGTCCCAGACAATTTCAATTAGTCCTTTTAAGAGCAAGAAAAGAATGGTAAAAATAACTCTAATAACAGCCGGGTGCAGTGGCTCATGCCTGTAATTCTAACACCCTGGGAGGCTGAGGTGGCAGGATTGCTTGAGCTCAGGAGTTCAAGACTGACCTGAACAAGAGTGAGACCTGGTCTCTACTAAAAATAGAAAAGTTAGCAGGGCCTCCTGGTGCAGGACTGCTGTACCAGCTACTCGGGAGGCTGAGGCAGGAGGATCTCTTGAGCCTAGAGTTTGAGGTTGCAGTGAACTATGACGACGCCAATGCACTCTACCTGGGGTGACAGATCAAGACTCCGTCTTCAAAATAAATAAATAAATAAAACTATAATAACAGAATACCTCTCATACTTCAGATTTTATCAGTGTTCTCAGGAAAAAAATATAGACCAAGAGCAGCCCTTGTCTGTATAGTTTGCAAAACAACTTATTTCTTTTGGTTTATAAATACAGAATGATTCCTAAAAATAAAAGTGTAAGATGAAATTCAAGCATGCTTGAGTAAAGAAAATTTGTTGAAAGACAATTTTCACTTTTAATGAAGTTTTCTAAGAAAAATTTCTACATGTTTAAATTACTAAATAAATACATTACAGATAAATCTGAAGTGCCCTTAGTCCCCCATTCCCAATTTATGTATTTTTCCTTCTTTAAAAGAAAACTTTATCATAAATTTCACATTTGTCCTTCCATTTTTGTTTTACACATAGCATTTATGAGCAGTATAAAGTATTATTTTGGTATGATTTAAAATTTTATATAAATTATGGCATATTATAACATATTCTGAAATATCCTTTCTCCACATATTATATTTTTGGGTTGTATCCATCTTGATATAAATCACTTATTTTTAAAATTGTCCGAAAGAAATCTATCAAATGATGTGGTACATTTTATTTATCCATTTCCCCACTGATGGGACATTTTTAAAAAGTATGTTAATTAATTGCAGTCTTCAATTTAACGTTTATTTAAAAAATTTTGAACATGATGGCTATAGTTAATGACAATACATTGCATACTTTACAATTGCTGAGAGTAGACTTTAAATGTTCTCAACACAAAAGATGATAAATATGTGAGGTAATAGATATGTTAATTAGCTTGATTCAGGCATTGTGCAGCATATACATATAGCAAAATAAGATGTTGTGGGTAATAAATGTATACAATTTTTATTTCTCAATAAAAAATAATTTTCTGAACAAGTACTAAATATAGGATGCACCAATAAAATGGTTTGATTAATGAGGAATTTCTACCTATGCTAAATGTAGGAATTATGAATTTTTAGAGGAGTGTTAATACAATAAGACATGTAACTTGAAGTGTTTACTGAATATATTCCTATTTTACCATGTTTCAAATGACTCTTAAAGATATTTTCATATTTTATGTATACCCATTGTACTCAAGGAGAATGGTTTTGGGATTTGGGAGATGCTAATTCTGGTAACCAATGACTACTTTCACTCTCCTATGGTTCTATCCTGTTAGAGCAATTGACATCAGAATGACATGATGAGGAAGCATAGCATTAACTTTTTCTTAACCTCAAAATACAAGGTATTTTGTAAACACATTGCGAATGTGGCTTGGTTCTAAGGCTAAGCATTCTATTAATACTACTTCCCACTGGCTCCTCATACCTCCATGCCCCAAAGATTTAGAGTTCTAGAGATGTCATTGTATTTCTTTTCTTGCTCTAGTTCTAAATTATCACTTACAAAAGCTAGGAGAGGTTGAGTTTGAAGAGCTGTGGCTTGTAAATATGGATCCACAGAACATGTCCTGTAGTTATCCCAGAATTGTATTAGCAAACTACAGGATAGAACTAATCATATGATTATTTTAAGTTAAAATAAAGCAGTTGTTGCATTTTGTGCAGCGGACTACATGTTTTATTCAATGAGGTGTTTTATCATCATGCCCTCCTGATCTCTAAATCATAGATACACATACAATGTATATATAAACTTGATGAATATTTAACATAAATCAGAATGTCTAGTATTTTAACAATGCAAAATACAATATATAGTCATATCTTCCAAAATCTGTAATTTTATAAAATTTGTTGCAATTATGAGTAGAGAGCCATTTTGAGTAATTATTTTAATGTTCTAGAAGTGTTTCCATTAGGAACTTATATAAAAGAAAATGTTAATATTCTTTCAGAACATAATGTATTTGCAAAGTATAGAAGCAATTTCCATTATTCTTATACACAGGAGACCTAAGTAATGATATTAGGTAGATAATTTTACCTCGACAGAAATAATATAACCATAGACACTGATGATAAGAAAGATTCAAGAGGTATTTTAGTCCATTAGCATGAAAAATTGCTGCATATCTGAAACTTCTTGTGTCGATTCTAATTTGCCTTACTCTAATGATACTACTTTTAAAAATTTCTGAGGAAAGTTTTTGAATTTTTAATTGATATATTTTGCATTTTACCTAAAGTAATAACGAGAAACTATGTGATAGAAATTAGAACTAATATAATCTTTAGATAGGTGTTAGGTAGCTGACTTCAAGTCTTTTGCTTTCTCTTCTAAACATTAGCTTTAGTCTCATCTTATTAAGGCATGGGAATGTAACACCAACGAGTTGACAGGTAGGTCCTCTATGGTCACAATTATACTTCTGTCGTCAATGTTGAAGAGACTGAGGCACACTGCTTATGTGCCCAACACTCGAAAGGCTACCTTTGCTTTCAATTAAAAGCAGATTTGGTTTCTATACAGATATTTTAATTGATGCTTTCATGGAAAGTCCCTAGTACTTACTTCCTTTTTCTTAATTTTTAATTTTAAAATAGTTATAAATTCATAGGGAGTTGCAAAGGTAGTACAGAGAGGTCCCATGTACACTTCATCTAGTTTCCCCAATAACTACATCTTATCTAACTATAGGACATATCAGATCCAGGAATTTGACACTGGAACAATATTCCATTTTATCACATATGAGTGAGATGAATTTTATCACACGTGTAGATTTATGTAAAATCCATCACAATCTATCACCACAAAAATCTCCTTTGTGCCATTTCTTCATAGTAGTCATTCCTCTTCTGCTCCACCATCTCTAACCCCTGAGAACCTCTAATTTGTTTTCCATAGCTATAATTTTGTCATTTCTAGAATGTTTTATAAGTGGAATCATACACCATGCATCAAGGTCTCATGGAAAGTCCCTAGTTCCTGCTCCCCCTGTTTTTAAAACTACCTCCCATGTCTTCTCCATTTTACCCATGTATAGTTATTTTTAGCTCTGACATTTTATAATATTAGTCAAAGAATCAAGTGTAAAAATGTAAAATAACTTAGTCACTTTGCTAATTGATATGAAAATTTTGAGGGTTTTTTTTGACAAAGAATCTATTATAAATGTATATATTACTGCTGTATTTCATTCCTTACAGTGTTTGACATATAGCAGGTCTTTAATAATTTTTGCAGGGAGGATGAATGAATAAAGACCTTTTTATTTCCAGGAGAGGCAAGGTTGGCAGCTTGTGAGATTCTGTATCTATGTTAAGATAAGGATAGGACAACTTGTGTTAGTTGACCATTGAGAGGAAAATCAGATGATTAAAATGCTACTGATGACTATCACCTGTTTACTCTGTGATCACTTCCTCCCTGTGCTGCAGGTGCATGCAGGTGTCTCCCAGCCCAGGTAGAGACACAGACTCTCCCATTTGTAGTGGAAAGGTAGGTCCCTATTTGGTGGATCATAAGTGCCTGCCCTTGTTTTTGGTCTCTAAGTGAGAACTCAGTTGCTCTTCTGGGGCATTTATGCTGAGGCACCGTCCACCTCTATGGAATATGAGGTTTCTCCCTTAGCTAATGACCTCAAGAGGTCTTGGTGCTCATCTTTTTTCTTCTCACTGGTCGTTTATGTTAGTTCAACTTGGTTGTCAAATACAAAATATTTTGCCTTAGCTTAATGAACTTTGTGGGAATATTTTAAAGACTGTATAATAAAAGTATTCTATGTGAGGTAGGAATAAGGGACTCTTAGACAAGGTGGTTTGCTTTGCACTCTGAAAATCTTTCACCAGGTCCTCTAGACAGGTTCCCACACCCAAATCACAGCCAGATCCTGAGAAGGCAGCCAGGAAAAGATGAGTAAAAGCATCAAAATAAAGAAATATTTATTAAGAACATGACAAATTATGAAATTAGTCTTCCTAAGTCCCTCCTTACTTAGCACTAATGACTACCTACACCCATTGCATCGACATGTTTGTCAGCCTTGTAATACAGGGAAATGGGGCTGTGTGGTAGGGACTTGACTTGTTAGATTGCAGGACTTTTAACTTACTTGTGAAGTTATGGAGCACCATCAGAAGCTTTGCATTGGTGAATGAGATGACCCAGGTGGTGCTTTAGGGAAGGCTAATCCATTGCAGTGCATCCTTTAGGAGGGAAGACTGCAGGTGGGTGGGCAAGCAGTCACGAGAGCTCAAACTAGCTAGTGAATGGAAATGTACACTAGTCACAGCACAAGTGAAATCTTCTATTTGTCAAATGCTTTTACTTTATAAAATCTTATTATATTAATACATTAAATATTCATAATGACTGAATGTGTCAGGGTAGGTTTTAAAGTTGGGAAAACATGGAATAAGAGAACAAGTGACTTGCTCACAGCCACACACCTAGAAAGAAAGTAGAGCAGGGACTAGTTAGAGTACAGGGGGCAGCTAATCATCATTGATTAGTTTTATTTCTGTTATTAAAACTTGACCAGTGAGCTAACTAGCAAAGGGCACACAGTGCTGGCCCATGCGGAGTGGGCTTGGTAAGGGCTGAATCATACAGAATTAGGTTATTCCTGAAAGGTAGAATAGAGGCCTTTTACTCAGGGATATATCTTTTATCCCAAAGGTGTAAAGAACCTTTAAGACATTCAGGTAAAATAATATCAGGTAATATTTCTCTAGTTGCCATAAGCTAATTAGTTCCTTTGCTCTATTATATAATCAGCCAGGAAAACAGACATGATTCTTTTTTTTTTTTTTTTTAGAGACGGGGTCTCGCTCTTGGTCAGGCTGGTTTCGAACTCCTGACCTTGAGCTATCCACCCGCCTCGGCCTCCCAGAGTGCTAGGATTACAGGCGTGAGCCACCGCGCCCGGCCCAGACATGATTCTTAGTGCTGTACAAATTGGCAAATGGCTCTACGGATACATGAGTAAGGTACATTTTGAAAGCTTAGCTTCTGTCTACATGGATTTGTCAATTGAAAATCTACTCAGTATATGCAAAGCATAAAAACCTCGTTTCAATTTGTGCCCTATCTCTGTTAATAACAGTATCTACTAAGATCCTCTTATAAAAGGGTACAGTGTTAATTTAGCAAAATGATTCCAATTGACCCATGTGAGACATTTTTCTGTCTGTTATGTGAATGCTGGCAATATAATAGATGTCTTAATTTAATGAGCATATTATACTAATTGAAATAAAGACTTAGGGGTGTAGAGGAGCAGAGTAACACTCGCTAGTCACCACCCAAATATTAAATTCCTGACACCTTTACTATTATACAATTAAAGGCAAGATATTCATTGAAAGGCAAGATATTCATTGAAAAAGAAAAAAATAACACTCTGAGAGAGAGATGACAACCTAATGGAATTGATTAAAATATAATTTTATAATTATGCAGCAACAAAGCTTTTGCAAAATCAAACAGCACTGGAACAAAAATAAAAACAAAAAGTTAAATAAAGGTAGATAAGCACATTAATTTTAGAAAGAATAATATAGAACTGAAAGCCTGAAACTCATTTAATAATATAATAAGCAATGTCAGAAATCTTATCTTAGAAATCACCTGTTTGGTAGAAATGGGGTACTTTGGGTATCATCTGGTCCTGTTCTGTCTTTGCAAATTTGTATTTAAAAAGTATTTCTGAGTACCTACTCTGTGCCAGGAACTCTGCTAATATCTGGGGATACAATCATATAAAAATAGTAATCTCCCCAGCTGTCATGGAGCTTAGAGTTAGCAAACCTTAATAAAATCACCATATAATCATAAATATAAGGTATTTAATAAAATATAAACATAAAATTTCAAGTATAAAAAGGCAAGCATGTGATGTGAGGAACTGATCTGATTTAGGCCAGAGAAGGACTCCCAGAGGAGAAATATTTAGGAAGACATCTGAAGGCCAGGAGGGATTAATTGGGAAAGGTAGGAGGACAACATTGAGAGTATTCCAGATAAAGGGAACCAGATCTGTGGCCAAAAGGAGCTTGGCTTTCTTAGGGACCTGAAAGAAATCATTGTACTGGAACCTAAGGGATGAGGAGGTGTGATATGCACATGACCTTGAAGGATGGAAGGGGCCAGAAAATGTGGAACCTCCCAGAAGAACACCCGGCAATGCAGCAATGGCTACACATCAGAGGTATTTAAATATGAGTGGCACAATGCTGGAAATGAAAATGATACTCCATCTGGTGGAGAACAGATGGGAAAAGGGGCAAGAATGGATGTCGTCGAAGCAGCTAGAAGACTATTGCAATGCTCTGGGGAAGGTGATGGTCTCTAGACTAGGCTGGTATCAAAGGAGATACAAAGAAGTGGATAGATTGGAAAACCAGTTGAATTTGATAACTGGTTTTTATGGAGTGTTGGAGAGGAAATATAATTTGGTGTTTTGGTTTGGGGCTTGTTCAAAACTGGATACATAATGGTAAGGCCCACAGAGACAGAGAATATAGGCAGAGGAGTGGATTTCAGGGGACCTGGGAGATTGGACAGAGGGTAGAAATCATAAATTAAGTTTTGGATGTGTTGAATTTGAAAATAATTTGCCAAGGTTACCATGTTGTGTAATTCAAGAAGTTTCCATTCATGCAGAAGCTAATATATTGTCCTCTGAATTTGTTGTGACAGTTCTGGTGTTTCATGCATTCAAATGGAAATGGTGAGTAGATATATGGGTCTGGTTGTTCAAGGAAGGATCACAGGGCTGAAAATAATTTATTTCATTGAATCTAAGATGACACTAATTTTAACAATACACTATTATTTTATATATATCCCTAAGAGAGAGAAAAATACAGCCATTGCTATGGTATGCCATCAACTGCAAGATGCAGACTCATTTAAAAGATGTTAAAATATGGAACAGTAAGCATCTATGACTGAGGAAGTATAGTGGGAGACATAGACCTATCAGATAATTTTAACTGTATGTATGTATGAAAATGCTCAGGGAAAGAATGTTGAGTGAGAAGAAAAGGAAATACAACATTAATGGCCAGAATAAAGGAAGATGATTAAAGAAAGGTAAAGAAGAAAGACAAGTCACAAGCCCAGTAAGAAAAAAATGATAAATAAATTATGTTAAAATGCTATGAAAAATACTCATGGAATTTATCAAAATGGAAACATTGATGAGCTCAGGGAGTGATATTTGGTTGAGTGGTGGGGATGGAAGGCATGTAGGAGTGGGCGGAGAGTGAAAGACAGGTGAGAAAATGAAATCAGTGGGTGAAGACAAATTTTTCAAGAAATTTCTCTTTGAAGAGTAGGAAAGAGATAGGGGAGTAGCTGGGGAATGAGAACTTGAGTGAAACTTTCTTTTTAGGATAAGAGAGATGTATGTGAGCACATTTAGAAGTCAGTGGGAGAGGATGAATATACAATAGGGGGAAGATAAAGCAAATAGTGCAAATCAATGAGAAGATGCGAAAAGACAGACTCCAAAGCACAGGTGGATGGAATGGCCTTTGATACTCTCCTGTGTTTAACATAGGCACAAAGAGAAAAAGTGGATGAGATCATCCAGAACTAGGTTTTAGCTAAATGGGTGCAAACAAAGACAGAGGGAGACAGCTTTTTATGGTATAGGAAAGAATATATTAAAATTATGGCTTATGAAATCTAAGGTGAAGAGAAAAGTAATGAAAGGGAAGGTCTGATGGTCTGAGAGGTGTTAGAGGTGTTGATGAACTAGACCCTTAACCTATCAACTGGTATCTTTCTTCTCCTATACATTCAGCCTACCCCAAACAAATGGATATTTCTCACTGGCTTTTAAGCATACACACATCTCTTCCATCTTAAAAACGTTTTAATAAATATAGTTTAGAAATCAGTTTAAAAATGATACAGTATTTTGGTAAAAAATCCTGAGCCTTAATTTGGTGATTTTGCAGGCAGAGCTGTTACGGCCATAGTTGTGGGTGACTTAAAGAAAGAGAAAGGCTTTAAAGGACAGAGAAAATCTTTAGAGACAATGATGTTAAGGGGTTTAGGTAAAACAAAACCCTGATGTATGTGTCAATGTCACTAAGGATAAGGACGCAACATGTGACAAATGAGATACCTCTGAACAGAAAGTCAAGACAGACGTCTACAAGGAGAGAGACAGTGGGCATAATAGTTAAATAGGAGGGGAAAGTTGTCTTTATTTTTATAAAAATGCCTTCCAGTTTCAGAGTTTACCTATTTAGAAGATATGGTGAAATAAATGGCATAGGAAGGGAAAGACAG
>VBSM01000272.1:96997289-97011383 GCA_008086735.1 Cheirogaleus medius | reverse complement strand
TAACCGTAATATTTGTACCCCCATAATATGCTGAAATAAAAAAAATAATTAAATGATAAATATAAAAAAAGTCACAAAATTAGTATCCTGAAATTTGTCATTACTTGTGCCCTCAAACTAAAGTCCTTTTTTGTTATGAGACAGCAAAATGATGGATTGTATTTATCTTTACACTTCCCTGATTTTGTATCATATTTAGTCTAACTTCCCTTTAATGTGTTAAAATGTTTCCCCAACAATTACGTTTGTTAGAATGGTTATAGCAACATGAATTTTTGGGTATGTGATGAATGTTGTACATACTCTCTTATTTCTGGAATTTCTTGGGCACCAAAAGCTTTTATCCTCTTCTCCCTGGGCCCTCAGCAAGACTGTCTTTTTCCAGCCTCCCTTGAAGTCAGTGTGTTGTTTGAGTTCTTCATGGAATGAGAGTGGGAGGACTGTGGGCCTTTATCTCAGTGGATGTGCTTTTTCCATGTCTTTCCTTTTGCCACTTTAACCCTGGACATGACAACACAACTGCTATGATGTGGACAATGACAATTCCCTAGACGATGGCAGGATCTGAGGTGGAAGGAATCTGGAGCTCAGGATCCCTGCATGGAGCACAGCTGCCTGCCTGCCAGGAACACTTGCCTGTACTGTTATGGCCAGAAAGATTGACCCCACGTGGGTTTATTTGTTGCAGCAGTTGATTCTATATTATCAGTCTGTTTTAGCATAGTATGTTTGTTAGGTAGTTAGCAAGGGATTCCAGGTCTCCTAGGGACAAAAGTGGGTGCCTTGCCTTGGTGCAATTGCCCCACCTGGGAAGAAGGACAAAGGTGGGCCCCGGGTCCCCATCCTGGTCCTGCCCCACCTTAATCCTGTCCTGAGCGACACCATGCCTGCAGTAGGAGGGAATACCTTAAGTATCTGCCAATCAGACTTATTGCACCAACTGCAAAAGAATGCAGAGGACTCTCTAGCCCACAGGCCAAGCAACATAGATAGGTACAATAGAGTCTGGAAAGTGACCTAAAACAGCCAGCTTTCAGAGAAGCTCCTGGGAGAGCCACATGCATAATAAGACTCAGGTCATATAACTCCCAACTGTCTGATCAAAGTGGTTCCATAGTGACGTTTGAATCATTGGGATGTCCCTATCTGGACATCATAAAATAAGACTGAGACCATAACCAAGCAATTCCTTTTGCTCTCCCTTTGCTGTGACAATGGGTCTGGTCATCATCCATGGCATATGTATCTCACTCTGTAAACCTATATCTTGCTCTTGCTCTATGATCCTATCTTTCTCTCCTCAATAAACCTCATTTTCATGTTTGCCTTACGTGGGTAAGTCTGGCCATTCTTCCACCATGAGCATGCCAATAACTGACATTAAAACTGACATGTTTAATACAGTCTGCTTAAGGCAATATGTTTTAATATGAATTATTATAAGTGCATTCTTTCAAACTCTACAATCTATTGTGTCTCTGGTGACCTTGCTTTGTGACTTCTTTTCTTTTCTTTTTTTCCAGTTTTGGGGCTGTGACTTCTGGTGCCTACGCTGGTGGACAAACCAATATTTAAATATTATTTCCCATCCCATTTGATGGAAAGCCTATTTTTTTGCAGCTTTTGCCTGCCTGCTTAGGGTTTTCTGCTAGTCTTGCTTAATGTACTGATTTGCACAGTGGGATAAGCTAGAAAACATATTTTAAATTTGAAAGTTTACATTCTGCTGAACATAGCAAACATTGTGAAAAAGCACTAAAATGTGCTAAATCTGTCAATTCTCCACACCCCTGCATTGTAAAAGCTCTTGTTAAAAACTCAAAAATGGCAGAATGCAGATTGTGTTCATGAAACGTTGTCTTCCTGTGTACCACACGTAATACATTGGATGCTTCTGCCTGAAGAAATTATATGCTGAACATTAGCCATTTTAGGAAATAGTCATATACACTTGACCACATTCATAATGGTTTTATACTTGGCTTTTCAAGTCGCTGCTTCTTATGGAACCTTGAGAGCGACCATAACGGTTCAGGAACTATACAAGAGTGGTTAATTTTGTGTCACCCACAGTACCGGTGATTTCCTCAGCTCTCTGGAGTATAATTTATAGCCCATTTCTGAGGTTCAGAAACTTCTTTCCTCCTGAATCACAGAATTGTTAGGCTGGGAAAATCTTGGAGAGATTATCTGATACTAATTCCTGCTTTTACATAGACCACAGTGTATGGAGGAAAGTAAATTCTTCAAGATCTCTTGGTGAATCATATCTCATAATCATCCTCATACAAATTATCTGAGGATGGAGACAACAGATTGACAGAAAAATAATGTGGAGTGAGAGAGTTAAAAAGCCCTAAATGGAGTGTTCTAAACACAAAGAAGTTGAGAATAGGAATCACTTAACTGGAGTAGAAATATATATAATATTAAAAACTGCTTACGTTTGACCCTTAAAACGAAGTCTGTGTACCAGAGTAACTTGAAGCTTAAAGAAATTCTGTAGCTTGCATTGAGAGAACAAAATAGGATACCTGGGGCTATAATTCAGGTTTTCACTCTTCTGCTCCTCTGTCATTTCTTCCTGGCTGCGCATGCCCGTATCACCTCTTTTGTACAAGATGATTTTCTCTTTTTCCAGTTCTTCCCAGTTGAAGAAATTAGAGTGCAGCAGGGACAATTTCTATCTGGAGTACATCTCTAGTTGGGAATTTTAGGGATTTTGCAAAACCAACTATGTTGAGACCAATTACGTAGTAGGTGGGTAGAAGGTTGTCAATTACAGAATGGCTAGGGAGAGAAACAGAGTCTGGTAAAGTAGCTTTCTTTGCATTTAATGGCCAAACATGGATATGCTATTCACTGTGGTATGAATGTTCGTGTCCCTCCAAAATTCATATGTTGAAATCTAATCCCCAATGTGTTGGCATTATGAGGTGGGGCCTTTGAGAGGTGACTAGGTCATGAGGGTAGAGCTCCTGTGAATAGGGTTAATGCCATTGTAAAAGAAGCATGAAGGAGTCCCCTGGGCCCTTCTGCCATGTGAACACACAGCACCAAGTTTCCATCTAGGAAGCAGAGAGCAAGTGTTCACCAGACACTGAATCTTCTGGCTCCTTGATCTTGGACTGCTCAGCCTTCAGAACTATAAATAACAAATGTCTGCTGTTTCTAAATTACCCAGTCTAAGGTATTTCTCTTATAGCAGCACAAATGGACTAAGACACCATCCAATAAGTCTATTTTAGACAAAACAATTTGTAAAATCATTCCTAAAATTATTCTCTTGATGTTGAGAAATGAGGTTCCATATACAGTGAAAACCAAAAGTAGCATCATGTTTAGCATTCAAGCAAATGCATGTCTTAATTTTGATGACTACAATTTTTGAAAAAGCTACAGAAATCCTTTATATGGCTTCCTCCTTCAATACATAAATTGATTATATTAAGTTTTTTACTTTTACTCTAGGATTTTAAAGACTTACTTTAGCTGTGTTTATCCTCATTTAATTTTATTATTTAAAGATAGTCTCACTATAAGAAAGTGGATTATTTTCCAGGATTTGGCATCCATGAAGAGACTATTTTGATGTGCTTAATTGTAGGGATCTTGGGAAATTGCAGTTTTGATGGAATTCCCATATTATATAACCAGAAAATTGTGATATGTTAAATAACTGAAGTCTAAGCAAATTTTAAATCATTGACTGGAACAAAATCTACAAATGTGCTTTCCCCACTGGGGCACTAGGCTGAGGGAAACAATGTTGATTGGGTCCAACATATCAAAAGCTTCTTTTTCTTTTTTGTTTCTGTGCTACTTTTATTTATTTATTTTTAAATTTCAGAATATATGTGGTACAAATGTTTTGGTTACATAATTTGCTTTTGTACAGTTTGAGTGAGAGTTATAAGTGTGCCCTTCACCCAGATAGTGTGTATTGTACCTGGTGGGTGTGAAGTTACCCATTCCCTCCTCCCCTTGACACATACTTGATTTCCATTGAGTTTACTCCCATATGTGCACATAGTGTTGATTGATTAATTCCAATTTAGTACTGAGTAAATGTAGTGTTTGCTTTTCCATTCTTGCAATACTCCACATAGAAGAATAGTCTCTAATTCTGTCCAAATGGTTAAAAAAGATACTGGATCACCATTTTTTTTATGGATGAATAGTACTCCATGGTATACCATGTTTCCCCAAAAATAAGACCTACTCATAAAATAAGCCCTAGCAGGATTTCTAAGCATTTGCGCAATATAAGCCCTACCCCGAAAATAAGACCTAGTGATGGGCGTGGCTACGTAGCGTATCTGCACAACCCATGCATTTCGTCGCGGAGCAGTAAAGAAGACGAGCAGTCCTTCTCATCTGCCCCATCATGACAGCTACTATCCCAGAGGTGACCGGAAAGGTGTGGGCAGCCCCCACCAATAAGGTTGGCTCCCCCTGTCAGGTCCCGGACATCCTGGGATGTCCCGGGCGTGCTGCAAGCTGAGGCTTTGAGGGGAAAATAACACATCACC
Organism: Cheirogaleus medius; assembly: GCA_008086735.1. Taxonomy (NCBI): domain Eukaryota; kingdom Metazoa; phylum Chordata; class Mammalia; order Primates; family Cheirogaleidae; genus Cheirogaleus; species Cheirogaleus medius. Next base: position 97,006,851 of record VBSM01000272.1, on the reverse strand, counting down.
TGAATATAAGCCCTAGGGTGTCTTCTTGAGGAAAAACAAATATAAGATCCTATCTTATTTTTGGGGAAACATGGTACATATACCACATTTTATTAATCCACTCATGTATTGGTGGGCATTTGGATTGTTTACACATCTTTGCAATCATAATTGTGCTGCTAGAAACATTTGAGTGCAAGTGTCTTTTTTATAAAATGTCTGTTTTTCCTTTGGATAAATACCTAGTAGTGGAAGAGCTTCTTAACATTTAAATGTGTTCTTTGAAGTTCAGACTTTAAAAGGGCAACAAAAAGAGTTTGTATCAATTAGGATGCCTTCAGGAACGATCAAAAGAAAACTCATTTCAAAGTGGCTCAAAGGCTAAATCAGTTTAGTGGCTCATATAACCAGAAGTCTAGAACTTTAGCAATCCAGTGGCTCTGGATTCCTTTTCTTGCCTTTTTCTTGTCTCTGTTTATCTACTGGTGCCATTACTGAGGAGGAGTTTGCAGTTTTGGTAAATTGCATGACAGTATTCACAGGAAAGTGGTGACCACTTCTTTCCCACTATTCCAAGAAAACGTCCTTCAACTCACTCTGAATTTGACCATTCAAGACTATTAACTGAGGCTGAGGGAATGGAGGGAATTGTTTAGCTTAAGCTAAAAAGCGTACATTCCTGGAGCTGGACTAGGGGGTGGAGGTAGTCAGTTTTTTCAGAATCACAGGTGCTGTGAATAAAGGAATGAATGCCTAGTGGACAGCCAACAATGACTGGGAGATTTGTCAAGAATTACCAAACCCAACACTTTGGAATGAAACATATTCAGTGTACTAGAATAGAATAAGGCCAGGGCTTACAAATAACTACAGGAATGACTATAGTGTGGTTGTGGGATGAATTTACTAATCTTTCCTTCCTAAAATATTTATTTCTGAAGATTTTACCTGTGGATTTCTAGAAATGCATTTTTCTTTTATCTCCAGTGACCATACCTTCCATATTCTGATGTATTGTTGAATATTTCTTGATACTTTTATAATAATTTAGATATAACTGTTTTTATATTATTACTACAAAACTAAATAAAATGTACTATAACTTATTTTTTCTAAACTAACCATAGATTGAAACTTCTATTTAAATTAAGAAGATTAAGTATTCTTTCTTTCCTTACTGTTTTCTGTCCTTTTCTTCCTTCCTCCTTCTCTCCCTTACTTCTTTCTTCCAATTTATTTTTCTCTTTCCTTTCTATATTTTTACACTTTCTTTTATGTTGAATGCTACATATTTAAAGAATTCATATTACTGCTTTTATGTGACTAAATTAATAATTAATTAGGCAATGATTATAATTACAGATTGTACTGCTAACCAACAAACCATTTATTCTGATTTCTTTTGGAGTTTGCTCTAGTATCTCATTTAAAAAAATATTGCATTGGAGGATATTTTCTAGGTTACTGGCTATGAGAATGTCTTTATTGCATCCAGACATAATGGTTTGCCTAAACATAGATTTCAATCAATAGTCATCTTAACTTTACAGATGTTTAGCAGTTTGCTTTTGAAATATAGAATTATGAAGGAGAATTATGGCATCTATATGCTTTTTCCTTTCTATTGTATATTCCCTGCTTTTCTGCCCGGTTGGTTTTAGCTTTTTACCTCCCTCCCCCTTATAATTATCAAGACCTATTTTTTATTTTTATTTCTCATCATTTTTGCCTAGTATTCAGGTAGACTTTTTTTAAAATTTAAATTGTCAGCTCTTTTTAGTTCATTGAACTTGTCTTCATTTTTATTTTCTTTGCTACTTCTCCCCCATTTTCTGAAGAGAGGTTTTCTTTACCCAATCATTTTTGGAATTTTTACTATGAATATAGGGGAAATTCTAGATTAATCCATCTTCCTATTATCTTTTCACTTACCATATTGATCACTATACTATTTTCTTCTTAGTTTTATGAATATTTCTTGGGGTACACTTAGTAACATTAAAATGAAAATTCATTTCAGGTTTTCTGACTTACAGATAAAGGACAGTAGATTAGAATATGTGTAGAGCTCCTAATAGCCACACCTGTTGCCCATCAACAAATTGTCTTCAACTGTTGTCAGTGGAATGTGCTATATTCAAATCACTTGTGCTATTTGTAAAAGTGGATTACTGTACTTATTACACCAAGAAGCTGAAATAATTTTTCAAAGCTCTGATTTTCACAGATTTGAGCATTACTGGCAATAGCACTATACTCCTTTAGAACATCCTTACTGCCTTCAGTTTCAGCGCTTAGTTTCCAAAGCTTTCTGGGCTTTTTCTTATTTAAATTTAGTTCAGTTGCCACAGAAAGTCCAATATGTTATAAAGAAACTGGCAAAGCTCATTTCTCTGATGAATTATTTTTTTAAGTTTGGAATGATGAACAGAATAATAAGAAATTTTGAACAGCAAATTTGAAACCTTATGATATTTTTAACATGACTCATTATTGTAAATATTAAAATACATACATATTTATAAAATTTATATTTATAATAGTTGTCATGTGTCCTTCAATGTAAATAATATGATTCCTGTTTTATCAATGTAAATATTTTCTATTATAAAACATAATCACTCAACAGATATTAATCTAATCAGAAACATCGTGAGAATGAAGGAGGCAGTGATCAAAGGCAAGACTGGTGAACACCAACATTAGAGGGAAACTGAGTCCAAGGGAGGGCAGTGGGCTGTTTCTGAAGGAGCCTGCTCCGTTTGGGGGCTAGATCTAGGGTAGAATGGTAATCACCTCCCTCATTCTCTCCATTCCTCCACTTTCTAGTGTCTATACGTGGAAGGGAGAGTTGAGGGTTTTCTTATTTGTCTTTCTTGATACTCAATCACTGACTTAAAGAGTCCAGAATTGCCATTTAAAAGTATCATCAATGCCACATCTCTTTTTATCTTCTCCTTTTGATTAGCCACTCCTTAATTTGCAATCTCGGGGGCAACACTCTCTCCATAAGCTTATTTAGTTTTATCAAAAGGAATAGTGGAAGATATGAGTACCAGACCATAAGAAGATTAAAGCGCAGTTGTTAAATCCATAAGAAGATGAGATCTGTGAGTATTAAAGATACCCTGGAGCTGAATGGGAGCTTACTTTAGAAGTGTCATTGCTTTTGCACTTTGAGGATTTGTTGTGAGGTTTTTTTTTTCACTTTCCATTTAGAAAGTGGGTCATTAAGGATTGTTGTTTGCTGAAAAGTTAACCCTACATGCTATAAGTGCCATGAAAGGAAATAAAGTCGATTTTTTAAAAGTTAAAGAATGTAAGTGCTTTAGAAAGCATTTATAGAATAATAAAAAGGATTTACATTTAGTACGTTCTAGAAGAGATATGATATAAGTTTACCTGCTGCAAACAATGCATGTGTGTATACTACTGCCCTTGCTCGGAAAAAATACCCTTGTCAAATTCTTTTGTATAAATGAACACTCTTCCTGAAGCATTGGAATTGATTTAACCTTCCAGGTAAGATGAATTTTACAATAGGTCAAATCTGATATTAATATCATGGCATTCTCTATTCTTTTTGTTTTTAATAGTCTTTCCACTTGATATAAATACCAGGTTTAAAAAAAGTGTGGCAAGTACAATGCTTCATTTTTTAAAAACTTTTTTCTGCAAAATCCTGATAAAACTGTAAGGAAATGGTTGTTTTGTTTTGCTTGCAAACAGTAAGTTAGTATCTTATAGCTAGAGGTTATTAACACTCTCCATGGAAAGAATCATTTCTGTTTAATGAATTGTCATACCCTTTTGTTTAGAATTATTTTTAGCACTTAGTAGATGGTAGACATTATATAAATATCTGTTGAATATACAAATGCATAAAGAATGAGAATATTATAAGACCAAGAGTGAAGATTGGTCAGTTATTATCCTAAAGAAGGATGTTTCACAAAGAGAGAAATCCAAAATTTATTTAAACAGATTTTACCAAACAGATTTGGTAGAAATGAGAAAAAGTATTTTTTATTCTCTATAACTTCAAACAACATTCATTATGGTCGAATGGAAACCAAGTGATTTATTGGAAGGTTTGTGCCTCGTAATTCTTGAGCCTTGGAGTGGACAATGCAAGTTAAATCTTTTCTCTTCCTCTAACACTGCCGACACCAGCTATGTTTCTTCTCTTGGGAGACCTCTTCTGATGCTTAACATTTGACATGAACTTCCAATGGCCTTGCTTACTGGCTTCACTGAAGTCATTGCCAAAGGAAACTTTTATTTTACAAAGAGAAACAGTCTTACCTTAAAGTGAGTAGAAAGAATGACAAGGCTTAAATTTGAGGACTTTATGGAAAAAAGTACACAATTCAATTCTACTACATAATTTTCAAAAGAAAAACATACACATAGTCAACGGGTATATGAAAAAATGCTTGACATTACTAATTTTCAGAGAAAAATGCAAATAAAAACCACAATGAAATATGATCTTACCCCAGTCAGGATGACTAATGTTAAAATGACAAAAAATAACAGATGCTGGCGAGGATGCCGAGAGAAGGGAACTCTTACACACTGTTGGCAGGAATGTAAACTATTAATAGTACAGCCATATGGAAAACAGTATTAAGATTTCTCAAAAAGCTAAAAATAGAATTATTTAGTGTAGCAATTCTACTACTGGGTATCTATTCAAAGGAAAAGAAATCAGTATATCAAAAGGATACCTGCACTTGCATGTTTATTGCAGCACTATTCACATGGCAATGATGTGGACTAAACCTAGGTGTCCAGTAGTGGATAAAGAAACATACTGTTATATATGTACAATGGACTGTTGTTAACCCATGAAAAAGAATGAAATCATGTCATTTACAGCAACATGGATGGAACTGGTAGTCATTATCTTAGGTGAAATAAGACGTGCACAGAAAGACAAATATTGCATGTTTTCATTTCTATGTGGGAACTAAAAAAATTGAACACATAGAGGTGGAGAGTGAAAAGATAGATAACAGAGACTGGGAAGAATGAGTAGGGGGAAGAGGATGATGAAGAGAAGTGGGTTAAAGGGTATAGACATACAGTAAGATAGAAGGAACAAATTCAGTCTTTGATATCAGAGTAGGATGACTGTATTTAACAAAAATGTATTATACTCAAGTGATGGACACTCTAAACACCCTGACTTGATCACTATGCATTGTATACATGTAATAAAATTTTTCATGTACCCCATAAATTTGTACAAGTAAAAAGGATTAAAAATTTTTCAACTTTATACTTTGCATTGCATTAATTTCAGAATTAAATAATGTGATTTGGTGAGCCCTATTGAAGTTTCCCTACATATAGCAAGTTCAAAAAGAAAATTGTCAAGCTTCCACTTTTGCCATCTGATAATTTTGCTATAATCAACAACAAAATAACTGAAATTTAATAACTATCATTCATATGAATGAAGAATGAGATTCAAGATGAGTATCTCAATATTGATTATTTCTACTGATCAAAATCACCAGATTCCTGCTCAAATCTCTACTGCAATTTGCCCAGGTAAACATAAAATTTATAATCTTGGAGGCAGAAATTGCTTGAGCCTTAGAAAAAAGTATATATATATAATCTATGTTTACATAAAACTTAAATTTTGATTACATGTCCTCCTATTTATATCTTACAGTGAAGGAACCAGAAATTACATCTAAGTAGTCTTGGAAGAAACATCATATATTTATCAAATGAGCAGCATGTACTCAGACATGATGTTTTGTCTTACAAATTTCAATATATCCATTTTTTAAGAGAAGAAATAAGAATTTAATGCTTTATTGCAAGCAACACTTCAGGTGCAATAAATTCTACCATTCCAGCTGTCCATTTTGTAAGTACCTTATAGTTTTTCAGTTAATTGATGCCTCTTTTCTGTTTATACAATTTATCAAGGAGATACTTATGAGACCAAAACTAATTTTACACCACTGCATTCCCTTTACCATCTCACATTTTTTTATGTGGAATTACACATTTTCTTAACCTATTCAGAGTGTCTTGGTAAATCTCAATCGTATATTCATGATATGTCATTGACTGCATTTTCATGGGGAAGCCTTAGGCAGAGTCAAGCATTCTGTTAGAACATACTCACTTTTTGCTGTTTCACAGCTACAAATCCACATCTTGGCCTGCTCAGTGTTGACCACTGGCCAAGAGAACAAAAGAGAGGATGACTCAGTGTAGTTCGGGTATCCCTAAAGCCAGTATTAAAATGCATTCATGAGCCAGGCATTTTTCCTAAATGGGATAATCGTAATGAGAATAAACATATACAAAATATTTACTACGTAAGAACTTTTACATGTATTATACCCTTCAGAGTTAGACCCCAAATCCTTATCCCATTCTATGTATCAGTCAGGGTCCTGGTAAGAAAGAGATGGAACATTCATTCTGGGTCATTTGAAGAAACTTTAGTAAAGTGACTACTAACCCCTGTAGGCAGGGTTAGGGAAAGCACTGGTACTGTGCCCATGGCAAAAAACCCTGGGGCTAACAAAGGTGGGAGGCATTTTCCACCTCAAGGCTTAAAGGAGCAAGGAGGAGGACACTTTACAGGAGCTGGAGAGAGTAATTGTATCGTGAAGGACAACTATGACAACTTCTGGCTCTCATGGAAGAGTAGCGCTAACTAGTAGTGACTCAAGAGGACAGCAGCTTGGAGAACAAATACCTGGACCTCACTCTCCTCCAGCCTTCTGAGCTCCTGCTGGTAGCCTATACCGGCCAAACCCAATGAAAGGATCCTTTCATTGGAGTAGGATGGTGGAGAGAGGATTTGGAGCTATAAACAGAGGGCACTCACATAGTCCCCAAGCTCTCCAAGCACAGTCTATATTGAGCCCAATCTACACTGCCCAGGCCTAAAGCTTGGATCATCTCACCTACTGTTTGTTCCATTACTTACTTTGCTCCTAAAAACCTAGATCCCACAACCCTTAGGGCCTTTGTACCCTGTGACCCACATGCCTGGAATGCTCTCTTCCAGAGATTAGGCTTGACTGGCGTCCTCAATCCATTTGTCAGGTCTCAAATGTGACTTCCTTTTAAATATCATTTCTGACCATGCTATCTATGATACAGTGCCCCCCTCATTTAGTCATATTTTTACACATCACTCCCCTCATTTTACTCATAGCACATATCATATCAGAAAAATATTTTTTTCCTTCTTTAGAATTATTTCATTTATTAGAATATAAGTTTAGAGGTCAAGGACTTGCATTCTTTTTGATCACTGTATTCCCAGTGCTTAGAACAGTTTCTGGTATGTAGAAGTCATTCATGAATTTTTAATCTGTAGATAATTAAGGCCATATAATAATGTTCCTGATTTTATAGATGAAGATGTGAGAGACAGGTGTGTCTAAGACTATGTAGCTAATAAACAATAAGACTAAAGTATAAGTGTAGATATTCTTAACTCTAACATGAGCTATCTGAACCAATAAGCTATGCTGACTCTTAAAAAGTTAATGGGAAAGACACTATGTCTTTGTTCATGGCCTGTCAGAGTTAATGAAGCTTTAAAGGATGACTAAATTGTAAACAAGAGAATAGTTTAGCAATATAGAAGATTCTGAGTCAATGATAGCAGCAGAGTAGGAGGAGAATTTAGAATTCTTAACTCCAGGTTAAGTAAATCTATATAATGGCAGTTTCAGGCAGAATATGCCTTTGGATTGCAAATGTTTTCCAATCTACCATATTTCATACAGAAAGCAACTTCTGCTCTGCATTGCTTTTCATGATGGTTGGGCAAAACCAGAAACAGCTTGTTTGCCAAAATGTTAGCTGTTTTGATTAAAAAAATAAAAAAATGTAAATTCAACCCTGATTGAAAAGAAGAGGTACAATTTATATCCTCTTCTCATTTTATGTTTCAATTAAACTCATTTCTCCCCCTTCTTCTCTGGTGTTTTGAATTAGATCCAGTCGGAACATGGAGAGTAATGTTACCTCTGGTCAAAAACGAACATTTTCCCATTTATGTAATCATTTCCACTATTCTTCCCAGGCTTTTGTTACACAAAATGAAAACAAAAGCTGGGAAAGATGCTGGCACGAGGGGTGGAAGTGGGAGGTAGCAGGAATGGGGAGAGGAGAACGGGAAAGCAAAACATGGCTTAAGCATTCATAATTAATACTGTTTCCACAATTTCTTTTTATGTGTAATTCCACTGGGAGCAACACTTCTGCTGGGTACCCTTTTTTCCTATACATTACATACTTCTTATTCACATCTACTGCTCCTTGCTATCTGAAAAACTATGTGCAGAGGGGGAGATTAACACTGCCTCAATTATGAGAATTTTTTACCTTGACATTTCCTCCCTCTATTTATAAATTTGTTTTTGGTTGGCAATGGGAGATAAAGCATTTTATCTCTGTAATCATACCATTTTATTTATTTTTGCTTCCTAAGCTTTCAAGCCTAGCCTACTTTCCAGGGTTGTATTTTTGTGCAAACTAAACACAAAATAAATTTCTAAGTTGGGCTACAGGTCAATGGATATTTTCATATTCAATGGTAGATACAAGCACATAAAGTTGTCCAAAACTCTCTCCTAACCATTCATTATGTTGAAGGCTCTAAATGCATGCCTAGAGAACAACACTTTTCACCCACTGGATGACTATTTTTGTAATGAACATAATCCTAGTGCAAGATTTCTAGCACCTCTTTTCCTGTTTCCTAGTGTCATTAACGTAGGATGGTTGAAATAATATATTTAGTGTCTTCAAATATCACAGTGATATTGTAAAGAATATTAGGTCAAAACATGGGACAGGTTGAAATAAACCCTCTTAAGTTTTTAGATGTCAAATAAATGAAACTTCATCTCTGAACGTAATATGCAGAAAGACCTTCTTTGCTCCACTGAAGCACCACTAATTATGATAACTATAACTTTCACAAGGTTACATGACCTTATTTTTTTCTGGTCATATAGTAAATATAACTGCTTGCAATCCTGTTTTATTGAAGTGAAATCTGGCATGAAGTAAATTATTGTCCTTGCCTTGAGGAGCAGGCTAATGCTAACAACCTTGAATTGAAATGACCATAAGTGGTCCATTTCTTTGATTGGTTGTTATGTTTTTATACAGAATTCCAAGTTGGTTTGGGAATTAAATAAGGAAATCATGAATTTAGAAATGTAAGAAGTGCGGTATTGCTCACATGTCATGTCAAGGAAAAAGAATCAAAGGAGATTTGGGAAAATGAGTTACCATGAAAAGCTTTACAAATTAAGACATTGTTATTATTATATAATGTATAATATTACATATAATATTATATAGAAACATATTATTGCTATTATTAGTCACTCATTGCTGGATAGAATGATTAGAGTCAGCCTATAGAGCTTTCAAAGGCAGCATTTATGATTTGAGATAGTGTGATAATGACTAAATTGATTAGATGCATTTTTTTTTTGAGACTATGTCTGTCACATACCCTTTGTGGGTGCCGTACTTGACATAGTCCATGTGCCTAAGAGGATAGAACATTTTAGGC
>VBSM01000272.1:96948492-96983922 GCA_008086735.1 Cheirogaleus medius | reverse complement strand
TCTACCTTTTAAAGTTTGTGAATATGCATTTTTGATTAATCACCTTTTAAAAATTGATAAATCACTTTCTTTCCCTATCAAAACATCACATGTACCATATAAAGATATACAACTACTATGTACCCATAATAATTAAAATTTTAAAAAAGCTACAGATAATTTGTGATGGTATTGCTTAGATGGAGTCTCACATAGGAAAGATCCTCTATTCCCTGAAAAGGAAATACCATAATATAATAGAAAAATATCCATCTAGGAAGAAAAACAGGAACCACTGTGAATGTAAAATAATTTTTGTGGATCAGCAGGGGGCAGTGAGATACCACAGGAGAAAGGTATCTCTGTAACATTCATAAATTATTTTTCTTTTCCTTTTCCTCCAAATTGATAACACCATAAACTCTATGCTTTTTTATCTTTATTATAGCTGATAGTGTATCTTTTCTTTTTAACCCTCAAAACGTGGGTGCACTTACATTTTTTTTTAAATCTGCCAATATAAAAAAAAAAACCTTTCGATTTCCTTATCTGCATTCTGGTTTGCTACTCATTCAGCATTCAAATCCAATGCTATTTTCCTCTCTTTGACAAACATAGAGTAATTAGGATTTTTCACAGACAAGTGATTACCTAATAAATGACCTTCTGCAGGCAGCTCTATTAAAATGGAGCAAAAAGGATGTTTACTACAAGCAGTAGCCAAGAAAGAAGGTGCAGGGATGAGACAAGCTCTGCATAACCCAAAGCTTCTTCAGCTCTAAGAATAATGAAGGCACTTACTAAACTAGCAGATCTGTACTAAAAATAATTATAAGCCAGACAGAACACTAGACTATAAACACGAATTATGATTGGCTATTGCAACAGTTCATTAATTCCATGGACGTCCAGGGGTAAGGCAATAACGCTTATAGTCACATGGGACAGCAGCAAGTATGGGAAAAAATCAAAATTTATAAACTAGGAAAGGATGAAAAGAATACTCATCGATTTTCAAATGTCATGTCTGATTCTAGTACATTTAAAGGGTGAGAAAAAGTATGCACTCTCAGTGGAATATCTTTGAAGTATATTTTTGTGAAGATGTAATTTTTTATAAAACAAATTGCTGCAGGGTTCTTGAATTAAATATTGTCTATGGTCATGCATTTGTACCTGTACCCTTATTTGTACGTATAAGCTACTTTGTAAAAATGTAAGTTAAAATGTAGGCTTTGTTTTGGTTTATATAAACCATGGCTTTAGATAACTTTTGGATTCCTGGTGAATGACCTTTGACTATAGAACTTTAGACCTGGGAGGAACTTTGTAAATAATCTTAGCCAATCCTTTAATTTTTTACATGAGAAAACTGTAGGTACAGAAAGGTCACCCAGAAAGCTTTATAAGCTGAAGTGAACTATTCAGTGTGATAGCTGAACTAGCAGTAAATTCCAGGTTTCCTGACTGTAATTCAGTCTTTGCTACATTGTCTTTCTTCCTTTCTGTTTTCTTTTTACATATTACATACATTAGTTTTTAAATTGACAAATAAAATATATTATATACAATATGATGTTCTGAAATATTCATACATTGTAGAATGGCTAAATTGAACTAATAACTTAGCATTACCTTACATACTTATTATTTGTTTTTGTGGTGAGAACACTTAAAATCCACTTTCTTAGTGATTTTCAAGAAGACAATACATTGTTATTAACTATAGTCACCATGATGTACAACGGATCCCTTGAAATTCTTCCTTTTGTCTAACTGATATTTTTTAACTTTTGGCCAATGTTTACCCCCCCTCAATCTACTACTTTCTACTTCTATGAGATCCACTTTTTAAATAGATTCTACATAAGTGAGATCATGCAGTATTTGTCTTTATTTATCTTTCTGTGACTAGTTTATTTCATTTAACATAATGTTCTCCAGGTTTGTTTATGTTATCTCAAGTTACAGAATATCCTTCCTTTTTTATTTTTAAGGCTAAAGCATATTCCATTGTGTATATATACCCATATATTCTTTATCCATTCATCCTCTGATGGACATTTAAGTTGATTTCATATCTTGGCTATTATGAATAGTGCTGCAATAAACACAGGAATGCAGATATTTCTTTGTCTTACTGATTTCATATCCTTTGGATATATACACAGTAGTGGGATTGCTGAATCATATGGTAGTCATATTGTTAATGTTTTGAGGAAACTTCATAATGTTTTCCATAATGGCTGTACTAATTTACATTCCTACCAACAGTGTACAGTGATTCCCACTTCTCTACACCCTCATCAGCACTTGGTATCTTTCATCTTTTTTATAATAGTTGTTCTAACTGGGGTGAGGTGGTACTTCATTATAGTTTTAGTTTGCATGTTTCTGGTGATTAGTAATGTTGACCATTTTTTCATATACATGCTGACTATTTGTATATCATCTTTTGAAAAGTGTTTCTTCAGGTCCGTTGCCTATTTTCAAATCAATTTATTTGTTGTCTTGCTATTGAGTTGAGTTTCTTACATATTTTGAATATATAATTATCATATGTGTAGTTTACAGATATTTCTCCCATTACACATGTTGTCTTTTCACTCTATTGATTATTTCCTGACTGTGCAGAAGCTTTTTAGTTTGTTATAATCCCATGTATTTATTTTCTCTTTTGTCTTTCTGTCTATTTGTTTTTCTATTTTCACTTTTTTTGGCTGTGCTTTTGGGTAATATTCAAAAAATCATTGCCCAGACCAATGATTTCTTTTAGTAGTTTTATAGTTTCAGATTTTACATTTAAATCTTTAACCCATTTTGAGTTGTATTTTGTATTTGGATAAGGGTCTAATTTCATTCTTCTGCATGTGGATATGCAGTTGTCTTAGCATCATTCATTAAAAAGAAATTGTTCATTGTGTGTACCTGTAATCTTTGTTGAAAATCAATTGACAGTAAACGTGTGGATATATTTCTGGGCTCTCTATTTTGTTCCATTGCCTAATGTTTCTGTTTTTGTGCCAGTCCCATACTGTTTTGGTTAGTGTGTTTTGAAGTCAGGTAGTATGATGCTTTATTCTTTTTGCTTAATATTGCTTTGACATTCTGGGTCTTTTGTGGTTACATATGAATTTTAGAAGTTTTTTTTTTTATTTCTGAGAAAAGTGTCACTGGAATTTTGATAGAGATCGCATTAAATCTGTAGATTGCTTTGAGTAGTATGGACATTTTGATAATATTGATTCTTCCAATCTATGAACATGGCATATCTTTCCATTTGTTTGTGTATTATTCAATTTCTTTAATCAGAGGCAAGGTGTGGTGCCTCATGCTTGTAGTCCCAGCACTTTGGGAGGCTAAGGCAGGAGGATTGCTTGAGGCAAGGAGTTAGAGATCAGCCTGGATAACATAGCAAGATGGTGTCTCTACAAAAAATTTAAAATAAAGAATTACCTGGGTGTGGTGGCATGTACCTGTACTTTCAGCTACTCAGGAGGCTGAGGTAGAAGGATTTCTTGAGTCCAGATTTTTGAGACTGCAGTGAGCTGTGATCATGCCATAGCACTCTAGTCTGAGTGAAAAGAAAATTCTTTCATCACTATTTTATAGTTTTCAGTATATAGATCTTTAACCTCCTTGGTTAAATTTATTCTTAAGCATATTTTTGTAGCTATTGTAAATTAATTTTCTTTCTTGATTACTTTTTTGGATAGTTTGCTGTTAGTGTTCAGAAACATTACTAACTTTTGTATGTTGATTTTGTATCCCACAACTTAACTGAATTCATTTATTAATATTAGTTCTTACTGTTTTTTAGTGGAGATTTTAGACTTTTATACATATAAGTTTATGGTTATCTGTAAACAAAGACTTTTCACTCTTTCTTTTCTATTTAGATGACCCTTGTTTGTTTTCTTGTCTAATTTCTCTGGCTAGGACTACCTGTACTATGGTGGATTGAAAAGATGAGAGTGAGCATCCTTGTCTTGTTCCTGATCTTAGAGAAAAGACTCAGCTTTTCATCGTGAGTATGATGTTAGCTGTGGGTTTGTCATAATTGGCCTTCATTTTATTACACTACATTCCTTCTATACTTAACTTATTGTGAGTTTTTATCAAGAAGGGATGTAAATTTTGTCAAATACTTTTCTGCATCTATTGAGATGATCATGTGGTTTTTGTCCTTCATTTTGTTAATGTGGTATATCACATTTATAGATTTCCATATGTTGAACCATCTTGTGTTCCTGGAATGAATCCCGTTTGATCATGGTGAATGATCTTCTTAGTATGCTATTGCATTTGGCTTGCTAGCACTTTTTGAGTATCTTTGCATTTGTGTACATTAGGGATCTTGGCTTATAATTTGCTTTTCTTTCAGTATCCTCATCTTGTTTTGATATTAGGGTAATTCTGGCCTTGCAAAATAAGGTTGGAAGTTTTTGTTCTTCATGTTTTTGGAAGAATTTGAGAAGAATTGGTATTTTTTAAATGTTTGGTGGAATTAAGTAATAAAGCCATCAGGCCCTGGGTCTGTCTTTAATGGGAGACTTTTTATCACTGGTTCAATTTCCTCAGTTGCTATTGGTCTGTTCATGTTTTCTATTTCTTCATGATTCTTTCATGTGTCCAGGAATTTGTCCATTTTTTCTAGGACATCCAATTTCTGACATATATTTGTTCATAGTGGTCTCTTATGATCCATTGTATTTCTGTGGTATCAGATGTAATGTCTCCTCCTCATTTCTGATTTTATTTATAGTCATACCTCACAGATATTGTGGGTTTGGCTCCAGACAACTACCATAAAGTGAATACCTCAATAAAGTGTGTTACACAACTTTTTTGGTTTCCGAGTGCAGATATAAGTTATGATTATAACATACCATAATCTATTAAGTGTGTAATAGCATTAGGTCCAAAAAAGTATACATACTTTATTGCTAACAATCTTCTGATCCTTCAGTGAGTCATCTGAGACTTAGTGAGCAGTCATCTTATTGCTGATGGAGAGTCTTGCCTCAAGGTTCGTGGCTACTGAAAAATTAGTGTAGTGGTTGCTGAAGGTTGAGGTGGTTGTGACAATTTTTGAAAATAAGACATCAACAAAATTTGCTACATTGATTGATTTTTCTTTTCAAGAGAGATTTCTCTATATCATATGGCATTATTTGACAGCATTTTACCCATGGTAGAACTTTCTTTCAAAATTGGAATCAATACTCTCAAAACCTGTTGCTCCTTTCTCAAATAACTTTATACAATATTCTAAATCCCTTGTTGGCATTCCAACACTGTTCAAAGCATTTTCACCAGGAGTAAATTCCATCTGAAGAAAACACTTTCTTTGCTCATCCATAAAAAGGAACTCCTCATTCATTAAAGTTTTATCATGATATTGCAGCAATTCAGTCACATCTTCTGGCTCCACTTTGAATTATAGTTCTTTTGATATTACAATTACTTGTGCAGTTACCACCTCCACTGAAGTCTTGAACTCCTCAAAGTCATCCATCAAGTTTGGACTCAACTTTTTCCAAACTCCTGCTAATGTTGATATTATGACTTCCTCCCATAGATCACCTAAACTAGTGAATCCTTTCCAAAAGATTTTCAGTTTACTTTGCCCAGGTCTATCAGAGGAATCATTATCTATGACAGCTGTAGCCTGATAAAATACACTTCTTAAATAATAAGATGTGAAAGTCAAAATTACTCTTGATCCATGGCCTGCAGAATGGATGTTGTGTTAACAGGCATAGAAACAATATTAATTTCCTTGTACATTTCTATCAGAACTCTTGGGTGAGTAGGTGCATTGTCCATGAGCAGTAATATGTTTGAAAGAAATCTTTTCTTATGATCGGTGGGTCCCAACAGTGTGCTTAAAACATTCAGTAATCCATACTGTAAATAGATGTGCTGTCATCCAGGTTTTGTTATTCAATTTATAGAGCACATGCAGAGTAGAGTTAGAATAATTCTTAAGGATCCTAGGATTTTGGGAATGGCAAATGAGCCTTGGCTTCAACTTAAAGTGACAAGCTGCCTTAGCTCCTGACAAGAGAGTTAGTTTTTCCTTTGAAGCTTTGAAATTAGGCATTGATTTCTCCTCTCTATCTAGGAAAACCCTAGATGATATCTTCTTCTAATAGAAGGCTTTTGAAATATACATTGAAAATCTGTTGTTTAGTGTAACCATCTTTATTAATTATCTTAGATCTTCTGGATGATTGGCTGCAGCTTCTACATCAGCACTTGCTGCTTCATCTTGAAGCGTCTTTATTATGGAGATAGCTTCTTACCTTAAACCTTATAAACCAACCTTCATTAGCTTAAAAATTTTCTTCTGCAGCTTCCTCACCTTTCTCAATCTTCATAAAATTAACTAGGGCTTGCTCTGGATTAGGCCTTGGCTTACAGGAATGTTGTGTCTGGTTTAATCTTCTGTCCAGATCACCAAAACTTTCTCCATATCAACAACAAGACTGTTTCACCTTCTTATCATTCATGTGTTCATTGGAGTAGCACTTTTAATTTCCCTCAAGAACTTTTCCTTTGCACTCACAGTTTGGCTAACTGTTTGGCATAAGAGGCCTTACTTTCAGCCTACCTCAACTTCCCACATGTTTTCCTCACTCAGCTTAACCATTTTTAGCTTTAAAGTGAGAGATGTGTGACTTTCCCTTTCATTTTAACACTTAGAGGCCACTGTAGAGTTATAATATTAATTGGCCTAATTTCAATATTGTTGTGTTGCAGGGGATAGGGAGGCTTGAGGATTAGGAGAGAGAAACAGGAGAAGAGCTGATTGGTGAAGAAGTTGGAACACTTATTGATTAAGTTCACCATCTTATATGGACAAAGTTTGTGGTACCCAAAACAATAATAAAGGTAATATCGAAGATCACTGATCACAGATCATCATAACAGATCTAATAATAATGAAAAAGTTTCAAATATTGTGAAAATTACCAAAATGTGACATAGAAACAGGAAGTTAGCATGTGTTGTTGTAAAAATGGCACCAATAGACTTGGTGAATGTAGGATTACCACCAACCTTTGATTTGTAAAAAATGAAACATCTGTGAATTAAAATTAAATAAAGTGCAATAAAATGATTGAGCCTGTGTTTGCATTTTCTCTCTTTTTTTCCCTCAGTTTAACTAAAGCTTTTTTTCTTTTGTTTGTCTTTTTAAAAAAACAACTTTTGGTTTCATTAATATTTTCTGTTGTTTTTCTAGTTTCTATTTCATTTGTTTCTGCTATCATTTTTACTGTTTCTGTCTACTAACTTTGGCCTTAGTTTATTCTTCTTTGTCTAGTTCCTTTACCTGTATCATTAGGTCATTTATTTGAAAATTTTCTTCTTTTTTTTTCTAGAGACAAGATCTTGCTGTGTCACCAAGGCTGGAATGCAGTGGCCCTATCACGGCTCACTGTAGCCTCAAACTCCTGGGCTCAAGCAATCCTCTTGTCTCAGTGTCCAAAGTAGCTGGGACTGTAGGCACATGCCACCATGCCCAGGTACTTTTTCTTATTTTTTGTAGAGATGAGGTCCCACTGTGTTGCCAAGGCTGGTCTTGAACTCCTGGCCTCAAGTGATCCTCCTGCCTTGGTCTCCTAAAGTGCTGGGGTTACAGGTATCAGCCACTGAGCCTGGCCTTTTCCTTCTTTTTTGATATAGACATTAATAGCTATAAACTTCTATCTTAGAACTGCTTTTGTTGCATCCCATAAGTTTTGATATGTTGTGTGACTATGTCTCAGAATATTTTTAAATTTCCATTTTAATTTCATCTATGAGCCATTCGTTGCTCAGGAACATATTGTTTAATTTACATATATTAGTGAATTTTCTGAAATTCCTCCTATTATTGGTTTTTAGTTTCATACCATTGTGGTTGGAAAAGATACAGAATATGATTTCAATTTTCTTAAATTTTTAAGGCTTGTTTTGTGGTCTAATATATGATCTATACTAGAGATTCTTCTGTGTGCTCTTAAGGATAATGTATATTCTGTCACTGTTGGAGGAACCTCTTATTGTTCTAAAGTATAGTTTAAATCTGATGTTTCTTTACTGATTTTCTGTCTAAATGATCTGTTCATTGCTGAACCTGGGTTATTTAAGTTTCTTATTACTGTATTACAATCTATTTCTCCCTTCAGATCTATTAACATTTGCTTTATATATTTAGGTGCTCTGATATTTGGTGCATATATATTTACAATTGTTGTGTCATCTTGATGAATTGATCCCTTTATCATTATAAAAGTATCTTAGTTTCATTTTACAGTTTTTGACTTAAAGTCAATTTTATCTATATTTTTCTGATATAAATACAAAAATTCCTGCTCATTGTTTCCATTTGCATAGAATATCTTTTTTCATTTCTTCACTTTCAGTCTATGTGTCTCCTTAAAGGTAATGAGAGTCTCTTTCAAGCAACATATAAATCAATTTATACAGTTAAATAGAATAACTAAATCAATTTAATTATTCTATGTCTTTTGATTAGAGAATTTAATCCATTTTCTTTCAAGGTAATTATTGATGGGTAAGAACTTACTACTGCCATTTTGTTAATT
Source organism: Cheirogaleus medius (assembly GCA_008086735.1). NCBI lineage: Eukaryota > Metazoa > Chordata > Mammalia > Primates > Cheirogaleidae > Cheirogaleus > Cheirogaleus medius. The sequence goes on along the minus strand of VBSM01000272.1, from coordinate 96,975,346 downwards.
TTATTTTTGTTGTTTTGTCAAGCCATTGCTTCTTTCTTTTTCTCTTGCAGTCTTCCTTTGTGATTATGTTGTTTTCTGTAGTAGTATGCTTTGATTTCTTTTTATCTTTTTTGTATCTACAATAGGTTTTTGTTTTGCTGTTACCATGAGGCTTATATAAAACATCTTATAGTCATAACAATCTATTTGAAGATAATATCTTTGATCCCATGTAAAAGTACTTTTTAAAATTTTTTAAATTTTTAATTATTATGAATACATAATAGTTGCATATATTTACAGGGTACATATGATGTTTTGATGCAGGCATACAATGTGAATTAATCAAATCAGGGTAATTAGAATGTCTATAACCTTAGGCAGTTATCATTTCTTTGTGTTAGTAACATTTTAATTCTCCTCTTTTAGTTATTTTTAAAGTATATCATAACTTATTGTTGATTATAGTCGCTTTGTTGTGCTATCAAATAATGTTTATTCTAACTATATAATTATATTTTTGCATCCATTTACCATCCCCACTTTATCCCTCATTCCTACTACCCTTCCCAACCTCTGATAACCATCATTCTACTCTGTCTTCATGAGATAATTGTTTTTAATATTTAACTTCCACATATGAGTGAGAACATGTAAAATTTGTCTTTCTATGCTTGGCTTATTTCACTTAACATAATGCTCTGCATGTCCATCTATGTTGTTGCAAATGACAGGTTTTCATTTTTTTTTTATGGCTGAATAACATTCATTGTGTATATGTACCATAATATATTTATCCATTCATCCATTAATGGACACTTAAGTTGATTCCAAATCCTGTTTCTTGTGAATAGTGTTGCAATAAACATGACAATGCAGATATCTGTTTGATATACTGATTTCCTTTCTTTTGGATATGTAGCTAACAGTGTGAGTGCTGGGTCATGTGGTAATCCTATTTTTAGTTTTTTGAGGAACCTCCATATTGTTCTCCATAGCAATCGCAATAATTCAAATTCTCTTCAACAGTGTATGAGGGCTCCTCTTTCTCCACATCCTTGCCAGCATTTGTTATTGCCTGTCTTTTTGATAAAAGCCACTTTATTTGGGATGAGATGATATCTCATTGTAATTTTGATTTTAATTTCTCTAATGACTAATGATGTTGAGCATTTTTTCATATAATTGTTGGCCATTTATATCTTCTTTTGAGAATTGTTTATTCATATTTTTTGCTCATTTTTAATTGGATCATTTGAGTTTTTCCTATTGGAGTGTTTGAATGCCTTACATATTTTAGTTATTAATCCTTTGTCAGGTATTTTGTAAGTATTTTCTCCCATTCTGTGGATTGTATTTTCACTTTGTTGACTGTTTCCTTTATTGTGTAGAAGGTTTTTAGCTTGATGTGATCCCATTTGTCCAATTTTACTTTGGTTTCCTGTGCTTTTGGGATATTACTCAACAAATCATTGCCCAGATCAATGCCCTGAAGGATCTCCCGAATATTTTCTTTTGGTAGTTTCATAGTTTCCAGTTTTAAATTTACATCTTTAATCCATTTTGATTTTTATATATGGTGCGAGATAAGAATGGTTTAGTTTCATTCTTCTGCATATGGTTATCCCATTTTCCTAGTGCTATTTGTTGAAGAGTCTGCCCTTTTCTCACTATATGTTCTTGGCACCTTTACTAAAAATAAGTTCACTATAGATGTGTGGATTTATTTATGTGTTCTCTATTCTTTTCCATGGGTTTATGGGTCTGTTTCTATGTCAGTGCCATGCTATTTTGGTTACTTCAGCTCTGTAGCATAATTTGAAGTTAGGTAATGTGATTTCTCTAGTTTTGTTCTTTTTGCTCAGGATGGCTTTGGCTATTCTGGGTCTTTTGTTGTTCCATATAATTTTAGGATTAGTTATTTTTCTGTGAAAAATGTCTTTGGTATTTTGATGAGAATTGCATTGAATCTCTAGATTGCTTTGGGTAGTATGGACATTTTAACAATATTGATCCTTCTAATCCACAAACATGGACTATCTTTCCATTTTTTTGTGTGTGTGTGTGTCCTCTTCACTTTCTTTCATCAATGTATAGTTTTCATTGTAGAGATCTTTCACTTCTTTGGTTAAGTTTATTCCAGGTATTTCATTTTATTTGTAGCTGTTGTAAATGGGATTACTCTCTTGGTTTCTTCTTCATATTGTTTGCTGTTAATATATTTAAAAATTACATTTTTAATCTACCTCTCCACACTTAAATTGCTTGATGTTACAATTTACTTCTTTTTATATTGTGTATCCCTTAACAAATTATTGTAGCTATCATTATTTTTAATAGTTTTATTTTTAACATTTATAATAAATATATGTAATTTACACACCACCAGTACAGTATTTGAGTATTCTTAATATAACCATGTGCTTATTTTTAACACTGAGTTTTGTATTTTCATATATTTTTTTGTTACTAATTATGTCCTTTTCTTTTGGCCTGAAGAAGTCACATTAGCACATCTTGTAAGACAAGTTAGGTGGTGATGGACTTCCTATTTTTGTGTGTTTGGGAAAAGTATGATTCCTTCATTTCTGAAGCGCAGACTTTCCCCGTAAGGTATTCTTGGTTGGCAGTTTTGTTTTTTTTCCCCTCAACATTTTGAATATGTCATCCTTCTCTCTCTTGGTTGTAAGACTTCTGCTGAGAAACCCACCACTAACCTTACTGAAATACCTTTAAATGTGATTTACTTTTTATCCCTTGCTGTAGTCAAGTTTTTCTCCTTGTCTTTGCATTCTTTTTTCTCCTCTGGTTATATATTTTCAAATAAACTGTCTCCTAGTTTAAAGTGTATTTTTTTGCTTCATCAAGTCTTCTGTTGATGTACTCTATTTAGTTTTCATTTCATTCATAGTATTTTCAGCTTCAAAATTTGTTTTATTTTGAAAAATAATTTCAATCTGTTTTTAAATTCCCCATTTTGGTCACATTGTATTCCCAATGCCATTGAATGATTTCTCTACATTTTGTTAACGATCACTGAGCTGCCTTTAAAACATTATTTTGGATTCTTTGTCATACAGTGCATATATCTCTATTTCTTTTGGGGTCAGCTACCTGAAGATATTGTGTTCTTTAGATGATATTATTTCTCTTTGGTTTTTCATGTTTCTTGTTGCCTTATGTTGATGTCTGTGCATTTGAATATGTAGGGACTTACCCCAATATTTGCATACTGGCTTTGTAGAGGGAAGCTCTTCACCAGTCAGCCCATCCAGAGATTCTGGGCAGGTTATGGGCAGGCAGTAGGCTTGCTGCTGGAGTCCTTGGGCAGTCTGGGCTAGTGCCTGGGTTAGCAGATGGGCAGGCCTGGCAAGTGCTTCCATGGGATTGGGCCTGGAAATTGATTCGACTAGGTTGGACTTATTTATTGGGCCCATAGTGTTGGTTCTGGTACCTGTATCCATGTGGGCTGGACTGAAGCCTGGGTCTATAGGGGCTGAACTGGCACTGGGGTGACCCTTGAGTCTTAATCTTCAGGGGCCAGTCAGACATTGAGATGAGCCTGGCACCTGGATTTTCTGGGACAAGTTTAGACCCTGAGTCTATGTGGATTGTCTCAGTGCTGTGCTGGGCCTTCAGCCTTGGTACACAGGGGCTGGCCTGGAGCCTGGGTCTGCAGGGGTGTTCCTGGAGACTAAGTGGTACACAGGGGCTGACCTGGCACTGTGGTCTACTGGGGTAGGCCTGGACTATGGGTCTGCTGGTGCAGGTCTGGACTCTGGGTTCTCTGGAGCTCAGGGCCACAGGAACCAGATCTGATGTTTTAGTCTCTTTTGGCTGCTATAAGAAAATATCATAAACTGGATAGCTTATAAGCAACAGAAATTTATTTCTCATAATTCTGTAGGCTGGCAAGTTCAAGATCAAGGCAATAGCAAATTCAGTGTCTGGGGAGGATCCATTTCATGACTTATAGGTGGTGCCTTTTCTCTGTATCATCACATGGTAAAAAGGGTAAATAAGCTGTCTTAGGTCTCTTTAATGAGGAAACTAATTCCATTCATAAGGCTTTGTTCTTATGATACAATCACTTCCCAAAGGCTCCACCTCTTAACACCATCACTTTGGGGGTTAGGATATTACCATATATATTTTGGGGACACACAAGCATTTAGACCATAGCAAATGAATTTCCAGGACCATTAAGAAGTGACCCAAAGGAAGGAGCACACCACTTAATTGGTTTATCTATTGGTACTACTGAGGTTCTGTTCCAGAGAAATCAATGGAAAATGGATAAAGTATCTAGAAAAGGAGAGCTGCTTTTCAGCAAAACTGGCATTGTTACCAATTAGGACACCTGAGAATGGCACAGTCAGAGATGAACATTTCAGCTCAACCCTTAAAGCATATTACTTTCCCAACAGCAAGCTTGAGTTGTGTGCATTGTTTGCATTTGGCTGACTGTGCTGATTCAGTCCATCTCCATTTCCTTCTTTTCAATATAATTAAATCAATTTTATTATGCTGAGTCTGTGATGATTCAGTGTGGCTGTGTTAGCAGCCAGTGGAAATGGTTTGTTCACTACATTTCATGCTGGTTTTCTTTCTATTAACAAAAATGGAATTTTCAGGCTTCATTACAAGATTAAACTCCTGATAGAATTAAAGATTGTTGATCCTTTCTAGGCAATTTTCCTCTTGATGACTACCACCTTGAAAACTAGAGTTCCAGATGACAATTTCTCCAGGGATGGATTTTTCTCTGCCCGTAGGGCAAAACATCACAATGAATGACTGAACTTGACAAAGGAAGTAAGCAATGTATAATAAATTATTTGAAATAAATAAAAGAATCTTACACAGTAGAATGTATAACTGCCTCAGAATACCTATGAGTTTCATGACTTAATTGTCACCCTAGGGATGCTGATATTTGAGATTTCTATGAAATAGTAAAAGATGCCTTCCAACTTTATGAAATGATGATTTGTTTTTCCCTCTTGGGTATTGAGGATGCAAGTAAAGTTTCTATTAAGTGGCTTAGAAATTGGCTTTCCTCTTCCATGTAACAAAAAATATCTTTCAGAAACACTAAAGCACTGCTTATTTATTTACTTTTACCACATATTTTGAGTTGTCAGTACATTTTCGTCATGGCTTATCGAGGATTTCATGAGTCCATGGCTAACAGATATAGACCCTAATAAACAAAAAATGTGCAAACTATTTATCAGATAGGTTTGATTGAAGTAGTATATTTGCTTTGACATATTCTTTGTTATGGTAGATTAAAGAAGGTAGCTGAATCAAAGATAATGCTTCAAGAGTTCACACATAAAACCATGTTTGGAAAAGTGATATTATTGATTGTAACTTGTTAAGTGTGAGTTTGATAATCTTAAGAAATAATTTAACTTTTAAAATTCTATTTTTAATGAACTGGGTTATTTTCCTCAAAGAACTTATAGTATTGGCCCAAGAGTCTCTTTTAGGTAGAAGAGCTCTAGGCTGAATCTTTCTGGGTTTTCTCTGTCCCCTTCATCTTCTCATTCCTGTCAGAGGTGAACTAACACATTTGGAAAAGGGAAATTTGATTGATATTTGGTATGTATATTAACTTTACATACAATACCACATGAATTTCTCACAATGAGTCTGTAAAGTAGGTGAGAAATAAGGTTGGAATGGCCAAACAATTTCATCAAAGTCACATGATATTAGCCTTTGCAGAAGTGAAATTTGAATTTAGTTCTGTCTGAAGTCAAAATCCATGCTATATTTTCCACTCTACATTACATCCTTTTAAATTTAGTGTCATGGGCCAATGAATCACTTAAAAAATAGGAGGATTTTACGAAATAGAAATGTCTATATGTTTTTTCTGTTTTAAATTTTTAATTTCAGCATATTATGGGGGTACAAATGTTTAGGTTACATATATTGCCTTTGCCCCACCTGAGTCATAGCTTCAAGCATGTCCATCCCCCAGACAGTGCCAACCACACCCATTATGTGTGTATATATCCATCCCCTCCTCCCCTCTCCCATCTGCCCGACACCTGATGAATGTTATGCCTATGTGTGCACTTAAGGGTTGATCAGTTAACACCAATTTGATGGTGAGTACATGTGGTGCTTGTTTTTCCATTTTTGTGATACTTCAATACCCAGGGTCATGGCCCAACAAAACAACAGTATGTTATGGAGTCATTTCAAAGTTAGTAGCATGGTGAGGGCTTAATTTGGCCTTTTTGACATTGAAAGCACACGTAATAAATGGAGATTATGACAAGCTTTCTCCTACTTTTTTCTTTGTTCTTTGACTGTGGTTTTTAATCTTGCTTTCTCTGTTGTAAGTTGGTCACCAAAGTGTGTTTGGTTTTATAGGAATACAAACATTGCAAAGAAGTTGTAGAGAAAATGCTTTTGAAATAATGGTGGAGGGATATGATTGGGTGATTGCAAAAGTTTCCAACTCACTTCTTTATCATGCACTTTGCAGTGTGACTTTGCAGGTTCTTTTGTTAACAGGTGAAGTCTATTTTCCTTCTTAGATCTATGCTAGCCTTGCAACTTGCTTTGTTCAAAAGAATGTGACAGAACTGCACTGAGCCAATTCTAGGTCTAGGCCACAGGAAATCGTGCAAGCTTCTGTTCCCTCCCTGCCCAGGTGATAAGAAAGAGAACTTCACCAGTCTGTTGGATCTTGGGAGACATGGCCCAGACTCCCCTGTTACCCCAGCCATGCACTAGATATTTAAGTGAGAATGTCTTAGAACAGCCAGGCCCCAGCTGACCTGTACACCCATAAATATGCCCAGCTGAGAGCAAACAACATGGCCCAGGTCAGCAGAACTATCCAGCCGACCTATAGATTCATAAGCAATAAGCGGTTATTGTTTTAAGCCACTTATTTCTGAGATTGCTTGCTATGCACCAGTAGTTAACTGATAATGAGGTCTAAGGAGTAGTACAGCTGAGCATTGCATGAGGTAGCAAGAAAGAGTGGAGTCAGTCCCTGGGAAGCACAGTGGGAAAGCAAGGAAAAGAGACAGAATTTAGGTCTGGAAACTAAGGAGCAGGTGAACTGGGAATGTAGCTTAAGTAATTACTATGTGTGTGTACTGTTAATTATGAAGACTAAGATAGTTAAATATAAGTACGCATACTTAAAATGGCAAAAAAGTAATTTCTAAGATTCAGTAAAAACTGCCAAAAGATATTAGTATTAGACAAAAATGTTTGGCTTTCCCCCTACTGAAAACATATCACTCCTTTCATGTTATTGGAATTTAAGTAGTCCAGCCTTAAGTTTCCTGCCATTTCCTGCTATCAGCTGTTTGATAAAATAAGTAATTTTGTTTCGGTATATGAGTAGTGAATGTTACCACTCTCTTTGTAGCTGAAATGAGCAGTGGAAAATAGCATTTCTGTGAAGTTGATCTTTAAAATATGCATGACTATTCCAAACAGCAAGCTAATTTTCAAGTTCATCAGATGTGTATTTATATGGTGAATGTATCTGTCACATAAACATTTTGTCAATCAATGCCTTCCTTCTGTTCTGACACAGTATGCTGGAGCACCATCTAAAATGTGATGAATGTTGTGCTTGCTCCAAGTGAGAATTATGGCAATGAAACAAGTGCTACCAAAGCTACTCATACTCTATGGCAATGCTGCATTAGCAGAAGCAATCACTGAAATTTCATATTTAAAAAAATGAGCCCATGATTAATATAGCAGGCCCTTTCATTTGGCTCTTAAATTAGTTTATCCTTTGAATGAAATTTTGCCTAAATCAACCTGAATACCTATCATGAACCTAAGGCCTGAAACTGATCATAACGGGGGAAATGACCATGAGTCCAATGAGAAAACCAGTTATTCTGCTTCTCTTCTGTATTCTTCTTTGAGACTTATTTTTCTTACAAAAAAATTGTAATGATATCGAGATAGGTTAAGAACATAGAGATAATTCAAAAGGAATTTAAAGAGGATGTGGTCTGTAGACTTGATACATGGAGTTTGAACAGAAATAATGATAACTAGAATATTTGGTATGTTTGCAGTATGATATTTTAAAATACCTACTATACTAGATCCTTACATTTCCTTCTAACTTATTTTCTTGAGAACTTAGATGCTTCCGTGGGATTTTATTATAAGGAAGATAACATCAGTTTGTCAATATGTCTGTATAAAAATATAATAGAACAAGTAGGCTGAAGATAATAAGTACCCAAACTTGGCTATTTAAAAATGACTTTAGAATGACTAAAGAATGTTGAATTATATCCCCAGAGGTCTCAATAGAAAGTGACTATTCAAGCATTGCACACACACACTTGAGAATATCTGAGATACATCAGAGTCTTCTTATAGATAGCACTGAATTGTTTTGGATAATAATAATAAATAGCATGTAAAAAACCCTTATATGTTAAGCATTTTTCAGACATTTATCTCACAAAATTCTCCAATTTTTTTCAAATATACATAACAAATTATAGGTGGCCCACCTTAAATTGCCTACATTTGACCATATTTTCCCTAAAAAATAGTAATTTCATAACGTTCAATCTAACAGAAGTATAGGCAAGCAAATATAAAGGTGAATTCTCTGCATCTTCCTAACAAAAAGTAATTGGATGCTTTAATAATGCCAGAATTCTTCTAAAGGATGCGAGATCTACTAGGTTAAAAGGAAGAGAAGCAAATCAAATTTAAAAAGAGAGCAAGCCAGACTCATTGAAAGTGTGGAATAGGGAAAGTACAGCTTTCTGATCCCTTGGAAGAAAGAGTGGCTACAGAATTAACAGGCAGACAGATGGCAATAAGCAGATACAAATTATAAAATGCACTCAAGTATAAATCAATATTCTATAAATATGACAGTGTGAGAGGAAATATGGAGGCAGAGAAACCCAACATAATGCCCTCTAGACAGCATTTACAAATAACTTACAAATCTGTCTCACTGCCCTATACACCATGCTCATCACCAAGGCTTATTATATTTTATTTTATAGAAGAGAAATATATATTTTATTATCATTTCATTGAATGATATGAAGCATCTGAGAGCTACCATTTTAACTATTTGGAAGTTAGACATTATTTTAAAAAAATTAATAGATGTTATATTTACATATCACCGATTACTTTTGATAGAAAGATGAATGGAAGTATAAAGATGACAATAAGGTATTCCCCAAACGTGAAATTATGTCTACTGTCTATATGTGAAATTTAAAAAATCAGCTTACATGAGGGAGTGCTATTGTGGAAACCTGAGAAAAATCTTCTAACTAGGCTTGGAGATCTGAAACCATCCTTTCCTAGGAAGCAAATGGGATAGCTAACTATTGCTTATTTTCCCTAAATACTGTGCATCAAGTCCTTTGTGTTCTTTACCCAAACAGGCTGTATTACCATAACCAGGGAGAACATATACTGTCTGCTGACTGCTGTTATAAGTATCTCTGTTTAGAGATTGTGTCTGTTTGCTTTCTATTTTAATACAGAATTGGGTGAAATCTACCCTTCTCACTCCTTAGAGTCCCCAAAGTAGGCGAGTCATCATGACCAATAACTTATCCCCTGAATAAAGCAAGAAGAGGATTAAGACCAGCTTTTTCCTTTGCTGGGAGCTGCAGATAAAATCCTCTGTTCCTCGCTCACTCCCACCCTCAGTGCGAGCAAAGCCAGCTCTGCAGCTTAGGCCAGGCATCTTCTGTGACTGAATCTGCCTTCAGATGACAGCCAGGCACTGGCCTGGCACTGCGTTTGGTAAATTATGTAAAAGTTGAACTGCCTTTTGGTGTCCCCAATTTTTTTCTCATTCTGAAAATAGTAAGTATAAGAATAAGTATGTTCTGGTCTGAACAGATAAGGCAGCTCAAGTTTGACAGATCTTCAGTATATGAATTAACTTCAGAATTCCTGTCAAACACTTCTAAGGGGTGTGCCAAATTTTGCACACATGTACTATACTTGTTTTTCTGAGAAAATATCTGTAATGTTTAAGGGCATCTGAGATGTAAAAGAATTAAGAACCATTGATTTAATGAAAAAATCAGCCATTTACAGAACGATCGAAAAAATTGTTACTAATAAAATGATATAGAGTTTGAAGGTATTTCAAGATATAGCAAGAATGTATTTGATTAGGAAGTATCTATAATAACCAAACCAAACCAAAGTAACAAATTAAAAAAAAACCCAAAGTACAGTTCATTGCATTATTCTCTATCTTAAGGAAAATTGAGAATTGATCTTGAAAGTGAAATATAATCATAACTTTTCAGTATATCTCTAACATTTGAATCAGAAAGAAGACTGACTAAAAACCCAAGAATCTGCCTGTAAAAGGTTACATTTGTTGGTCATTGCTCAATGAAACCAACATAAAGATCACACAGCTTGTTCTCGCTTCTGTGTGCCCATAATCACCAAGCAACCTTCTGATAATTTCCTTGCAGTGTAAATATATATGCACACAGGTAAACAACACACTACATAGTTGATGTCAGAATTTGCTTTCCTTGAAAATTGAAATTCTTAATGCAAACTATCAAATGGGCATCTGGCTTATATAGCCTTCCTTCAATCAGGTTAGTATCAGTCTGTTTCAAAGGTCACATTTTCTTGTCTCAGCCTTCACTACCTGACACACACATTACTCAAAGACATAGTACGGCCAAAGCACCATATATAGCAAATAGAATGTTCAGGGTCTCATAATTAGCATTAATGAAACTTACCTGAAAATCTTCCCTGCTTTGCAAAGAATGATGCTGTCATGGCAATAATTATTCACCAAGAAAGTCTCATAACTAGCTTCTTTAAAGTTTAGAAGATATATGAAATTCAGTTATCAATTAGCTCCTCATATTTTGAAAGGGCCTCAGAAGTTGAAGGTGTTTCAGTAGATTAACTGCATGGGTTCAAATTTAGAAACCATTGCTTACATATGCTGAATTTTCTTGTAATTCAAAGCAAATATTTAAGGTGATTTTCCAGTTATCTAAGGCTCAACAAAATCCTCAATACATAGAAAAATACTAGCTCCGTCAAGCTCTAATCTCCTAGGAAATGCTCTTTGTTCCAAAAATGTTTTCTAGGGAACTGGACATTAGTGACTTAAGTGATTCTATATATGGCTGCAGTCCCCAACCCCTGGGCCATGGACCCGTACCTGTCTGTGGTGGGTTTTACTGGCTACAGAGCTCTGCCACACCCCTAACCCTGTGTGTGGAAAAACTGTCTTCCATGAAACAAGTCCCTGGTGCCAAAAAGGTTGGGAACCGCTGGTATATAGGAGAGTATGTGAAGTAACTAAAGACAGAGTAGCCTTAGGGTAAAGTAAACCTGACCTGAAAGCAGGGAGCCAGTCACTGTGACATCTATATGACAGCAGAGGACTCCAAACCACATCATACAGGCCTTAGCATATGGCCTATATTGTTAGTGATTGATATACCATTTTTTAAGATACTGTCTTAGATTCAAAGAGGAGGCACAGTTATAATATAAAGAGGTTCAAATGAGATTTAAAAACAGAATAGTAATTCAAGGTTAATACATTGAATAAAATTTATTATTCTACTTGTGTGTATGTTTTTATAACATGGTCTAATTCTTGACACATGTCAGCAATCACGTTAATATGAAGATGGGTTAAAGATTCTAAGAATAATGCCATCTTTATACAACTACAGTCAAAATGAATTATAAAAGTGTTAAAATTATTTTAAAATAAGATTTATGGCAAATTTGATTAATCTTTCCAGTATTTTAAAACTTGTACTTTAGTTTCCTAATACATTTCTCATAATACACCTGAGAATTGGCTACTTGGGGGTGACTATTTTGTCTACATGAACTCTATGTAAGAAAAGAAAAAAGTTGGTTATTAACACGTTGGCTTGAAAACAGAGTTGTGTAAAGTTTTTGGAGGTGAATGATCTATCAGTTTCCAGGGAGCATCAAGGAAGAGAAATATTTTTGCACCGTATACATGCTAATGGTGTAGTGGAGCTATACTGAAGTGAGAAAATGAATATTTTCTATGGCCATGACCTGGCAATTTTCTGATTGCCTGCATTATTCTGAAATTGTGTTTTATCTCATACATTAGAGCCAATGATGCCAAGAGCATCGTGAATGGTAAGGGCATCATTATTTCCTGAAATGAACATATGAGAAGTGTTGGGGAAACAGTCCAGAGAATTAGTGTCTCCTGGAGGAAAGTGAAAAGCAAAACGAATGGCTTACATATAATTATAGAGAAGAGATGATTGATTGGTCATTCATTTATTTATTCATATAATTCATGAATATGAACTTCCTACTTGGACCATTATTCTACACATTAGTCCAGGACTTTCTCTCAATTACTCCATAAATACATATTGAGCTCTTACTGTGTGATGTGGTTGCATATCTTAAATCATAAATTCCTAGAGGAAATCCTTATACTGCAATGCCTGTAACCTTAATACACGTAGTTTTGTATTTTAAAATGATGGTAAGATGATGATTATGATAATAGAAAATTTAAAAAATCCTCTTAAAGTATAGTATTGAAAAATGATGTCAGAAAAGAAAGTAAAAAATAAATCTGTATGTTATTTTTCAGAAACGGAATAATTACCACTGAGGCAAGATCATGAAGAAGTATAGAAATACTTTGTATCATTTTGAAAACTCACTAGTATAATTTTAAATGTTGCATAATAATCCAATCCATTCTATGGATGTACCACAATTTACTTAGTCATTTCCTTATTGGTCATGATACCACATGTATCTTGACATATTTATCAGTTTAAGCTTTAACTCAGCATAGATTCTCAGAAGTTGAGCTTTGGCTCAAAGGGCATGGTTAAGTATATATCTTTAGATATACCATCACACTGATTTCCAGAAGTTTGCACCACTTGATATTCAAACCAGCAGTGCATGGTGAAGATTAACATAGACTTGAATGACTAAGAAGGAAAAAGGAAAGTCACACCTAGTATGTACCTACTGCCCCAGACACAATGCTTTCACACATATTACATTATTTAAATATCACAGCTGCTCTGTGGAACATTTTGTGGTTGGAGTTAAGACATGAAAAGGGCTTGATTGATGCTTACATTTGGAAAAGGTGAAAAGAATGAGGAAGTGCCTTCCAGATGGCAAAACTCCTGGAACATGAAGTCGTGAACAAATATAGCCCTGTGGTCTTTGAGGTGAGCCCAGAATAGCATCCCTGCTCCCTCTGTGTGTTCTGAACAGATTGAAAAATAAGACAGTGGTGAGGCACAGAGGTACAAAAAATGCCTCTTGTGTAGTCAAAGGTTTTCTAAAAGTAAAATACCCAAATGAGTCAGGAAGTATAAGGTTTCTCACTCCACCCCAGCCACCCCGCTACAACTCCAGAGCCCTTTACAATTTAAGACATGGGATAAAAGAGGAATACCATGTGTTCAGCAGGTAGGAGAAAGAAGCTAGATCATGGGTGTATAAATTCTCCTTCTAATATCAACAATGGGTAAATTAGTCCTCCCTTCAGGGGTGGGGAGAAGGAATGAGAGAGTGGTTGAGGAAGGAGAGGCTAGGATTCCTGTGGGTATAAGACTTCCCTCTCTGTTGAAGAGGAAATCAGAACTAGGAAATATGTAGTTGCTCTCTTACCACAAGGTCACTTGAGGAATTGTGCAAAGTCTAGCCTGGTTAAGATTTATGTCAGGAATTACTAGAAGGTGAATTGTGGACCATCTTAAGTATCACAATGAGGCATCAGCTTCTGTCTTTGGGTGCTTCAGGTGATTCCTGAACAGTAGAGATACAATATCATTTTTCCCTCTCTTTCATGTTGTCCTTGTCCCCTTTGACTATGGAGCTTGTTTAATTCTATGCCAAAGGAGTAGATGCAAGGTCTTAAGTAACTATTCCAGTTTGTCTTGGACTGGGTCCCCCATCTAGGTGGCATTTTGTCTTCCCCTGTGCTCTGCTTCTGTGGGCCAAAATTAGCAAAACAAAAATTGGCAGTGAAATAATTCCATTATGAACATTTATTCTAAAACTATAGTTTAGAATTATGAATAGTCAGTGACCACAGAGAAGGCGATAAAATTACTAATTTAATCCTTTGTGTGAGGTGGCAGGGTGCCTATTGCACCAAATAATTACTAGTTTGGTCATCACCAACCTTCCTCTCTGAGAAGAGATAATTCTAAAGAAAATTTGGTTTGCCTGTCACGTACAGTCCACAGATCACAAACATGGAAGATGCCTTTAGGGTAGAGCATCTGAGTAGGAGAATGGTGATGCCTCCAGAAACGAAAGAAAATGATGCGTACTGTGAATTTTTGGTTAAAGTATAAAGTTGCCCTCAGCAGCAGAGAATGGTTTCACATAGGTGCCCTTTAAAAAATTAGATATAGGTTTGGTTCCAATTTATGACTATGATAGCTATAAAATGTTAAGACCTAGTCTTTATTATCATGGCTGATTACTTGTGCTTTATGGCTTTGTTGCAACCTAAACATCACCTCCAAAGCTTAGACTCACCACATGCTGTGAAGCAGGTTCACTGTGCACTGGTTGCAAACTTGCCTGAGTCTAGTGAGACAGGACCCACCCCCTGCCCCCTACAAGAAGTTACATAAAGTGGATTTATTACTTACAGACAGGCAGTAAGGGATGACAGAAACCTAGGATTCATTGACAGTCAATTCCCCAAAGTTCAGGAGAGCTACCTGGGGTAGATGGGGTCTTGGCTGCACATGTCTCACTTGCATTGCTGATGGAAGACCCTGAAAAACAGGCTGTTAATCACTGGGCTAAAGTAATAAAGGACATCCTGTTCAAGGGGGAACTGGAACACAGCCTGGCCTGTTCAGGCTGGTCCCTCCCTATCTCAGGATGTTTTGTTCCCTGAACATTCTGTAGTTATTCTTGAGAACTACACATGAGAAAGTGAGAGCTAGGTCAGTCCAAGGCCACCCAGAGAACTTTCTTGCAAATTTCTGTAAACAATCAGGACGAAGTATTCATTAGCCATAGATTTAAAGACATTGTTCTTGAGTATATTTGAGAGTGTTATTTTCCCCAATACATTAAAAAATGTTGTTTTGAATACTTGGAATTTATTAATGTGGACAATGAAAGTCAAGGGACTACTGAATGGAGTTAGTCTTGAGGGTGCCTGTTACTCTGTTGGGTGGGTGTAGGCAGCTCTGTGGAGCTCAGCTTGAGGTTTCTGTCAGCAAGACCAGCTAGAAGGAGAACTGACTATGGGTGTATATTGCTGCCTCACTGTGCTCAAGTGAGGCTTCCCATCTGTTCCCCATGCAGATGTTCTTCAGTAGATGATAGGTTTGTCTACATCTGGCATTTTCCAGTGTCATTTGCATTCTCCCCACAGTGGTAACTTTTATCTGCTGTTTTCCCAGCATTTTCCAGAGCCTACTCTTGGGATTCAGCCTATATTCCCAGAGATCCCTGAGCAACAACTGCTTTTTATCACAGAACATAAAGTGGCATGGGGTTTGCAAGTATAATGTTCACAATTTGCCACAGAATGCAACATTTTCCTTCTCCTCCTCCTCCTCTTCTTCCTCCTTTTCTTTCTTCTCCTTCTCCTTCTTCTTCTGGCAAAAGAAACAACAAAAATAACATTTCTTTTCATCTCAGCAGATTGTTAAAGATAATTTTTGAATCATAGCTAAGGAAATGTCAGCGTTTGGGCACACTGTTTTAATATGAGAAAAGAAATATATTACTGCCAACATAAACAAGGGCCCTTAAAATATTTTTGAGCCTTTTGTCCACAGGCCTCTTAAAATGTATTTTCTGTGTTTGTGAAAAGACAGGTACATAGTACAGAAACTATTAATGCATGAGAAAGAAGCCCAACATATATCCTTAATCTGGTTTAGCACAGTCAAAACTCCAAAATATCTTTAGTTGTGTTCCAGTTAATGACAGTGAGACAATACCAGCACCTGCTTTTATATCCCATCACACGAGAGAAAATTTGAAGGCTATTGAGCATTGAATTTTGCCATTGTACTGCAATTACAGGAACACCTGTGTTACCTAGCTCTGCACTGAGCCCCATGAAATTCAATGTTCCGAAGCTGTCAAAACGTCTCATTTCTTGACTTTAATTCGGGAGCCTAATTGTGGTCGATCTAGCTATTATGTCAGGCTACGCCTCATTTATAAACATACAGTGGAAAGGCTAATTATTTTAGATTCAACTCAAAAGGCTCTTGTAAACATTCACCTAGTTCTGTGTACCTTCCTTTAAATATGATTTATGGTATATTTTCAAAAGAAAAATTGAGTCTTTTGTAATATAAAAATGATCCTTAAATCATGAGGATGCTTGGTAGAACATGTTAACCTGGACTCAAATCCGTGGTCTTTGATATATCTCAGCTCTAAGGTCTGAGTTATGTAGTTCAAGCTCTGTCCAAATGCAAGAAGCATGAAAAGTGGAATTTGTTCACTAGCTGAG
The DNA here is from genome assembly GCA_008086735.1 of Cheirogaleus medius. Classification (NCBI taxonomy): domain Eukaryota; kingdom Metazoa; phylum Chordata; class Mammalia; order Primates; family Cheirogaleidae; genus Cheirogaleus; species Cheirogaleus medius. Next base: position 96,958,842 of record VBSM01000272.1, on the reverse strand, counting down.
GTGGTATAGTTGCAATATCTGAACAAATTTACGGTGACTCTTTTTTATTTTGGAATTCCAAATCAGATAAAGTGATCTGGAAAGGATAGTGTGTGATAGATGAAAATGTTATATGGCCAATTTATGAATTTTTTAGATTATATATTTAATAGAAGATAAATATTCATGAACAAGAACAATTTATACTTACAATGTAAGGATAATATAACAAAAATGTTTAACATAATTAATTGTGAGAATAAAGGAAAACATTTTATTGTATAAATGTGGGCCAGAAAAGTCTCTGATGAAACTTAACAGGGTAGAAACAAGGAGATTATTACTAAAAGTATTGTAAATTAAATAGGAATAAAAAACACAGCAAGATTAATTTCATTAGAGTTAGCTAAAGCCAGAAATAGTAATGGTATTACCAATTTTATTCAACTTAGTTTCAAATATTTTCTCATTCATTGAACACACATTCATTAATTGACTGCTATTCAGTATTATTGTTGATGAGGACATGATGGTGATCAAGACAGGGGCAATTCCTCTCCTCATGGAATATACTGTATATTCTCATAAGGAGAGAGATGATAAGGAAATAAAAATGAATGACTCAATGAAGTGATAGAGCCATGAAGAAAAGGAAAGTAGATGATGGGGTGGGGGATGCATTTTAGAAAGGGTGATCACAAAAGGCCTTGCTCAGGTGTGGTAGTTAAGCAGAGACCTGAACAAAGAGGGGGAGTGGGCTGTGAGTATAACTGGGAGAAAGTGTTGTCCAGGCAGAAGAGATGGTGAGCAGAGGCCCAGAATCAGGAGTGAACTCAGTTTGTTTAGAAACAGTAGTAACTAAGAGTATAGTTAGGGCAGAGTGAGCAAGAGAGGGATGATAGAAAATGAGCCTAGTGAGGCAGATCCGGTGAGTCGTTATGGCCATGGGAAGACTTTGGGTTTTATTTTATGTTGAACAAGAAGGACAGAGCAGAAACATAATATGATTTTATTTGTATTTTTAAAAGATCACACTGGCTGCTATAGAAAAGATAGAATAGAAGCAAGGAGGTGAATTAGGAAGTTATTGGAGACAAGTAGAGGTGGTTATGGTAGGAGTGGTAGAGTTAGTGTGTGTGTGCGTGTATATACACACATATATGTATGTAAGTACACACACACACATATATAATATGACTGGGAAGAGGGTCAAATCTGGAGTTCTGTTTTAGACAGCTTATAGTTGGTTATCAGTTAGGCATCCAGTCTTAGGTAGAGCTGGTAATTATACATACAATTCTGGGGAGCTCAGTGGAGTAGTTGGTATTGAAAATATAAATATAGGTATCTAAAACTAAATAGCTGTATAAGATTATCTAGAAAATGAGAATGTGCAGGGGAGAGAAGAGGGCTGTGGACTGAGGCCTGGGAGATTCCAACATGTAGAGTCCTGGGAGAGGAGAAAGGATCAGCAGAGGAGACTTAGAAGGAAAGGCCATGCAAGTGGGAGAGAAGTGTGGAGAGAGCAGGGGTCTGATGCTAAGTGGAGACAATGGACTAAGAGGAGGGAGCATTGAGCTGTGCTGGATGCTGGTGAGGGTCAAGAAAGATGAGGATTGAGAACTATTTAATTTAAACCAGGCAGGCTTTGGTGTTCTCGATGAGAATAGTTTCAATGCAGTAGTGGTTACAAAAGCATGGTTAGAGTAGGTTCAAGAGAGAATGGGAGGAAGGGAAGTGGACACACTAATATTTGGGTATAGCCGAAAGTATTTTGGTAGCTATTTTAGAAAGATGTGGATGTTTTCTTCTGATTGCTCCTATTGTCTCATTTGAAATGTGACTCAAGCTCACCACCTAAAAATTAGGAAGGTGAGATGTTGGAGTTAGATGCTACTGTATGCAGGAATCATCTGGAAGATTGAGAATGGATTGATTGGAAAAATGAAATGGGATTGCCAAGCAAATTGAATATTCATGTAATACATTTAAAGAAATTGCATATATTTTTATCTATATTTAGTTACTAAAGGATCAACTAAGCTACCAAATTTATTGTCAAAAACAAAACAAAGTTAAATATTAAGAAAAGAAACAAAGTCATTCTTAAATGATATACATATATTCCTAGAAAATAAAAAAGACTTACTGAAACTATTAAAAGTAGTGAGTGAGGTTAGCAATACTGCTGTCTATATGATAAATAGACAAAAAATATTAGTCTTTCTTTATACCAGTATAACCTTTAAAACATAGAAAATAAATTAAGTTACATTTAAAGAACCAATAAGAAACTATGAAATGCCCAAGAAAAAGATATCAATATTTTTAAATCCAAATATACATTTAATGAAATTTAAATTAATATTCCAATTTTATAATATTCCAATTTGTCAAATTCTATTTGATAAATGGTTTCAAATTTTTCAGCAAAACACCTAGATATTTTTGAATATAAGTAAATAAAGACTATTTTGGTAAAACATATGCCTACGATCTATATATCTGTATATCTATATCTATATGTGTATCTATATCATTTGTCTATATTGATATACATATGTATGCATAGATAATATACATATGTCCTCCTATATAAGTATAGGAAAACATCTAGGAAGATAAAACATTATGGAATAATTATTTCTGGAAGATGGCAATGGAGAACTGAAGGAAGTGTTTTGTCTTTGTATACTTCCAAAGGTTATAGGTTAGACATCATTATTTTGTGACTTTCTGTGTTTCATAAATAAAAATTATTCTATGAATAATGGTTTAAAAAGAAAACAAATTTCATTAAAGATTAAGTAAAAGAGGAGGAGCTGAGGGATTTCTTCTGCAGCAATTTTCTGCCTAAGTTCTCATAAAAAATATTTCCCTATCTCTTGAATATTTTGTGATTTTTTGATTGGGGCAATTACTTTTTCATTCTAATAGGACTGGCAAAAGAACAAGCTCTATAAATGGGACCAGAGGTTCAATTTGTGACCTTTCATGTTGGTTTCCAAGATGAGCTGGTCGTGTAGCAACACAAAGGTGCCCTTGTTTCTGTATTTGGGTTTATCCACAGGGACAATGTAGACATAGGCAACTAATCACTCCTTGGGGCCAATAAGTGTTTAATGTTTGTAAATTTTCTATTTTCTTACTGTTCCTTAAATCTCATCATTTAATGATAAGGCTTGTTTATTTATACAAATTTTAGAATATGGAAAATTAGATAATTTTAGATACTTCAGAGATGAAAAATTTTTTGTTATGTGTCTACTTACTCATATATGATTATTATTTTAATGACAAGTAATGATGATTTTCCAATTAATGTAAGAAGTAACTTTTTATTTTTAAATAAATATATTTAAATAAAAAGCAAGTGATTTAAATATTTTAAAAATATTATCTCTCATCAGTTACAAAAATTAATTCAAGATTGATGAAAGGCTTAAATGTAAGGTATGAGACCATAACAATTCTAGAAGAAAATGTAGGAAAAACTCTTCTAGATATCTGCCTAGGCAAAGAATTTATGACTAAGACCTCAAAGGCAATTACAGCAACAACAACAAAATAAATAAATGGGACTTGATTAAATTTAAAAGCTTCTGCACAGTAAAGGAAATAATCAACAGAGCAAATAGACAACCTACAGAATGGGAGAAAATATTCACATACTGCACATTCAATAAAGGGCTAATATCCAGAATTTACAGAGGACTCAAATAAATCAGCAATAAAAAAACCCATCAACCCTATTAAAAAGTGGGCAAAAGACATAAACAGAAGCTTTTCAAAAGAAGACAGGAAAATGGCCAAAAAAATATGAAAAAATGTTCAACATCACTAATCATCAAAGAAATGCAAATTAAAACCATAATGAAATATCACCTTACACATGTCAGAATGGCTCTTATTAAAAAGTCTAAAAACAATAGATGCTGACATGGATGCAGAGAGAAAGGAACACTGATATATAAATTCATGAGTGCATTAACAAAATGTGATTTTATATATATGTGTGTGTGTGTGTGTGTGTATGTATATGTATGTATATGTGTGTGTGTGTATATATATATATATCACAGAATACTACTCAAACTTAAAAAGGTATGAAATATCTTTTACAGCACTTTGAATGGAACTGGAGACCATTATCCTAAGTGAAATATCTCAAGAATGGAAAAACAAACATTACATGTACTCTAATAATTTGAAACTAATCGATGGGCACAGAGAGAAGCAAAAATCATTGGAAATCAAGAAGTGGGGAGGAAGGGGGTGGTAAAAACCTACCTATCAGTTACAATTAACACTATTTCGGTGATGGGCACACTTATAGCCCTGACTTAAGCATTATAAAAGCTATTCATGTAACAAAAACATTTGTACTCCCTTAATAGTTTGAAATTCAAAAAGAAAGAATAAGAACTAAAAAATATATTAGGTGAATTATAGTGGAAATGTTATGCAGCTTTAGCATAAATGGAGACCATGGCACATAAATTACCTTTGCACATTGCTCCTACATTGCCGTGTGCATACCTCTGATTGTGAGGCCACTTTGTTCTATAACTGTGCTTATGTGTCTGTCACTTAATTATGCTTATGTGCTTATGTCTGTCACATCAACTACCTGAAGTGCAGAGGCTCTTTTTCATTTTTTGTATCCTTTGCCTGACATAGAGCTTGTAAATAGTGGTCTTTTGAGGCTTAATTAACTAATGTTTAATATTTCAATAATGGTAAGTACAGTCATTGGAATAAAAATGTTTATTCTGTTCACTGGTATAGATATAAGGGAAACTTTATGCTTAGAAGATTAATCAGGGCAATGCATATATTGGAGTTATCATAAGTCAACCCTTTTTGTGTATGGTTGTGAACATTTGTCAATGCTCTGGAAATGCTGTAGGGTTCTTAGGAATGTTAGTCTATAAATTTAATAAATTATTTTGCAAAGTCACTGTTGTATAAAAAAGAGGTAGATTCTGTTGCTCAGTATTATTAAATCTTTTTTAAAAAAATTTCTATTCCTGGGTCTTGCTTCAAACCCACTTATAAATGTCTCAGTTAAAACAAAGCCAACTGCACCCTCTACTTCATATAATGGGCTGTTTCTGTTCTATCACCAGGGAAAGTTAATGCCCCATTGGAAATAAAAGTTAAATTAAGGCGTCAATTTGCTCCAGTTTTTTTTTATTTCAAATTATTATGGGAGTACAAATGTTTTTGGTTATATGGATCACTTTTGTAAAGCTTGAGTCAGAGTTAAAAGTGTGCCCACCACCCAGATAGTGTTCACTGTACCTGTTAGGTAGGTTTTCACCCCTCCCTTCCTCCACACTTCCCCCCTGCTTGGTTTCCTTTGAGATTTAATTCCCTTTATGCACATGTATGCTCATTGGTTAGTTCCAATTTAATAGCGACTACATGTGGTGTTTGTTTTTCCATTATACTTCACTTAGGAGAATGGTCTCCAGTTCCATCCAGATTGTTGCAAAAGGCATTAAGTCATCTTTCTTTTTCTTTCTGAAGCTATGGTATAGTTATAGCATTGGATCAGAATTTTTTAATTCAGAGAAACTGATTGATTCTTATGGAGATTGAAGCTATGATATTGGCCTTATTTATACCATTTATTGATCAACAAATAGGATTCTCTAAATGAATAATTTGAAAAATTGAGTAAATAGAAATCATTTTGGAGAATATTATGCCTTTACCTTAAATTTCCAAATACTGTGGCAAATTTCAGCTGTATATTCTTTACAAAGATCAGTTTTGAAAGTGACACCTATAACATAACCGTGTTCTTAGATACTCCAAATATCCTCTAATTAAAGAACACGATTTGGCCAGAAATAAAATTAAATCCATGGAATAGAGAGTTGATAGCAATGATTATATGAAATGGTTATATACTTAAATGAAATATTAACAGAATGGTTTTGGGTCCCATTGAAAAGACTCTTACTATGTCTATGGACTTAACACTTTAAGCTGGATCAACCCTTCCTATTAAGCTTGTCATCTTCCTTTTTTTTTTCTTAAAACAAATGTGTTCATTTATGCCTCTTTTAATTTGCAAGTATATAGTAAGAAGCAAGATAAGTCTAGAGTAATTCTTGAAGCCATGTATTGAGTAAAAACAAATAGCTATTAGGTCTGTTACGTGGCTATTTGCATTCAAAGGAAAATGAGACTAAGTCACTGTCATTTAAACCTTCAGGAGGTCCCCACTGCCCTCTGGATGAGTTCAAACATAATGAGCCCCGACCTCTTCTACCCACTCTTTAGCTTCCTTTCTACCAATCCTCCTCCACTTGGGCTTCAACTGACTGACCTGTTTTCTACTTAACCCAAATGCTCCAGACTCTCTTTTGTCCCTGGGCATTTTTACACCTTTTCCCTGCCTAATGCTCCTATTTCTGTCTGGTTAGTTTCTTCACATCCTTCAGGTCTCACAATAGAAGACACTTTCTCTAGTGCCTTCCTCTCATGTGCGTAGTGCTGGTTAGATGGCCCTATGCTGGCCCTCCTAGATGATTTGCTACAACACTCACTGCTCAAAGGAATATTGATCATCTCTTATTCCACTGATTGTCTTGTGTGATTTCATGTTCTAAAGGAGCAGGAACTGTCTTCCTTTATTCTATTTATCGTCGTAGCAAGCATACGGTGTCTGGTAATTGGAAGGCTCTCATTAAATGTTTCTTGAATGAATGAATTATTGAATGCATTCAACTCATTATAGCTACTATGCTTTCTTCTGAAAAGAGTTCAATGACTAGTTTAGATTGATAAGATACTTAACAGTTGCTGTAAGTCTCTCTTTTGTAGATTTTGGTTTTCTTTTAAGGTCTCACTAATACTGTTTTTTGAAATTAGAAAGAAAAATAAACTCAGTCCAACTCTACCACTTGCCTAAGATTCGTACTCACTATGAAGTGAGTAAAATGAAGCAGCACCTCATCACAATTTGTTCACTTTTGTAGCTTGCCATCAGAGGTCTAGTTACCTGAATTTACCTACCAATCTCATTAGCAAAAGCAGTCCCTCACACAGGTAACCTTCTCAGCTTAGGATCCCCAAGCACTTTGATAAAGCAAAGTCTTACTATAGTCAATTTTGGAACTTATAAAATAGGTAAAATGAATTAGATTTTAAAAACAAGACTTTTGTTACAATTTTTATTATGTGAATTTATTTTATAATAAAGAGAATGGATATCTTTATGTAGATCTTTAAAAGAGTGGACTACTATCATTCTATGGCACAGTAGGAAAGGGGGTTAAATACCACGTGGGTACTCACAGTATAACTTTGCATTTAATGGAGGTTTTTTTTTGACATGGCTTTCTTAATATTAATTTCTTACTTCTAACATAAAAAATAAATTTCTCCAATAATTTGATTTTATGGAAAAGAAACTTAGACTGAAAATTCCTAATGGCCATTTGCCCTTATTTTTTGGGCAAGACAGGAACATAAGGTATAAGCCTTGTTAAAAAATAAACTAGTTCAAATTTCTTTGTCTTTACTGATAGAAACCTATCCCCTGGAAAGAGCATTAGCTTAGACCCCAGGGCCTCTGTCCATTAGTATCTGCTCCATGTTGCATGGTGTTAGTGTCATCGGTGTATACTAAGATTACCTCACCTCTTTCAGCATTTCTATCCATTTATATCTCCTCTACGCTACATCGTATAACATTCTTGGCATATACTGGGATCCAAGACTAAGTGTATTTTGTTATGACGGAACACTCAACACATAGCCAGAGAGTTTTGGTTGCATATGAGAAAAGGTCCACTTGAATTCTGGCATCCCTTGAAAGTTTCCTTTAAAACCTATCATCTTTATCTTGCATGATAACACATCATGATAGAGCATAACTAATGGGAATAAGTAGTATAAGTTAAGTGATCTTTTTTATGGCTGTTACTTTTACAGCATGTAAGGAACCTATGTTATAAAACTACAATAGAGATTTTAATTTCATTGACCTTAAATTTGTATTCTCCTATTAAATTATAGATTCATTGTTCGTATTGAAGAGGATTATTTTATTTTAATGATCAAAAAAGCAATGAGTGTCACCAGAAAACCAGTCATTGAAATTTTATTTCCAATTGAAGGCAATGACAATTCAATAAGAATCAGAATATTCTCAGCTTAAATAAAACCTCACTTTGGTAAGCATGAAGTATTTAAAATGGTCTGTACTGAGTGCTTAGTAAGTTTGGTTATCATTAGATAAATGGCATTTTTTGTACAATATATATATTTTTAAGGGGCCCAAGATACTAATTTTCTACACTGATGTATTAAATAAATGAGCATTTTTTCAGCTGTGCTTCAGGGAACACAAGTGTCCTGAGAACTGTTAAAAGGTGTTTTGGGAAAAAAAGGATTCCTTGGCCAAATTAGATTGTTAAATGTTGCAAGCTAAATCACCACCCTAACGACTCACAATATGCACTAGCACTTCCAAGTCTCTGAGAGCAACCAAAGTAAAGAAACCTGTTTAACAGTGTTTAACTTAGTATTTCCTAAACCTCTTTTTGAAACTTTTAATCTTCATCATGGTCAAATATTATAGAAACTTGGGAAATCATGAAAAACAAATGTACAGCTTGATGAATTATAAGATGAACATCCCAGTAAACAGCATGCAGGTTTGGAGATAAAACATTCCCAGGCATATCATACACTTGCCAGGTGCTCCCATCTCAATCAAACCTCACCACTATCACTCCCACTAATAGTGACCACTATCTGGGCTTCTTTGGTAATTTATTCCTTACATTTCTTTCCCACACACATGCCACTGCAATTTCATTTTGTGTTTTCATTTATAGCTAAGCATTTTAAAAATCTGTTTTTTTTCCCTTTCTCTCATTAATTTGCTGATATTTTCTCCCTATTATAGTTTTCATGTGCCTCTGTCCCCTGGTTTGCTTATGTACTGACAACAAGTTTAATAAAATTCAGGTTTAGTTATTTCACAAGCCTACTTCATAGATGGTAATATGTTCTTCCATCAGAAGAAACTTAACGATTGATTATCCTTCTTTTTGTGATGTTAGCCGTCATTGACTAGATCCATTAATTTCATTAGGCATTACAAGAAAATAATTGAATTAATTAATTATTTCTTCATTTATTAGTTGGAATACTTCTACAAAAAAATTTTACTTCATCTGCATTGGAATGTTTATAGCAGCACAATTCACAATTGCAAAGATGTGGAAACGACCCAAGTGCCCGTCAATACATGAGTGGATTTAATAAAATATAGTATATGTGTACCATGGAGTACTACTCAGCCACAAAAAACAATGGTAATATAGCATCTCTTGTATTATCCTGGATGGAACTGGAGCCTATTCTTCTAAGTGAAGTATTACAAGAATGGAAAAACAAACACCACATGTATTCGTCATTAAATTGGTACTAATTGATCAACACTTATGTGTGCATATGGAGGTGACATTGGGGATCAGGCAGGTGGGAGGGAGGAGGGGGAGTGGGTAAATTCACACCTAATGTGTGTGTTCCTTGCTGTCTGGGGAATGGGCACACTTGTAACTTTGACTCGGGCTGTACAAAGGCAATTTATGTGACCAAGGAGTTTATACCCCTGTAATATCCTGAAATATTAATAATAATAAAAAGAAATCCATTTTCTGAACTTTTAGAATGTGAATGTTGGCTCAGTAGAGCTTTTCTAACTTCACTGCATGCCCCCTTGTGATGTGTCTATAAAGTTCAAAACCCAGGACTGCATGAGAACTCCTGACTCTAGCTCTTCCTTCAATTTCAAAGGACATACTTTGTCCTTTGTGTCTTTTCGTATTCTGCTCCATTTACACTTCATTCCCAGGATTGGTCCTCAGTTTGGGCTTTGTCTTGGAAAGGAACTTTGAGGAGCTAGTTTTGAGAGTTGATAGGCTTCAAATTGCTTCCAACCTTTCAGATTTTACCTTGGACATCTGGATCCCACCCAGTACAAGTACTTTGTAAGGTGAACAGAACTAAATGAATGTAATGAACTGCTTTATCATTATTATTGTCTTCCTTGCCTTTTGTGTAAATTATTAGCTATTAGAGGATAGGAGATAAACCTGGTTTAAATTTTGTACATTGATAGTGACAAAGACAGCTTTAAGTTCTCCTCCCCATAGCTTGACTAAAGGTTAGACAAGTTTCTTCCTTGCTCTAGGTCACTGACCTCCCTTTTCTTCGAGCACTTACTTTAGAAAAACTGTAATTGTAATTTTTTTCTCTTTCCCTTTGAGATGTAAATCTTTGAAAAAGCCTCTTGCCAGTTTTAAACCCAGGACTGTCTTGTTCAAGAACCTGGGAGCCACT
>VBSM01000272.1:96907314-96932311 GCA_008086735.1 Cheirogaleus medius | reverse complement strand
AAATAGTGGGATTAGTGGATCAAATGGTAGGTCCACTTTTACTTCTTTTGGGAATGTCCATACTGTTTTCCATAAGGGTTGTACTAATCACATCACCAGACTTCAAACTGTACTAAAATACTGTAATAACCAAAACAGAATGGTATTGTATATAAATAGAGACATTGACCAATGGACCAGAACAGAGAACCATATATAAAACCATCTACCTACAACCAACTGATCTTATACAAAGCAGACAACAATGTACATAGGGAAAAGGAATCCCTATTCAATAAATGGTTCTGGGAAAATTGGATAGCCACACGCAGATGAATGAAACAGGAGCCCTACCACTCCCCACTCACAAAAATTAATTCAAGATGGGTAAAAGACTTAAGTCCAATACAAAAAAAAAAACCATAAGAATTCTAGAGGAAAATGTAGGAAAATCTCTCCTAGATATAAGCCAAGGCAAAGAATTTATGACTAAGACCCTAATGGAAATCATGGTAACAGCAAACATTAATAAATGGGATTTGACTAAACTAAAAAGCTTCTGCACAGCTTAGAAAATAATCAACAGACCAAATAGACAACCTACAGAATGGGAGAAAATATTTACAAGCTACACATCCAATAGAGGGCTAATATCCAGAATCTACAAAGAACTGAAGCAAATCAGCAAGAAAAAAAACACAACCCTATTAAAAATTGGGCAAAAGATATGAACAGAAGAAAAGATAATTTTGAAGTAAATGTTTTGCTGAAACTTTTCTTAGGCAGACCTGATTTCCTCATGAAGAAAACAGTTGCTCATACATAAATAGCTAAAATGGTCACATTTGCTAGTAGGGAAACTCTCTTTGAAAGACATTTATTCTGCTAAATAGAGGATGATGAAGATTATTTGGATCACATAATACTTTTTCTTTATTTCAAAGTATTACCAGGGTACAAACATTTTTGTTACATGGATTGCTTTTATAATGCTTGAGTCATGGTTATAAGTGTGTTTGCCACCCAAATAGTGTTCATTGTACCTGTTAGGTTTTCAGCCATTCCCCCCTACCCTCTACTCCCTTTATGCACATGTGTGCTCATCTGTTAGTTCCAGTTTAGTAGTGAGTACATGTGGTGCTTGTTTTTCCATTTTTTAGATACCTCACAGGATAAGGATCTCCAGTTCCATCCAAATTGTTGCAAAAAGCATTAAGTAATCCTTCTTCGTGGTTGAGTAGTATTCCATGGTATACATATACCACATTTTATTAATCCAGTCATGAACTGATGGGCACATGTGTTGATTCTACATCTTTGCAAGTGTGAATTGTGTTGTAATAAACATTCAAGTGAAGGAGTATTTTTGATAAAATGGCTCTTTTCCTTTGGGCAAATACCTAGTAGTAGAATTGCTAGATCAAATGGAAGGTCTACTTTTAGTTCTTTAAGGAAACTCCAAACTTCCCATAGAGGTTGTACTAGTTTGTGGCCTTACCAATAGTGTATAAGCATTTCTTTCTCTCTGCAACCACAGCAGCATCTATTGTTTTTGTACTCTTTAATAAAGGCCCTTCTACCTGTGGTAAGGTGATTGTGATTTTAATTTGCATTTTCCTGATTATTAGTGACATTGAACATTTTTTCATATGTTTATTTGCCATTTGCCTATCTTCTTTTGAGAAACTGCTGTTCATATCTTTTGTGCACTTTTTAATGGGGTTGTTTGATTTTTTTTTCTTGCTGATTTCCTTGAGTTCTTTGTAGATTCTTGTAATTAGCCCTTTATCAGATGTATAGCTTCTGAATATTTTCTCCCATTTTGTAGGTTGTCTATTTATTCACTATGTTAATCATTTTCTTGGCTGTGCAGAAGTTTTTTAATTTAATTAAGTCCCAGTTATTAGATCATTAAATATGAAATGTTCAATTTTAAATCAAAAGTTTATTATATTTCAAACAAGAAGTAGTACAATTAATCAAAGTATGCACCTAAACTATCAACACAGTTTTGCCATCTTTATGTTAGTTTGTTTATGCCAGCAGTGAAGAAGCCTGGAAAGCAAGTGGTGATTATATTATGAAAGGCATTTTCCAAAGTTTGTTGAGAATTGAATATTTTTGCTTGCAAAGAATGGTCAGTCCAAAGCCTGGAAGAAGTGGTATCGGTGCAAGGTCTGGTGAATACGGTGGGTAACGGAGAGTTTCTAAGTCCAGCCTCTGTAGTTTGAGCAACATTGTTTGTGTGACTTGTGGTCTAGTGTTGTCCTGTAAGAGGATTGGCCTATGTCTAGTGACCATCCTCAACTGCTTAATTGCAAGCATCTTCATCATTTCATTCAATTGGTTTCAGTAGACATCTGCTATAATTGACTGGGCTTCATGAAGCTGTAGTGGATAATACCAGTGCTGGACCACCAAACAGGCACCATTAGCTTTTTTTGATGAAAATTTGGTTTTTGACAGTATTTTGGCACTTTATCTTTATCCAACCATTGTGCTGAACATTTGCAATTGTCAAAAAGAATCCATTTTTCATCACATGTAACAATATGATGTAGAAATAATTCCTTTATGTTGTGACAGCAAAGAAAGGTAAGCTTTGAGACAATTTCTCCTCTGACACTCATTTAAGTCATGAAGTACCCAACTATCCAGCTTCTTTAACTTTTCAATTTGTTTCAAATGGTCCAATAGTGTTGGAATAGCAATGTTAAACCTTGATGCTAATTCATGCATAGGTTGAGATGGATTTGCTTCCACTACAACTTTCAGTTCATTTTCCACCTTGGTCTCAGGTTGCCTACACAACTCATTTTCAAGATTAAACTCACCAGAACAGAACTTTTCAAACCATCAACACACTGTGCATTCATTAGCCACATCCTTCCCAAACACTTTGTTGATATGTTGAGCTGTGTGTACTGCATTGGTTCCACAATGGAACTCATATTTGAAAATAACAAGAATTTTTGACTTTTCTGTGGTTTCACAAAAATTGCTCTAAAAAAATTTGACAGATAATCACAAGGAAACCATGCATTTGAAAGACTGAGGATGTACCTTCACAATAAAAATAAAACAAGAAGTGTCAAAGTGAAATGTCAGAGATGTCAACTGTCAAACTTAGTACTTAAGGAAATCGGATATTTCATACTTAATAATCTTAATATGTATTTATTTATTTTTTGCTGTGCTTGCCATTGGGGTCTTCTTCATAAATTGTTTGCCTAGGCCGGTATCTAGAACAGTTTTTCCAACATTTTCTTCTACAATTCTAGTGGTTTTGTGCCTTACATTTAAGTCCTTTATTTATCTTGAATTAATTCTTATAAGTGGTGAGAGGTAGGGTTCCTGTTTCACTCTTCTGCATGTGGCTATCCATTTTTCCCAGCACCATTTATTGAATAGGTATTCTTTTCCCCATTCTATATTGTTGTCTGCTTTGTCAAAGATCAGTTGGTTGCATGTGGACGGTTTTATGTCTGGTCATCTGTTCTGTTACATTAGTCTATGTCTCTATTTTTGTGCCAATACAATGCTGATTTAGTTACTATAACCCTGTAGTATAGTTTGAAGTCTGGTAATCTGATGCCTCCCAATTTGTTCCTTTTGCTTAAGATTGCTTTGGCTATTCAGGCTCTTTTCTGCTTCTACATGAAGCATAGAATTTTTTTTTCTAGATTTATGAAATATGACATTGGAATTTTTATAGGGATTGCATTGAATGTGTAAATCACTTTGGGTAGTATGGAAATTTTAAAAATGTTGATTCTACTGATCCATGAGCATGATATGTTTTTCCACTTATTTGTATTATCTGTGATTTCTTTCCTTAGCATTTTGTAGTTCTCATTTTTTAGACAAATTTACTTTTCAGATATAACATAAATGTATATTATTTAAAATTTAAACATAACACAAGAACATGGATTTCATATAATTTATATTTTGTTTTAAAACGTTTCGTTTCAAACATACAGAAAAGTAGGCTGAATAATATAATGACCCTCCCTTTCTCTCCCCCTCCACTCACCATCCACCATATATTCAATACCTGAAATTTACAATGATCCACTTATGGCTACTCCTGTTTCATCTATTATTCCTATATCCCCACTCCTGGATTTTTTAAATATTAACTTAAGTGGTACAGTGTAATCTTGTTACATGGATATATTACATAGTGGTAGACAAAATATCCATTATATCTGTAAAAATTACAATATCATATTTTTTTGAGATTTAAAACAAAAGAAAAACAGATCTAGTTAGGATATGATGTCTGGGAGTCACATTGCAATTTTTACAGATATAAGGGCTACTTTGTGACATTCATTCCATGTTGTCAAACAGGCATACATTTTAAAAGCTATATTTATGTTTTAAAGATATGTAATATGTTGTATGATAGTAACATTCTGAAGTATATTGTGGACTGTTTTATAAAACCAGAATATTATAATTATAAAGTTTAAAAATAGTTTATAGATAAAAGATTGTTTTCCAAATTAGCATATCAGTTTTTGAAATGTGTCCCTAGTGGCAATCTAAAGACTTTATTATGACATATTTAGTTTTACATAAAAAAGTGATGTATAAATATATTAATCCTGGTATAGTTTTAAAAGCCTAAATATTAATTTGTATTAGAAACATAAAGAAACCAATCCAAATGTGATTATCTTTTTGTATTTAAATTGAGTACATTCTTCCCCTCAAAAGCTCATATACTATTTAGAAGATCAAATGGTTTGACCTTTTAAATTTTCCATGATAATATTGTCTTGATTATAAATCATTTTTGGAAATCATTTCCTGGGCAGTAACTAGATTTGTTTTTGGAATTTAATGAAATAAGTATTGGAAATATTAGTTATATAAGGAGATCTCAGAGTTCAGAAATGCATAAAGCTTAGAGTTAAATGTTTGGCTAAGATAAATTATAGCATTTGTGTTTTAGAATATTATCTATTGTCATAGAAAGAAAATGAATGCTGTCCAAATTGAAATCATTCCAGATAGTTGAAATTTAATGAAGCAAAGAATTATTTTGGAGGGCATAGAGATTTACTTTGCTTTGATATGATAAAAAGTGAACACTTTATGAACTAGTTTATTTAAAGCACATATTTCAAGAAACATTAAATCATCTTTTCTAAATACTCAGCATTCAATGAGATTTTCAGGGACTAAAGCTTTATATTTGAATTAGCATTTATATTCATCATCTTTATAACAGATTTCTCATTTTGGGGGAAAAAAGATTTCCACACACAGTTCCAATTCTGGGTTTCATGTGAGGTATAAAAGACATTGTTTTTAAGGTCCTGAATAATGCGTTAGTGTAGAATCATATTCTAACTTTACTCTAACCCCTTAATTACTTTTTTCATGTGTAATTTTGATGATAAAGTATTCAATATATTTTTCATTTTTACAGTAGAAAAAAGCAAAATGATGATTTTGAGATCAGAGTAGAAGTTTATGAATTTCCTTATAAATATAATTATTTGCAAAGTTAACTACAGCACTCAATCAATTCTTAAGAAGTTTGTATTTATTGAAAACAGAAAAGATAATAAAGTTAGCATTTTCTTTGGATTAACTTTTTAAGTTAATATGGAATCACTGCACTAAACTATTATCAAAATGCTAGTTATTGTTAAATTGATACTTTTATAAATTAGATCAGCTAGATAAAACTATTTGAGTTAATTAAACAAACTCTTGCACTGTCTGCAAACGAGAATTTGCCCAATTAAAATTTGTTGATATTAATCAATGGAACCGAGGGAGGAATAGAGATTCATTTTGGGAACTCATGTATTTATTTGGGTAGGTTAAGATATGAAATAAAAGGTTAAATTTCCAGTACCATTTACATAAACATGCCTTATAGATAAATGAAATAAATAATGCTTTATTGTGTTCTTATTACATCTGAATGATTTAAGTAACTATTATGAGGTCCAAAGATGAAGAAGACAGGGTACTATGATCAGAAATTGTTATTCCAACTTAATGCTCACTTTCTAGGAACT
This sequence comes from Cheirogaleus medius, assembly GCA_008086735.1. NCBI lineage: Eukaryota > Metazoa > Chordata > Mammalia > Primates > Cheirogaleidae > Cheirogaleus > Cheirogaleus medius. The sequence continues at coordinate 96,926,288 of VBSM01000272.1, read as the reverse complement.
TGTATTAAGCTAAACATAAGTTGTCTAAAATCAATACTCTTTACAGACTGGTTACTTATTAGATTTTCTCACTTAATAAACCTGCAATCTGCTTGCTGGCCTTAGGGTTTATTAAGTTACTATTTACTATATCGTGTGGAGGATTTGAAATCTCCATAGTACCTTGTTTCCATCAGGTGCTGCACCTTCACTCATTTTAATATGGGAGGGTCACAGATGATTACATGGGGTCAGTGGAATGGGTACTCAAAAGGACTAGAGGGGAAAGTGTCAGAGGATGAGGACAGGCATGTTGTAAGGAACACTATGAGGCAAGAAATCAATGTCTGTCCTGATGTCTTAAGGATGGCTTAATACACGAAACATGAAATGAACACAAAAAGTTCAGAAACTGGCCAGAAACTGAGACAGAATGGGATTACAGAGAGCCCTGAGCAGAGCCAAATATCCAAAATTGTGCTGAATGGATATAGAAGGTCCCATGCTAATTTCAGGTGTACACCTTCTCACAGTATTTCTTTTCTGTTGAGTAGAAAAAAAGAAGTCAGGTGGGGACACAAGATTGGCAAATGAACAATATGGAGAAATGAATCAAGTTTGAATTTTCCTATAGGTGATAATGCTAATTTTAAATATATTTAAATTTAAAAATAATATATGCTATATTTGGATAAAATTATACATGCTAATTGTGTCTGTGTACACACATATACATACACACATATTACAAAAAATAATGTAAATTGTCTATTTTCCCACTATCCAAGGGTAATCACTATTCATATTTTGGTAAACATTCCTTCCAATACTATGTCTTGTGTACATGTATATACAGATCAGTGGTTCTCAATCAGGTCCATTCCCTCCACCGTAGGAGATATTGGGCAATGTCTGAAGGAATTTTTGATTGCCACAACTGGGGAGGGGGGTGTGCTACTGGCATCTAGAAGGAAGATACCAGGGATGCTGCTAAACATCCTTCAATGCACGGGACAGTCCTGTCCACCAATCCCTGGCAAAAACTTATATGGTCCAAAACGTCAACAATATCATGGTTGAGAAACCTTGATATAAATAGATTGATATCTCTATATTATCATCATGCATGAACAGGTTCATTGTACTGTATACTATATATTTGTAGACATACTTTTAATTTATTTTTTATTGAAGAAAAAAGCACAAATAATTAAAAAGTATGAATTTTAAAGGTTAAGTTAAACTTTGGCAATTGTATACATCCAAAAAAAAAAAAAAAACCACCATATTTTTATCACTTGAAAAAAATCTCATAAGTGCTCTTATAGTCAATTTTCTCCAACCAATGAAGTATCATTTTCTGACTTCCATTATCATGGACTGATTATCCTTGGAGATCATATGAATGCAATCATACAGTATGAATGTGTGTATATGTGTGTATTTTTCCAGCAAATGCCTTTTGAAAGTGTTTCATTAAATGTTTTTAAAATATACCTATGTCTGTGTCAGTTTACTTCTTTTTTATCACTGTTTGTTGTATGAATATAACATAATTTGTTTATTAATTCTCTTGTTAACGAGCATGAGGACAGTGTAGCACAAAGTCATAGAACAAGTAGAAAGTGAATCCAAAGGATTAATTAATAACTATTGTGACAATTTTAACATCAACTAATACAATTTGACTACTTTGTTAGTAGCAATATTGATCATACATGGTAATATTTACATGAAAAGATCAAATTGTGCTAATATCCTAAGCATTATGAAAATAAAGCACCTCTTCTGACATAGAAAACTTTGTTTTAATAAAATATTTTTGAGAGAAAATGGTGGTAGTAACAAATAAAGAAATTAGAAATTAGTGAGATATTATTCTTATCTACATGTGTGTATCACAAAAATGTATTTGAAGGAGTTTGAACATAATTTCTCTTGATGGACTTTTAAAAGATAAGTAAGATCAAACAGAAATACATACAAATTAAAAAATACTATTAAATTAGACAACACATTTTGGGTGGGAATTGTTTTCTTACTACTCATTGGACTTGCAACTTATGAGCTATCCCTTCAACTGGAATTGGTTCAGTGATCTGAATAGGAACAATGAACTTAGCTTATTTCATTTAAAAAGCATTTAACAGAATATCGATAAGATAATTCACCATGATCAAATGGGTTTTTCATTCCAGGGTTGCAAGGAGGTTTAACATATGCAAATCAATAAACTTGATTGCCACATAAACAGAAGCAAAAACAAAAACCACATGATCCTCTCAATAGGTGCAGAAAAAACATTCTATAAAATCCAGCAGCCTGTCATGATAAAAAAACCCTCAACAAACTAGACATAGAGGGAACATACCACCTTAAAATTGTAAAACCCACAGCCAACATCATACTGAATGGGGAAAAGTTGAAAGCATTCCCCAAGAAGCTAAAACAAGATAAGGGTGTTCACTGTCACCCCTTCTATTCAAATAATACTGGAAATCCTAACCAGAACAATCAAGCAAGAGAAACAAATAAACAGTATCCAAATTGGGAGAAAGCATGGGAAACTATCTCTGTTCGCTGATGATATGATCTTTGTCTAGAAAACCCAAAGACTCCACCAAAAGACTTCTAGAATTGATAAATAAATATGGTAAAGTCTAAGGTTATAAAATCAATGCATAAAAATCTATAGCATTTCTATATACTAATAATAGTCAAGCTGAGACTCAAATCGGGGACTCAATACATTTAACCAAGGAGGTGAAATATCTCTACAAGCAGAACTACAAAACACCAATGAAAAAAATCATAGATGACACAAGCAAATGGAAAAGACACCCATGCTATAACATCATTAAAATGTCCATATTACCCAAAGTGATTTACAGATTCTATGCAATCTCCACCAAAATACCAATGTCATATTTCACAAATCTAGAAAAAATGATTCTATGCTTCATTTGGAACCAAAAATATCCTGAATAGCCAATACAATTTTAAGCAAAAAGAACAAATCTGGAAGCAACACATTATCTGATTTCAAATTATACTATAAAACTATAGCAACCAAAATAGCACAGTACTGGTATAAAAGTAGAGACATACACCAATGGAACACAATAGAGAATCCAGAAATAAAACCATCTACCTACAATCGACTGATCTTTGACAAAGCAGACAACAACATACAGTGGGGAAAAGAAGCCCTCCCTATTCAATAAATGGTGCTGGGAAAACTGGAGAGCCACACGCAGAAGAATGAAACAGGATCCCTATCTCTCACCATATACAAAAATTAATTCAGGATGAATAAAGGACTTAAATGTAAGGCATGAAACTATAAAACTTATAGAAGAAAAAGTAGGAAAAACACTTCTAGACATCTGCCTAGGCAAAGAATTTACGACTAAGACCTCAAAGGCAAATACAGCAATAATACAAATAAATAAGTGGGACTTGATAAAATTAAAAAGCTTCTGCACAGCAAAGGAAAGAATCAACGGATCAGCAGAGTTAAAAGACAACCTACAGAATGGGAGAAAATATTCACAAACTATACATCTGTTAAGGTGCCAATATCCAGAATCTACAAAGAATTCAACAAGAAAAAGAAAAAAAACAACCCCATTAAAAAATGGGCAAAAGGCATGAATAGAAGTTTTTCAAAAGAATATACACAAATGTCCAAGCAACATGAAAAAATGCTCAATATCACTAATCATCTGAGAAATGCAAATTAAAACCACAGTTGGATATTATATTATCTCTGTCAGAATGGCCATTATTGAAAAAGTAAAAAAAATAATAGATGCTTGAGTGGATGCAGAGAGAAAGGAATGCTTATACACTGTTGCTAAAACATATTTTTTAAAAATGGCTGCAAAGAAACAGTATTTTTACTTGCCATACTTTAAAGAGATTTTGAGATAGCAATAGATCACAGTTATAAAGTACAAAAGGAACCTGAGAGAATAGACTCTCCCTTCAGGCTGGCCTCAGTACAGAGTTGAGCTCTACTCTACACCTTGCTGCAGAAGGACGTTGGCATGATGAAGGCACATGTTCTGCACATAAGGCTCGGTGTGGAAACTTTGAGAAGAGTAAGCAAGAAGCACACTTTATTGTAAACTTATCCCTTGGCTACATAGAGCAAAGGATAGAAAGGGAAAATTGGTTTAATGTCACACACACTTTTTCATGAATGGATAGGAGGGGGTGTCAGAGGAAGTACACAGGAAAATTTATAGAATGCTCCAGACTTTCTATGGGTGAATAAAAATATCTAGCATTTTTACACCTATTTTGAGCATAATGGATTACCTGAATTTAACTCTAAGGACATAGGCATTGATGATATGGTGTTTGAATACATCAGTGAATGAGAAATTCTTTGAAGGAGACACTTGGAAAACAGAAAAAAATAAAGGAAGTCAAACCATTGCACATGTGTGGGTCCTTATAAGTTATTGCCAGTTGCATTTGTTAACACTCCATTGTCTGCTGGAATGACATCATTTAGAATTTTTCTGAGTTCTTTTTTTTCATAGCCCAGAATGAACCCAATTCTTCTTGAATTTTGTAATGCTAAATAAATTATCAAAAACAAACACAAAATTATTTTTCCCTGGACAACTTAATTATTAAAATATAAAATTAATACCATGGGAACCAACAATGGGATTGGAAGAAAAATTGTTTTCACTCTGCTAATCAGCAAGTAAGCTTTATGCAAAACACGAGTGTGAAGTGACTGCTAGAAACTCACATTATCCATAAATTGTAATAACATTTGTTTCAAGTCACATATACATTTGTTCCCCTATTAGGCAGAATGACCTTTCCTGAGCAAGTCAGCTACATTAAGGTTTTTTCCCTTTGGAAATTTGCATAAACAATTCAAGAAAGGTTTCAAAATAAAACAACAACAAAGAGCTATGTTCTTGTCCCTCACTTGGTTTATAGCCCTTGTTATGGAAGTAATATTTAGGCTTAAAACACACCTAAAAAACACTGCCAAACATTAACCTTTCTTTTTCCTATGTTTTCCCTTTCTGAGTCACTGTCCAGCACCTGCAAGTGGGTTGTTAACTGAAGACCATTGTTAAATGAAGGACAACATGACAGTTATTCCCATGAAAGCCAAGAACGTTTGTTATGAATGAGATTGGTTCAATCTGATGCTCCCCTTTTATCCTGGAGACTAAAAAAAAAAGAATAAAGAGCCCAGTCTTACTCATGGGTGGAAGAAAGAAAAGACTGTGAAATAATTGTGAAAATTCGTGTGAAGGAAAAGATTGGTTAGTGATTAGTGAGGAAGGGCAACAGGGACAGACAAGGGCTGCAGAAGGGGTGTCCAGTCCTCTGTCGTCACCTGTCCTTCCTTGAATCCATTATCCCATCTAGGTTATGAACATTGATCCACGCAGATCACTAGTGTAGTTGTCTTCTTTTCTATTTGTAAGGTCTTTCTGGACTTCTTGTCAGTTTGAGGAGATCATTCTGTTGCTCCTTTACCCTGCAGTGAGCATCAGGACCCCCTGTGACATTATCTAATGTCTGCACCTATTGGAGCAGGGGAAACCTTTTGTTTCTGCAGGTCCTGCTGAGGCATAGAGAATTCTCTGAGGCTGTCTCAGTCCATCTGCTGTCTTATATCCCACAGACAATTCTATTCTGGGGTTTTATTGCTTCCCAGGATTCTACCCAGGAAAGAAGGAAAGTAGAGAAAGATACTGCTATGGTCTGAATGTTTGTGTGCCCCACAATTCATTTGTTGAAACCTAATCACCAATGTGATGATATTAGGTGGTGGGGCCTTTGCGGGGGTGATTAGGTCATGAAGATGAAGTCCTCATAGATGGGATTAGTGTCCCTATAAAACAGGCCCAAAGAGCTGCCTTGTTCCTTTCACCATGTGTTGGGAAAACAGTGAGAAGACACCATCTATGAACCAGGAAATGGGCCTCACCAGACACCGAATCTGCCAGCACCTTGATTTTGGACTTCTCAACCTTCAGAAATGTAAGAAATAAATTTCTGTTGTTTATAAGCTACCATTTATGGTGTTTAGCTATAGCAGTCCAAACAGACTAAGGCAGGTACTTCCTACTTTCAGACAACTCAAACCCTTTTTGCTGAGCTGCCTCTCATGCTCAGATTAGAAGGTTGGGTGGGCAGGTGTCCTTTCTTGGGGAACTACAACATCTCCTTACCTTTTATTTCTCCTCTAACTTTCTTCTGCTCCAGTCCAGAGAATGTCTATCACATCTATGAAGTTCAGACTCTCTCCCTCACATCCTCACATATTTTCCCACTTGTATGTATTGCTCATCACAGGAGAACTCTTGATTGTTTTCAGAAGATGAACTTGTATATTTAAAAATGAGAACAATGTTTGTGTCTTCCTTTTGCTGTGTCACTCTTTCCTGGAGACAAAATCACCCTAGACAGAGAGGAAGGGACAAGGGAAAAAAGGAATTTTAGAGGAAACACAATACCACAAAATCATATTAGTTACTATTTTTGAAATTTTATACTACCCTAACTCACAGGATGTATTTGAACCTGCCTGCTCCTCTGGCAGTAGACTGGTATGGAAAGGAAAAGGAATAATGTCAGTAAATTGGGCATTGCTGTGAAGGGGGACAGTGAGTTGTCCTTTCTTGCAAAAGGCTCCAATCCTGAAACACTTAAAGCATGGGTTTTCACTTTCCTTTTAAAAATTCCCACCCTTCTGATTAGTCACTGGACAAGAAATGCTTGGAGTATTAAAATGAAAAATTACTGATTTCTGAGCCTTTCAGCCAGAAGATGTTATTTCAGAGGAAAGAGTAAACTGTTTAACACAGAGGCATTTAATGAAAATGATTTTTTTCAGTCAAAGATATTTATCAATCATTAACAATATGCCATAGAAAGTGTAAAACTTCATTGGATGTTTGAAACTGCCTAGGAATTGCTTTAATGGGGTTAGTTTAAAAAAATCTGCTATAGACTTTAAAAAGAAGCATTTAAGTCCATTCTCTTATACCTGTGAATTCCCTGTACCTTTCCTCCTGCTCCTGTCAATTGGATCTAAGCGTTCTCCCTCATTGTTTAGCTGAAGATCAGACACAGTTTTAGAATGCAGATAGCAAATACTTTCTACAAATAATAATTCACAATAGGTATTCAGTAGTGTTGGTTTTTATGATGAAGACTATTGCACAAATCTCCAGTATACTGAATGTTGAATAGCCTTTACCTTTATTTTGACAAATTTTCTAAGGCATATGACACAAGCTTTGACAAACGGTCATGATGAAGCTGATTTCAATGGATGACAGACAGCTGCAATGCAGTTCTACCAATTGATCTTTAGTCACGGAATGATTGAAAAAAGCTAAGGAAAGTGCTAATCCGATTTGACAGCAGGAAATCTATTTGCACTGCAAACTGTGGGTGATTGTTAACAGGCTGGAAATCCTCAGCAGAGACTAACTTTGCCCGAGTAAATCAGATAATTATCATTGTGAACTCCCTACATAACAAAAAGGTATCTGCAAAGCCTGGCCTATATGACTGTATTTAAAATTGCAAGTGATTAAATAAAAATAAAGATAACCTTTATATCGGCTTGCTTATCATGTAAAGTGAATTAGCCATGTCATTAAGGTTTATCTAAATAAAGTGCATGTATGGGGGGGTGTGTGTATGTTCAGAATGTACAAAAGACTTAGTAAATTTTGAGTGATGTTCTAAATAAGGAAACCAAACAAAAACAAAACACAAAGAAATATCTTTATAAGTATAACTTCTGAATTATCTTTGTTTTGAGAAAAGACATGTTTGTAAAATTTTTCTCTTTTTTTTTCTTTTAACTGCTAAAGAGGCTATGGCATAAATGACATTGAACTCAATCCCGAAATCTGTGTTCAAGATCTGCCCCTGTGGTTTTACACAGCTCATTAAATACAGTATTTTTGAACATTTTTCATCATTGTCTTTTTAATAAGACTATTCATACATATTTTGCTAATTAGCTCAATCCCATTGACATTCTAATTTCACATGTATACTGTATATCTGCTTATGGACCATACTACATCCATAATTGTATATTATGTAATCTATGTTTTTTTAACCTTTTCCACAAGAGCTGATTTTTGCCCTCTTGGCAGCAATATCACTCCCACTGAAAATGTTTAATTTAATGCTTTATTCAATAATTTAAGAATCATTTATTAAGCACCTGCTCTGCATCAGGTATTGCAATAAGTACTGAGGATATGAAAAGAATATCACAAAGCTCCTGCCTAAGAGAAGTTTACAGTCAGTGAGGAGGATTCTACCATACAAAAGGAATTATGATACTGTGAACGCTCTAAGAGAAATATGTACATGTAGATGATGGGAGAAATGAACTCTGTGAGAGTGTTAGTCACCTTGGTTTGCTACAACAAAATGCCATAGACTGGGTGGCTTATAAACAACAGAAATTTAGTTCTCACAGTTCTGGAGACTGGAAGTTTGAGATCAGGATGCCAGCATGGTCCTGTTCTGCAAGAGCCCTCTTCCTGGTTACTGACTGCTGACTTCTCATTGGGTCCTCACGTGGAGGCAGGCAGAGAGAGACGAGCTCTCTCAGGACTCTCATAAGGGCACTAATCCCATTCATGAAGGCTCCACCATCCTCACTTCATCTAATCCAAGTCCGCTCTCTAAGGCCCCAGCACACTGTTGGGTAGGGTTTTAATACTTAAAGTTTAAGGTAACACAAACATTCAGTCCATAGCAGTGGCAATCAGGAGATGAATCAAGAGGAAGACAGAGTAAAGTGGGTTTTGAAGCATAAGGAAGAGTTTATGGAGAAAAGTGGGGTTCAGAGCTTTCTAGGGGAACAAATAAAACCCATGAATCATGTCGTCATGAGATTACAATATTTGAGTTTTTGTTTTCACCCATAAATAAACTTAATATAATATCTGCATTGCAGGGCTATGGAAAGATTTAGAGAAATACAACTGTTGAAAAACCTTTGCAGACTGTTAGAACACTAGATATATTTAAGAAATTATTATTTCTAATTCTCTGCTGATTAAGCAATTTATTATTCAAAATACTCATTTACTTGAGTGCTCTGTTTAGAGCAAGTTTCTGGTGGATTGAAAATTAAATATAAAGTCCTTTAGGTTTCAGCACTTATTAAAAATACAAATCTTAATAAATTGGGAAGGAAACATTTATGTTTTGCTATCTAAAAAAATACATGGATCATAATTTATTTATAGATTTATGCATAAACGTTTATTACTTTTTGTTGCTGCATAGCAAATTATCTCCAAATGTTTCAGATTAAAACAAAAATAGAGCTCAAGATGGAAGCCCCACTCTTACTGTAACCTAATGTCAGAAGTGACAGTCCTTTGCTTTTTCATATCCTGTTCTTTGAAGGAAGGTCATTAGGTCCACCCACATTACACAGGGAAAGGTACGAATGTCAGGAAATAGGACTCATTGGAAGCCATTTGTGAAGCCTCTTACTACCTAATGCATTAATTCGTTTCCCAATCTAGTCAAGATGGTTATTGAAAATAAGTAATATTTTTATTGTCTTATAGAATCATTTAGTTCCAAAGTATAGGTAACATATGCTTATTAGGCCCTGCTTGAGGATATATAGCAACAGCTAGCTTTTTGGTAATAAAAGCATCATTTTCACTCCTGGACAGCTGTGATTGAATGAAAATAGTTTCCCCATAATTTCTCAAAGTGGCATTAAAAGACTGAGCCTATTAATACATTTCTGACATTTTGAAGCAGATGTTTGAGGTCATTGGTCAGGATGTAGGAGATATGAGCTAGAGGTTGGAAGTCATCGGCATTAAAAGGAGTCACTAATAACGGAATTATCTGCAGAGTTGTTGAGATGCTGCGCACTCCCTCCCTATCGCTGCCTCTCTCCTATAACATAGGCTAAAAGAGAGGTAAGGAGGAAAATCACCAGGAGAACTGGGCAGTTTGTATGTGTCACCTAGGTTTGGGAGCCTGAGGGCTGCAATGGGAGATATGTCCAGATCTGCCAGAGACAGAGAAAAGAATGAGACAGGCTGCTTTGTGCTGGAGATGATTTCTATGGAGAGTGAAGCAAATGTCTGTGTTTTCTGTGCCCATATAGAGGATTCTTCAAGGGGACAGCATGGAGGAGAAGGCAACAAAGAACTGCCAGGAGCCGGGAGCTGAGACAGAAGCAGAAAGCATCCAGTGGAGGGAGCAGTTCTGTCTCCTGAAAATTGCAACTGGAGGTTCCCAAAGGAGAATCTCTGAGAAATTCATTTAACACTTCAGAAAAAAAAGATTCTAACTGCCAAACCCAGAAGACACTCTCACAGATCTCCACAGCCCTTAGTTCCCTAAAATCGTACCCAATCTTCTTTGATCCTCTCACTTCTCAACCTGACCCTGGATGGGTCAGAACCTAGGCTGGTGACTGGAGGAAGAAACAGAGTAGAAATGTGTAACTGGGGAAAGAGAAGATGCTCATCTGCCCCTTATGCAAAAGAATCTTTCAAACCAGAAGGGATCCCAAGCCAGAGGGAGAGAGAAGCTTTAACCTCAAATTAAATTAAGATGCTCAGTGATAGTGACTACTTGGAGGAGTAAGTGAGTAGGTGCTCTTTTTAGGAGACATTGTAGGCATGCTAGCTATTGAACGAAAGGTCTGATGAGCATGTCATATATAGGCAAAGAGAAGTGACAAGGAAAATGTAACAAGAGGGAGGGAGACTTAGGTCAAGACTTTAGCTCCAGGGTCAGGCTGGTTTGCATTTGACCCCCAGATCTTCTACTCCCTACTTCCTGCATATTCCTGGACAAATTACTAAATCTTCAGGTGGCTAAGTTTCTTCATATATAAAACAGGAATAATGATATACTCACTTCATATGGCTGAGATATGGATTTAATTTGAGACTGGCTATAAAGCACCAGGCACAGCAGAAAGCTCAATGAAAGTATTTGCTGTTGTTTTTGCTGCTGTTGCTGTTGCTATTAAATAACTTAACTGTTTGAAATTGTGGTGTAATGAAGGTTACACAAAACAGCAACAAACATCTAGTGTAGGCTGTATTTTGCTTAAAATATTAGTGAATCAGCATTTTTGAATCAGTAGTTTCTGTACTACCTTTTGCTTTCTGTAAAACATTACAACTTTTGCTTTTGCTTTAAAAACTACATAAATCTTTTACTTTCCTGAAAAATAGGCCATCTAAATAAAGAAAACATAGCAAGAAAAATTTCATGTTTTACAAGACAGAGGCATGTGGTATAATGGAATCTATAAAATTAAAAATAAATCAGTTCTTACAGGATCAAATAGTTCTAGCACATAAGAGCTACACCTATGGCAGGATTTAGATGACTATTAAAAAACATATACATTTGTCAACAATTCATATAGAATCCAAACAGCTGGAAAATATAATCAATACAATTTCTTATTCAAAAGATGTTACAACAAAAATAAAGAGAATTAAAAATAATTTTAAAACTCTTATTCCCCAAATTTTAATAATACTACTCTTTTATTTCTTATAACACCCTACCTTCCTTGACCATATTTTTGGAAAATTCAGATTATACTAAAATATATTTTTAGTCAATTTTATATAACATATATCTTCATTTTTCAAGAATGTCTTTATAAACATCAGTTTAAAATGATGTAAACATTGAAACCTTTTAAAGATAATACGTGAAGCTAGAAATAGAAAAAAACCCTCTTGATTCCACAATCCTAAGACAACAGTTATAACAACTTGATATTTTTAATCAAATCCAGTGTTATCCTCCATGTATACATGTATATTTTAAAAGCCATAGGTAATTTCCAGAGTAGATACAGTATAGTTTGCTTACATTTCCACTTGGTATTTGCAAATTGTTGTCTATAAAATAAGTTTCCCATTTTGTTTCCCAGAAGTGTGGTGTTTTTATCTTATCCTCACTGACATTGACTTTTAGGTCCCGAATTTTGACTATTCTGAATTATATTGGCAAAATATAACTTTATATTGCTCTTATTTCCATTTATATGATTATTAGTGGTGCTAAATATATTACAGAAATTTGTTTCAACCTATATTTCTTACCTTGTATTAATGTTATTGCCCATTTATGTATGGTGAGTTTAGATATTTCTTGTCTATTTTTATGAATTTTTTAGAGGGCAAAATATTGGCCTATTGGTAACCTTTTAAATATAAATATATCCTCCATAGTTAATTTTTTGGTTGATATTTCAAGAATAACAATTTTCTGAAATATTTATAATAGAAAGATTTTGGAACATTTTTAATCTTCTTCTATTACTCCCATCTGCTGAAATTAAACTTGCAATGGGTGCCAATGATTTTCTGTAATTCTGCTTAATTTAGTTTATACTTTTTATTGTTTTAAAGTATGCTATTTTAAATTGCAGATTTATAAAAATCATTTCTGAGATTTCTCCAGATGAATCTTGCATAGGACATAGTAACACTATAGTTGCTGGGATAGATAGTTTCTATCTAGGTTTGAAATTCTTATGACATTTCAAGTCCATTTTTAACTTAAAGAGAATGAGAAATTGCAAGGGCTTCAAATTCACAATGTGCCTGAGGCAGAAATGGTACTGAATTCAGCTAATACTGTTATTTGTGGTAGACAAAGCTAAAAATCTGAGTTATATTCTTTAAATAGTATATTAAGTGTGTCATGAGAAAAAAGTTTCACCTAGTTGGGGGAGAAGTTTTCCTATTTTAGGTTTTCTATTAATGTCATTATAAAATTCAAATAATCTGAATTAAAATTACTTTTATTATTGCCAGGTTTGGGGGAAAACTTTACATGTGTTTTATTTTTAACAAATCATTATCAGTAAACATAGTATATTTCAGGTTGTAAGTTTCCATAGTTTCAATTTAAAGGAAAATATCAATATTCTAAAACTGTTTTTTAAAGTTGATTTCTTAAATGTGGATTTAAGTTAACTAATACAATCAACCAAGTAGAAATTATATTTTATTATAAACCCAGGGTCTTAGCACATTTGAGTCATCAGAAATGACATTTTACAAGTTCAGGATTGGTTAAGTATATACATACCTGTTAACAGGAGATTGGAACATGCCAATAAATTTATTCACATGCATTCCTAATTTCCTCATTAGGCAGAAACAGTGTATGTTAGAGGTGATTAGTTTCTTTTTTTCTTATGGTGGTGAGTTTACTGTTACAGATCTTGGAGTTCTAGTCTTGTGCTCTGCACCATCTGTTTGACCATGCATTGCTTTGTACAGCTGAACTCTGCAATGCACAGCCTACAAATATACAGTTCGGTTTTCAGGCTTATTCTTAATCCTTATCTATTTAGTAAGCCCATTGCAGTATTTATCAGTGAATTCCTGGGGCACTGTGACCACTAAACTTCCTCATGGGCTTCTTACTAATATCCCCTTACCTTCCTAAGAAGCCCAGTTTAATTGAACACAGTTGGCCTGAAGGTACGAGACCTTGAATCCCATCAGCAATCTTTCTTTACCATGTAATCCACATACAGTATGATTTAAGCCACTTCATAAGTTTTGTGTATGTAAGTACATCATCCCTCAGAGATTTCATTTTCCTCTAAGAGGGAAGTTGCTCTTTTGCACCTCAATTACATGTGTAGATAAGATGTGATTTAGCTTCCTGGGGTAGTATTACATTTCTTTTGGAGAGACAACTTCCGCAATTGATCCACTATATACCTGAAGCTGTGAAATATTATGGCATTAACCCATGAAAAGAAATATGTTACAGGAGCAAAAGCCTCCAAATTTTACTTGCATCTTTAAAAAAGGAGGGATATTTTCAATGCAATATTGAAATATTATTTATTAATTTCTACATTTGTCAAGTTTTATTGAATTTGTATCAGGCAATGTGCAAAGCAGTGGAAATACAAAAATAATGATTGGATACCTGTCCTAAAGAAACTCAAAATCTATTGATCACATTAACGGCCTTTGACATTTATTTTATTTATGAAATAACCAGAGGTTAAATGAATCACGATGCATTGTATCATTTTATGGTATGCAATATTTCACTAATGGATTTTAAAAAATGGCTATCTACTAAACTCATTTTATTTATTCATTTATTTATTTAACAGATATTTTTTGTGTACCTACTGGGTGCTAATGGGAAAGACATACAAAAAATTTTAATAAATACATTGTATACTAAGAAAGCATGGAAATCCTGAATGTGTGCCAATCAGATCTTCATTCAAGAGAAAACTTGCTTCATAAAGTGCAGTCAGCTGACAGGCTCCGGAGACAGTGCCCTTGGAATCTGCATCTCCCCTGAGTCACAGGTACACAGCTCTAGCCAATGACTGCACAGTCCTGGGGAGTAGGGTATACACATTTACTCTTAACATAGGACTCCTCTAAGTGATATTTTCTCTGGAGCTTTCTGGTGGCTAATTGAGAATTTCTCCAAGCTGCACTTTTGTCTGAAGCTCTTGCTCAATCCTCCTTCCTTCCCCTCTCCTCCCACATGTGTCAGACTTGCGTGGTAATCTGAAAGCTTCCCCCCTACATAACCTTGCCCCGTCTCCCCTGTAATTCATAGACAATACCCTCAATTAATATCTTGTGCTTTTAACTCTGTGTAGGTGCCTACCTCTAGGAAAACCTGAACTGACACAGATAATGATAAGTACAATTTAAAAAAATTGGCAGCATGGGAGGGGAGGTGGTTTGCATGTGGGAAAGGGAAAACTTAGCAATTTTAAAACATGGGTAAGAGAGGTCTCCTTGAGAAGTTGACTTTTGAACAAAACCTTAAAGGAAAAAGGAATGATCAATGGTGATATCAAGGCAAAGGTAACTGGCAGTGAAATGGGCCTTAGATGAGAATGAATTGCGTCAGTCTTCTGTCACAAAGTGACGTAATACTACTTTGAGAAGGTATATGAGGCCCACATGTAGGTTCAGGATGATGGGAAAAGGTGGCAAGCTCTGCACTTATCACTGAACAAAGCTTGATGGAAGAAAGGGGATTTGCTGAGTCACTGCAATGGTATGGAAGCCATAGATCTCAAGATGTGGAGTCAGGGACAATGTTCTCCTCCACTATGCAGCACTTTAATAAACTCACAGTTGTAGAAAAGAAACAAGCCAATGAAAACAACTCTGCATGTATTTTATACAATGAACAATTGATTTAAGAGGAGTCAAAGTTGCTATAAAATTCTCTAGTGGTTCTCAAGCATTCCTGAGGATAATTGCTTAAAAAATATGATATAATAGTTGTAAGTAATTAGAATGGAATGCATTATTAAAATAACACCCATATACATTGCATACTTACTCTGGATTTCTGTTCATCTTTTATAGATATTTTGTGCATTTCTTTAGGAATAATATTTTGAATTTTTTTGTTTTATGCTGTTATTAAAAATATAAAAAATAAAAATCCAAACCACTAGGTTACTTCATGGCTCAGGATTAATATACTCTGTTGCAAATTATTCTCACATCTCTGGAAAATCAGTTAAAAAGAGCTAAAAATAAAAATGTCATGTTTTCTTCCAGTTTAGATAGAAAACCAAATGATATGGAGAAAATATAGAGGGAGAAAATGGAAAATCTGATAAGATAAATGATGTTAAATAATTCCCAAAGGTTAGATTTGCCATCTATTTGTAGAGTAACTGAAAAAGATTGGACTGGGAGTAAGTCATCAAATGAGTAAGTCATCAAGTCCTCAAAAGTCATAGTGAGGAGACTATGTATACACACACACAGACACATTCTCTCTCTCTCTTTTTCATGCAAGTGGTCTTCAAAAAGTTCATGGAAAAAGTATGTTATGAAAAAACTATGCATGGATTTCAAAATTTTCTTCTACCAAAATAAACTCATATGACCTTGTTATAACAGGTCTGAACAGGATCTAGTTTGAGATGCTAAGAAGGATAAGACATGAGTTTGATAAAAGCCCCTATCAGAGAAACATGAATTCTGATAAAATTGAAGCAAGAACAAACATAGAATTTATAATAAGGCTTGGGTGGTAGGAGTGAAGTCATTGATGCTTTATGAAAAGGGACAATACCCCAAATAAATTAGCAGTTTACATATGGATAACGCATTTTAAAAAGGGATAAGATGGTGTTGCAGATGAAGCCTGCAGCGGTAGACCTTCCACATAAATTTGCAAGAAAAACATTTTATCTTGTTTGTGCCCTAATTAAATAAGACAGACAATTAATATCATGGACAATAGTAACAACATAAACATCTCAGTTGATTTAGCTTACACAATTCTGACTGAAAAATTAAAGTTGAGTAAACTTTCTACTTGGCAGGTGTCAAAACTGTTGCACTCAGAAAAGCTGCTGACAATAAGCTTTCCATGAAAAATTTAAACAAGTAGGATCAAGAGCCTGAAGCATTTCTTCAAAAAATTGTAACAGGAGATGAAATATGACTTTACCACTATAATCCTGAAGATAAAGCACAATGAAAGCAATGGCTACCAAGTGGTCCAGTAAAAGCAAAAGCAGAGCGGCCAAGGGCAAAGGAAGCTCAAGACATTTTGCTTGTTGACTTTCTGAAGTGCAAAGGAACTATAACATCTGCTTATTATAAGAGTGTTTTGAGCTTACACTCTTTTGAGAGCTTACAAAAGTGTCTTGAACTTGATGGAGCTTATATTGTGAAAGAAAGTTTGTATTTTTTATTTTTATCTTTTAATTCCATTTTTCTACCAACTTTTTAAAGTCCCCTGATATACATACAAGTGGCAGAATGGACAGTGCCCATATTTGAAATGAAGTGTGTGTGTAAGGAAGAGTTTGTTAATACATCATAAGCCCTGAAAATGCTAAAATGAAATCCAAGACTAAGGCTGATGGAGAAAGGCCAATAAATCTTAAACACTGAACTAATAAAAATGAACTGGAGTGCATATATCCTCAGATAACTTTTCAACTCTGAAAGTTTCTTCTTGAAGGAGGAGCCTTTCAACACAGGTTCCAGAGATCAAACAGTGTACCTCTTTCCCCAATATCTGGTTTGATCAGAAAATATTAATTTATCCTCTGGATGTCCAGTCTCAGTCAGAGCATTGCCCTTTAACACAGTTTTTCATGGATTTTAGCAATAAAGCATGGCAAGAGCAATGGATCTGTATGAGAGAGAGGCATTGCCAAGCCCCCAAGGATTTGCTTGCCACTGTATTAAGAGCGGAAGACAGAGGAACAGATGCCAGAAACAAACAGTTCTTAGAGCAGGAAAAATAAAAGCACTGAAGTAAAACTATATCTTGCCAGAACACATGATCAAGAAATGGAAACAGCTGATGATAAAATGCTATGCCCGCATGGCATTTATCTCTGGCTTCCCAAAGAAAAGGAAAATGATAGACAGAAGAAATAGATTCCAGAGGTAACATAAATTCTCTATGAAATGTTGGGAGGAAAATACATAAGAGAGGGAAATATATTTTTAAATTTAGGAAGGAATGATAGTTACTATAGATGTTGTTTGAGCAAATATTAAAAATAATATTGCATATATGTACTAATTATTGCTATTAAATTAAGGTAACAATGGAAATTTAAAGGACTAGTTTTTTTTTAACTTGTGGAACACCAATAACTAGTCTTGTAGTTGTTAGTAGCAAAGTATTGTGCATTTGTAACAAATGTGGAAGTAAAATGTATGAAAATATAGTTCAAAGGAGGTAATTGAAGTATACACGAATGTTGTAAAAATATTTGATGATATATTATGCTAACTTATAATATTTATAGTGAACCCTAGAACAATCACTAAAATTTTTCAAAATTATGATTAATAAGTCAACATTTGAGATAAAAATAATAAATAATAATTAATAAAAACAGGGAAAAGAGGAACAAACAACAGATGGAGCCAATGGAAAACAAAAAGCAAGATGGTAGACTTAAACCCAACTATATCAATAATTACATTACATATAAATTATCTAAACACTCTAACAAAAGGCAAGTCTATGAGTTTAGATAAAAAGACACAACAATGTACTGTCTACAAGAAACACACTTTACATATAAATACGCCAATGCAAAGTGAAATTGTGTGAAAGGATACAGTATGCCAGTACTAATCAAAAGAAAAATTGAAGGTCTATGTTAACATCAGCAAAGTAGACTTTAAAACAAAGAACATGACCATATATAATGAGGTTTATTATATAATAACAAAAGAAGACATTACAACTCTATTTGACATCACAACTATTTTTAAGTGTCCAGTTTAGTGCTAACTACATTTACACTGTTGTGAGACAGATTTCCAGAACATTTTCATCTTACAGAACTGAAACTCTATACCCACTAAACAACTCAACTTTGCCAACTTCCTCTAGACTTTGGTAACCATTATTCTATTTTTTATATTTGTGAATTTGACTATTTTGAATACTTAACATAAGTGGAATCATAAAGTATTTGTCCTTTTCTTACAGGCTTATTTCACTTAACATAATGCCCTGAAGATTCATCCATGTTGCAGCATAGGACAAGATTTCCTTCCTTTTTAAGGCTGCACAGTATTACATTATACATATATACCATGTTTTGTTTATTAATTGATTACTTGTTGCACCTTGGGGTTGCATCCTCCTTTTGGCTATTGTGAATAGTGCTGCTATGAACATGGTGTGCAAATATCTCTTGAAGACCCTGCTTTTAATTCTTTTGGATATGTACCCAGAAGTAGGATTGCTGGATTCTATGGTAGTTCTATTTTTAAGTTTTTGAGGCACCATACTGTTTTTCAGTGGTTACACCATTTTGCAATTCCACCAACAATTTATAGGAGTCTCAGTTTCTCTACATCCTCACCAATACTTGTTATTTTCAGTTGTTTTTAATAGTAGTCAATCTAATGGGTGTAACTTGAAAACCACATGTGTTTTTTTTTTTTTTTTTTTTT
>VBSM01000272.1:96829594-96904507 GCA_008086735.1 Cheirogaleus medius | reverse complement strand
TATAGATTTGCGTATGTTGAACCATCCCTGCATCCCTGGGATGAAGCCCACTTAATTGTGTTGGATTATTTTCTTGATAAGCACCTGGATTCGGTTGGCTAGGATTTTGTTGAGAATTTTTGCATCATGTACTCACCAGCAAATTAGTATTAACGGATCAACACCTAAGTGGACATATAGGAATAACATTTGTCAGGTGTTGGGCGGGTGGGAGGGGGTGGAGGGGATGGGTATATACAAACATAATGAGTGAGATGTGCAACGTATGGGGGATGGTCATGCTTGAGGCTCTGCCTCGAGGGGGGAGGGGGGCATGGGCAATATACATAACTATAATATTTGTATCCCCATAATATGCTGAAATAAAATAAATAAATAAATAAATAAACAAACAAAAAAATCAATGGCTTTAATATACCATATCAACAGACTTAAAAAGAATAAAAAAGATCATCTCTCTATATAAAAAGTATTTTACAAAACTCAACATCCATTCATGCTAAAAACTCGGTTAACCAGGAATAGAAGGCAATATTCTCATACTGGTAGAGGGCCTACAAAGTCCTATATGATTTGGATCTCTTACCTACCCAACTCCATCTCTCTGTACTGTCTCACTTGCTCACTTGACAGTATGTTCTTGCCTCACAGACTTTGCATTAGCTGTTTTCTCTGCCTGGAATATTTTTCCATACGATAGCTATGTGGCTCACTTTAACTCTTTCTTCATTTTCTTGTCCAAATGTCCTCTTCTTAGTGAACATTACCATATTCATTCCTTTTTAAAATTCCAACTACTCCCTCTGATTTGTCTTGGCCATTTTTAAAAATACACTTATCTCATTCTAATATACTCTGTAATTTACTTATTATTATTATTGGTTTATTTCACCATGTACAATCCATGACAGCAGGTATTTTTTTAACTGATGCATCTGTATTTCAGAGCAGGTGTTTGCATATCATAGACATTCTATAAATATTTGTTGGATAAATACATGAATGAATCTCTAAATTTAGAAGTTGTGGAACAAGGTACAATAATAATGACTCCTTGGATTTTAACAGCTTCTGACCTCTGAAGAATATAGACGTGAAAACAAGAGACTTCTTTGCTCTTAACAAAAATATAAAGTTGTAGATTCTATAGATCTTTTATTTGCAGACCCTGTGTTAGAGCTGGTAAGATTCCAATTCTTGTTGTTAAGAATAAGTGAAAAAGAGGAAGGGAGTTCAACAGAGATGGGGATCAGCGCTGTAGTCACACAATAGAAACTGTGCTCCATCTTTTATTTTTTCTGTGTTATTGAAGTTTATCAAGGAATAAAAAACTTTGAAAAGGGACATTCCTTTTCTCTAAAAAATTGTGATTTTCCTCTTCCTAACTTGGAAATCTCTGTTAGCAATAGAAAGTTTATAGAATTAGCCACCAAAGAAAAGTTCTGTTTTTAATGCAATGTAGTGACTGAACTAGTCTTTGGTTTAAGAATTGTCTTTTCCTTATGCTTTTCTCTTTTTGGAGATATCAACACCTCAGTTTTCTGTAATAACGTGGAACATTGTGCATGTTTCATCTATTAGCTTTTGCTTATCGCACAAAACTTCTTGGCTTAAATTGTGCTTCTGTGGACATCATCCTGTGCCTACAGCTGAGGGTTTGGTTTTCACAATGATATTAAATATTGTGTGAAGGACAGCTAGTGCAATAATGCAGACATAAGTAGGTCAAAATTCCACTAGCTTACCCGTTTTCCATAACTTGTATTCATGTTTCCTTTTGTTCTTGAAGACAGTGTTTCAAACTGTAGATGTAATGAATAAATTTAGCAGCCTCTTGTGCCTTAGAAAGAAAGGTGACAATGTACAAATATTATTAAAAAAATACTGCTTGGAGGGAAATCATTAAAGTGTAAGTTAATTTTGCAGACTATATATTTGGTATTATAATAACATTATACTGCTTATTGTTGTTTTATTTAAATGTTAAGGGGCATTTCTGTTTTTCTTCCAAATCACTCAGGAAAAACTGTGTGTGAGTTGTGTGTGTATCACTTTTAAAAGGTTATTTCATTACATGATGTTGGTCTAAGAAGAATTTATTACTTTTAGAGACAGATGGCCATGGGATAGATTTTTCAAATTACTATCTAAGATCATACCGATATAGACAGACTAGAATAGTTATTTTTAGTGTGGGCAGCTGAAGAGACAGGCCTGGAACTGAATTCGATATAGTCAGATGTTTTAGTTCATACTCGACTGAGAGATACTCTTTTCACAACATATTGTTTCTGAAATTAAATTAGGCCAAGATGAAGTGCATTTCTCTTATATTTTGGGAAAGCTAAAATTTAAATAAGTAAGAGTTGGAAACCCACAGTGTTTCATTTTTTTCCCACTAGAGAGGAGGGGTGATTTGCAAATTGGTGGGACCTTCATAAGAAGTAAAGCTAAACTTATGCAGAATTTCAGGAGAGGAGAACCGAGAGTTCCGTGCTATTCCTGTTTGGTTAATAAATTATGTTAATTCATACAATATTTATTTAACATCTGTTTTTTTTCTTTTCTTTTTTTTTTAATAACACTTAAACAGTGTTTACAGTGAAGAGACCACAATAAACTCCAGTTCTCTACTTGCCCCAAAAGAAAACAAAGACACAGTATTGTGAGGAAAGGACCATGCATGTTTAACCACGAATACATCTGTTAGAGTCACTGATAAATACAATCATCAGAATCAGCGAGCATTGCTTTATGCAATGCAATGCTTTACGTATATTTTCACATCTAAGGATACTGGTAAAGATGGAAGAAAAGAAAAGAAAAAAGCTAGAGAGACTATCTTTTAAAAATGTCATTTATCTTTAAAACGTCTTTTTAAAAGGAGCTTAGAATTCTTTGGAGATAGATATCATAATATACACGCCAGGCATTACTGTTTTATAACACAAGTCTGTAATGGAAAACATTTTGAAGAGAGAAACAATATACTATTGTGTCTAGCAAAGTTTTGGTCATCTTTATGGGTTAAGCCCTGTTCCAGGTACTTGGAATGCATATATAAACAAAATGAAAATCCAGCTCTCATGTAACATATATTTCAATTATAAAATATTTGATATGTTTTCAGATGGTATATTTCTTATGCAATTTGGTTTGTACTGAAAAACAATTGATATTTTCATCACACATTTTCTGATTATAGACATAGTATATGGACTTCTCATAACTCTACCTCCCATAATTCTAAAGTGATTTGAGTACAAATCACTATAAACACTTTTTTATCTTTCTAATCATATAAATGTAGGTATATTAAACAATTGCTTATCACTTAGAGTATATTTTTAAATAATAATTTCAATGGTCATATATCTATACTGAAATAAATAACCTCTTATTGCTAAGCAGTCAAGATGCTCTTGATTTTCTGATATTATGAAGAATATATTTGTAAAATATTTTTGAGAGAAATTGATTATATATTTTTAAGATAAATTACCATAAGTTATGTTACTAGGTAAAGTCATGAGGATATTTTTAACATTTGCTAATATTAATATTTTGGTAATATTTTCAAGTTGACTTCTATAAGTGTTGTACACTTTAGAAGAACAATTCATCTATTTTATTATTTTTAACTTTTTAAATTTACAAATGAAAATTGTATATATTTATGGCACACAACATGATGTTTTGATATATGCACACATGGTAAAATGATTAAATCAAACTAAGTAACATATCCATCACCTTGCATCCTTATCATTTTGGGGATGAGAACATTAAAATCTACCCTCTTAGTAATTTTCAAGTATACAATATAATGTTATTAGCTGTAGTCACCATGATGTAAAATAGATTGCTTGAACTTATTCTTTCTGTCTAACTGAAACTTTGTACTCTTTAATCAACATCTCCCCATTTCATTTCTCATCTCTCCTTCCCCTCAGCCCCTGGTAACTACCATTCTACTCTTGGCTTCTATGAGTATAAACTGTAGTTTCACAGTTTCAAGTCTTCCATTTAATTCTTTAATCCATTTTCAGTTTATTTTTGTATGTGGGGTGAGGTAAGGGTCTTGCTTCACTCTTCTGCATGTGGGTATCCAGTTTTCCCAGCATCATTTATTGAAGAGACTGTCCTTTGCTCACAACTAGCCTGTTAATACCTTAAAGCTATTTCTGTTGATGCTTATATTAATGACAGTTTTCATTTTCACTTTCTTCATGATGTTTGTTATTGTGTTAGATATTATGTGTACTCACTCCATGCAAAAAACAGCATTGTATCAAACGTTTTTCACTTATCTGTTTCCTCAGGTAAAAGATTAGTGGTGATAGATAAATAAAATTGTAGAGTAGAAATTGTTTTTCAGAATGACAAATCATCTACATATATTCAAATTTGGCTTTATTAAATTCTCTTGTTATTGTATTTTCAAAGTTTTTATAGGAAAATATTTAAACCATGTTCATAAAAAGCAGCAATGCTTTGTTTAGCACAACTATCTGAAGACGGTCTATACATGACTCACTACCTCTGTTTTGGTATTCTAAATATTATTTTTAAACACAGGGAATCACCAGATTAAAAAAAATAATAACCCTGAGCTACTTCAGCTCAATTACACAAACATTTATTTTTCATCCTCTATATATCTATTTATGAAGTTTAGGCCCTATAATCATGTGAGATAAGGCCTGTTCAACTTGAGACATTGCATTCAATGATGAAATTTCCTCATACCTAGGAGAAATTTCACAGTACTTAGAATTATGTTCCATATGATACCCTGCACTACTTTTGCTATAATTATGGATTTATGCTTTTATCACAAAAGCTGTTCTGTAGCATTCAATTCTGAAAAGTAAGGAAAAGAGAAAGGTTCATAGTTTCTAGCTATGAATCAACTAGAAATGGACTAATTCCTTGCATATATCCTTAATAGTGGTTAAACAGAGTCAGTGCATGTAAGTTTTTGCTGCAGTCACTTTGAGTCACCATAAAAGACTGTGGCTGTAGCTTCGTGAGAATATAATGAATGTTTAATGCATGGTAAATGTAAGAAAGAAACTCAATACTTGATTTAAGAGAGAGGAATGAAATGTAATTTCAAAAACATAAATCAAAGTTTATTGTTTTATGAAGTATATGTTTTAGGTGACTAAGGGTGTTCTGTAGCTTATTTAATAGAATTGAAAGTATAAAAGGATAAATTCTGAGATATATTTGTAGTCTAATCAGATATTGGAGGGCCCAACTCTCATTTATTGCAGTGATAGCTAGTCACAGTGAAATATAATACATATTTTAAAAATTGTAGTAAGGGAGCCTTATCACATCAGAGTTCTGTTCAGGAAACTCCTGGCAAGGGAAACACTGCCAAATAGCGTGAACATGCCAGATTGAAATCTCCATGTGATTTTTGTCATGCAACATAATGAACTGACAGCTAAAAAGGATCACACACAGATTGCTTTTCCTTCCTTCTATTTGCAGCTTTTCCTTAGGATAATATTCTTTACTTGTTGACAGTGTTGAATTTAAAATATTTTGCTTCCATAGATAACATTTTGAAAAAATTGCTTATGAGACAGATGACCTCCTCATTTATCTGCCCTGTCCTCAAAGTAAATTCTAACACTTTTTAAAAATACACATAGTGGCATGGATATAAATACGCTGGCTTAAAATTATCATTTTAATAGGAAGAAACTTATTGTTTTTCCTGCAAATGACTTTCAGCACTATCTTCTGTCAAAGTATTGTGTCTGAATACAACAAGACTGTTGTCAAATAACTAGATGTCTGTGTGTGTATATATATATGTGTGTGGGTTTTAACAATTCCCAGAAATTGCCAGAACTCCTAAGATTAACTCCATCTTTTATCTAGAGAAGATAAAAACGATTAAAGAACATACTGTTAGAAGCCAACTTTTTTTGGTAGAAAACAGTATTTTTTCTCCATTTAATCCACAATTGAATATCATTTTATATTTGAAGCAGAAAGAATTGAAACAGCTGATTTTTTAAAAAAGATGTATATTTATACTATCATAGTAGTAACAGTTAAAAGTTGTACCTTAAAGAAGTGGTTTAGTGGAAAAATTTCAGGACTTCTGAACAAAGAATAGCAAAAGAAGCAAATTATCTTTAACTTATCTGGTGCAATAGGAAGAATCTTATATGTTTTCACCAACGGCATTTTTAGCCAAGTCCAATATCACTGTTTCACATTGGTCTGTGATTTTCTTAGACTCCAAGTGCCTTTTGGTGAAATCTTGGCATTGCTACAGTGTTCATAATTACAAACTCTCTAAGATTTGGTTTATTTATCTGTTAAAGAAAGCCTAAGAGACACTTCAAATAAAGTTAGTGCTGGATATCACTTAGTACATATGAAAAATCTCAGTTGTATTAGTTTTAACATATATTGGTTCACTTATTCTGTCATTTAAACTTGAGAGCTGCAAGCTGGGCCCTTGTCCCTCAGCATATATTTTACCTTTACTAAGAATTAATGAACTTCTTCAACCTGGGAAAGAGCGTCTACAAAAATCCCATAGCTAACATTATACTCAAAGGCGAAAGACTGAATACTTTCCCCTAATATCCAGAATGGCATGTATGTTCATTTCTCACAGTTCAATTCAATATTGTGCCAAGGTTCTAGGTAGAACAATTAGGCAATAAAATAGGGAAAAGAATGGCAGCCAGATTGGATAATAAAACTATCTCCATTTGCAGATGGTATGATCTTGCATATAGAAAATCCTAAGGAAGCCACTAAAAAATTAGAACTAATAAACAAGTTCAGTAAGTTTTCAGAATGCAAGATCAAATGACAAAAAAATAACTGTATTTCTACACACAGTGAACTTTCTAAAAATGAAATTAAGAAAACAATTATATTTACCATATCATTAAAAAGGATAGGGCACATATATATAAATTTAAGAAAAGAAATACAAAACTTACACTATACTCTGAAAACTATATAGCATAATGGAAACAAAATAAAGAAAACCTAAGCAAATAGAAAATGCCCTATGTTTACAGATTAGAAAACCTAGTCTTGTTAAGATGGCAATATTTCTAAATTGATCTAGAGAGTCAATGTAATCTTGACAGCTGGCTTCTTTGCAAAAAATGACAAGCTGATCCTAAAATTCATATGGAAATTCAAGGGACTCAGAATTACTAAAACTATCTTGACACAAAAAGAACAAAGTTGGAGGAATCACACTTTCAGACTTTAAAACTTACTACAAAGCTACAATAATCAAGGTAGTATGGTACTGGCATAAGCATAGACATATAGATTAATAAAATAGAATTAAGAGTCCAGAAATAAATCCTCACACTTATGGCCAACAATTTCTGACAATGATGTCAATTGGGGGAAAGAATAGTCTTTTCAACAAATCCTGGTAAAACTGGAGCTCTACATGTAAAAGAATTAAGTTGGACCCCTATTCAATACCATATATAATATTAAACAAAAATGTATCAAAGACTTAAATGTGAGAGCTAAAACTA
The DNA here is from genome assembly GCA_008086735.1 of Cheirogaleus medius. Lineage (NCBI taxonomy): Eukaryota > Metazoa > Chordata > Mammalia > Primates > Cheirogaleidae > Cheirogaleus > Cheirogaleus medius. Next base: position 96,896,963 of record VBSM01000272.1, on the reverse strand, counting down.
TGAATCTCTTAGAAGAAAATATGCATAGATCTTCATGATTTTGAATTAGGCAATAGTTAACTTAGATCTGACATGAAAAGCACAAACAACAAAAGAAACAAGAGGTAGACTGGATTTCTAAATTCAAAACTTTTGTCCTTCAAAGAAAACTATCAAGAAATAAAAAAGATAAGCCACAGAATAGGAAAAAATATTTGCAAGTCATGTATTTTTTCCCTCCCTTCCTCCCTTCTAGTCATGTATTAGATAAGAGACTTATGTCTAGAATGTAAAAAGAAATCTTAAAAAACAAAAATAAAATGACAAACTGCCCAATTTAAAGATAGACAAAGAGTTTGAATGTATATTTTGCTACAGAAGATATATGAATGGCCTTTAAACACATGAAAAAATGCTCAAAATCTTTAGCCATCAGGGAAATACTAATCAAAAACGCAATAAGGTACTACTTTACACAACTAGAATGACCAGAGTCAAAAAGATAGATAACAAGTGTTGATGAGGATGTGGAGAAGTCATACATTGCTCATAGGAATGTGAAATGATGCAGTCTCTTGGAAAAGAGTTTAGAACTTTCTTAAAATGTTAAACATACAGTTACCAAATGAACCAGCAGTTCCACTTCTAGGTATATATAGAATGTATATATACACACATGAATGTATATATACATATATATGCATGTATATATGTGTGTGTATATCTCTAAAGAGAAATAAAAACATATGTACATGCAAAAACTTGTACATGAGTGTTCATAACAGCATTTTTCATAATAACTCAAAAGTAATAGGAACAACCTAAATGTCTATGATAAACCAAATGTGGTATATCCATACAGTGGAGTATTATTTGGTAATGAATGGAAATGAACTACTGATACATGCTACAATATTGATGGACTTTGAAAACATTATCCTAAGTGAAAGAAACTAGTTACAAAAGTCCATGTATTGTATGATTCCATTTGTATGAAATATCCGAAGTAGGCAAATTTGTATGAATAAACCCATTGAATTATATACTTTAAATGTATATAAGGTGAATTATACCTCATAAAAAGCTGTCAAAAATGAAGTAATTAAAGTAAATGGCTTTCAGTTTGGGTGGCATGAAAACATTTTTAATCAGAGCATACTTCCTATAAGATGCAAGTATATTCAGACAAGACATACCTGGCTGAAGAAGATGGCTGTATTCATGTGGGTGGGCACCAAGAACAGCTTGGTTTGGAGAATTTTCTGTTTGGTCGCAATAGCCATTTGATCTAAAACAAAGAAAGGTGATCTAGAGAGCCAAGCCAACCCTTAATTGATTTACTAGGAACCTTATGTATTACCATGCACATAACAGAAAAGATATATTTATATATGCATTTATATATATATGTATCTATACCAACAAAAAAACAGACATACATATACTATACATGTATGTATACAATATATATATTTATGTATGTATCTTTTATATTACTACTTTATATTATTATTTTAGAGATTTTAATATTTAAGATTTGATATTTTCAGTTGCTTTAAAAATATATATCTATTTCTATATAATACTATAGTGATCCATGGAGTAAAAGTGATATTCAATGTGCATGTGTGTGTGTGCATGTGTGTGCATGTATCTCTCTCTATAGATATATGCATAATTCTCTCTCTTAATCTTTCTCTGTATATACTGTATGTGTGTATATATGTCTACTGTATATATATACCTATTTATCTATATATACCTGTTTATATAAAGTTTACTTCACATAGTAAATAAATTAATGATATTCAATTTCTTATATTTTTCAACTATGCCTTTTTCTTTCATATTTTAAAGCCCTAACCACCTAAATAAAGCAGTAGAGTGAAACAGAGACTTCCAGGCATATCCTAATGAGTGTTACTGAAATGATCCAATTCCCTCTTATACCTCAGTATTTCTCTTCAGAGTAAGTTAGGTTTGTGCTATTGGAAAAATGTCAAATTATTGTTGGCATCCTCTGAAGAGCATCACACCTGAGAGGAGACCCAACCTTTTGTATTCAGAGGCATGTGCAAATATGAAGTTCCTTATTCCTGCTCTTATAGTCCAGAAATATTACCAGGGAACAAAATAGATTAATAAAGAAAGAGTAGAGGGATAAGTTGTTGCCAATGCAAAAATGAGCAAGTGTACAAAGTAGATAATTGGCTTGAAAATTATCCTAAACTAGAGTTGCTGCTGGGTAGAGAACTGAATTGTAGATGTGCCTAAGCATCCAACTCAGTCTACTTATTTTCTTTTATTTTACTATTTTTTAATTATCATTGAATAAGGGGGTAAACGTGCAGTTTTGTTACATGGATGTATTATATCTGGGCTTATAGTGTGCCCATAACCATTATAGTTAGTGTACATTGTACCCAATAAATAATTTTTCATCCCTCAGGCCCCTTTCACCCTCCCACCTTTTTGAGTCTCCAGTGTCTATTATTCTACTCTGTACGTCCATGTATACCCATTGTTTAGCTCCCACTTACAAGTGCGAACATGTGGTATTGACTTTCTGTTTCTGCAACTCAGTCTATTTCCGATTGACATAAATGCTTCCCATACTATGACCGAATGCAGATGTATGTTTCTACAGGCCTAGAGCAGCAATCTGGGTTTAGTATCAGATACTCAAAGGTAAAAAGAGAATAAAAATTTCAAAAACAAAGGTCAGTGCTTTTTGTATTGAGGAAAAAAACAATGTTTCCAAGAGAGGAATAACAGGTATTAAGATGAGATTTCTTAAGCTATACTTCACGTGGAATATTTTTTAAGAATTAGCCAGTTTATAATACATCATGTGCACATCTAAGTTTTTCTAAACTGCCTTAAGCAAAAAAGTGACTAAAAAATAAAACTTTCTGAAACTGGCTGAACACAAATAATATAATAAGGATCTGGCTTCTTAGCTTTTCTTGGGCTGCCTTAGCTTTATTCCTCCTTCTCAGATAGATCCTTTCTCATGGTCAGGAGAGGTCAGCCAGCTGATTTCCAGCCAACAGGTAAGAAGAAAAAGCTTCCTCGCTGTGAGCTCCCACATAGGTCATGTGTGTCATACTTAAAGCTTAGTTTGGGTGATGTGCTTATCTCTAAACAAAAGAGCTTTGGCCTCAGTCACTGTTGCAACTTTCAAAGATGAGAGTGGAGTCCTAACTAGACTGAATAGAGTGAAGAACTGGATGGACCCTGAACCGAATTTTAAGCGTTGTTAGGGTAACAACAGATATTACTTGCTTAAAATCATTAAATAGTTCTATTAAAGGCAAAGCCAGAGGAGGGAGTAAAATATTTAGCACTGATCATGTAAAAATGAAAACATTTTTAACACACTGACTGCCACACTAGGAAAAGAAATTTTTTATTGGGGCTAAGGTGCTGACCTTTGTAAGCCTTAGGTAAGGCTTTACAAATTATAGAAAGGCAGACAAAAATACTACATGACGCCTTTGGAAAGGACACTGTTGCATTTTGTGTTCTTATCTTTGAATTATTCCTTGCAGGAAGTTAGGACATTAAAGAGTCATGATCTTCAGGTACACACAAAGCGCACAGAAAGAAAATAAGAGGCATAAAATGAGAATTCTTCCCTCATATCAAGATGTGAGCGTTGATCAGGGCCTTACTTCATAAATATTTCATGTATTGATTTATCCCACTTTTGAAAAAATGAGTTGTAGACAAAGAATAAAAGTGGCCAATGATCTCTGTTAAAATTTGCCCTTGCAGTACCTAGACCATTCTAGGCAGGAAGTCTTATCAACCACAGGCCCCTGACTCAATGGCAGTTGGAGTTTAGTATTAGACACTTCCCTCATTAAACCACAGCAGGGATCATGGCTAGTCCAAACCTTGGTGTCCCTATATTGGTTTTCACATTGAAACTCACTCTCAACATATCCTTCTGAATTTTTCTTATCCTGTTAATATTTATCATGTGTCCCTGTTCTTATGTGATGGGATTGTTACTCAGGTTAACTTTGGCTGAACTTTCAAATATTTTATTCATATCTTTTACTTGTCTCTCCTTTCTCTCAGGAGAGAAAAAAATGTATATATGTATGTATTTGAATGATGTGGGAATTAGGTATGGTTGACCCCTTTGAATTTTCTGACTAACCCAACTATATCAATCTAATCACCTGGATGCTCAAAAGAACAGCTAAGGGATTTTTAAACTAGGAGATGCATTATGACTGGATTTTCTTTTTTTAGATTATTGTAATATATGGGCTTTAAAAAAGATATTTCTGAAATCACCATTCAGTGTTGGGAAAGTTTAGGGTCAGAGAACACTTTAAATTAGAAAAAGTAGATTTTTATTTGTTTACTTTTGGTGATTTTTCTTTTTTTAAAATATATAAACTCATGTGTAATAGCTGCTAATTCAATTTAATTCACTGTTGCTATTTGGAATGAATTTCTAAATTTTATCACTACTAATGATGAGAAAAAATCAAGCCAATAGTAATTCTTAGGGAGGTACATGCAGAGCCCATATTACCCAAGTATGAACGATAAAATCAATTTAGCAGTAAATTATGTTTGTTGCTTTTCAAGCTTTGTGTATTAGCTTGACCTTTGAGAAAATAACACTTTCTTTGGTCTACTTTGAAGGCAGGAAATTTATGTTTCTCCCGAATGGGAGAATTCAGTTCCTTGAACTTATAAATATTTGTTATCTTCTACCTATCTCTCCTTTTTCTCATTAAATTGTGATAGAATTTGATAAGATAGTCAAAAATTCCAAGTAATATATAGGAGCCTTCATGATGTTTTTCATCTGGGAGAGTTAAAAGGCCAGAATGGGGGAGGAGTCTGTGGAGCAGGAGCAGAAATGGTGATAGATGTATAAATAAATGCAGCCATTTGGAACCTAAGGAGGTGCTGCTACAAGGAAGAGTGGAAGGAAAAGTGAGGGGAGGCATGGATTAAGTCAAATAGATAAAAACAAGAAAATGGGGACATGCATTAGGGCATTCAGTGAATTTAGGGAAACTGAGGCCCTGATGAGAACATTATTACTAAGGGTCATATTGAAAGAGTTTGATGCCAGCTTCCCTCTCTGCCTTCCTTTTTTTCTTTTACCCTTATTTTTTTAAAAAAGAGAAACTTTCTGTTTTCTATTACCTCTACACATACTACTTTATTATACATTTGAGATGTTTTAATCAGATGAAAGTTAGCTTAAAGTGTAAGTACAAACATGCAGAAAATGTTAAAGTTATATATGCCTTATGGCTGCTTAGAAATATAATTTCAAACTGATCCCCAGATATAGGATGGTTCTACATCTTGATTTATAAATGAAAAGAAAATAGATTTAGATAAAATGAGTTATTATGCAATAATAAAAAATTTTGTTTTACCGATTTCAAATTTTTAAAAATCAGAAAATGATTCTTGCCTTTTGACACAATCAGAATTAATGCAGATAAATGGAAACTACTGCAAGATTAGAAAGTGTTATTTATTAATTGTCACAGGAGAACTATACTCATTTATTTGCTCAGGGATCACATAAACACTTTTCATGTAAAGAATTAATGGAATGCATTAAATATTTTAACTTGAAATCAAAATGAACATTTCTTTGCTCACCCTTGACAGCAGCCATCTTTTTCACTAAGAACGTCCTCCTGAGTGATGAGACTAGAAATGGTGTTCCTTAGGAAGTAGTGAATTGGCTTTTTTCCTACACACAGATTAATTCAGAAAATGGTAAAAGTTCACTGCTTCATTGTGTATTGATGCATAGGTTAGGCAAAAGTTCACTAAAGCTGTTTATTCATCTGCATATAAAAAGTCCATTGCTATCCAGGAGAGACTGTTAAATGTTCCACAGCATTGCAAATTTGCCTAATAAAGGAGAGTGTTATTTTACCATTAACTTGTTAAACCTCATTGCAATATTTTTACTTTTTATAGATTTTAAAGTCAATTGAAAAACAAAATAAAGTCAATTGAAATAAAAACTGAGAGTTTTATGCAGTCAAAGGAAAAATATGAACTATATTTTGCCTTTTGAGTATTATCAGGGAATACCAGAATGTCAAAGTCTGCAGGTAGTGAAAGACTATTCATTGAAGACAGATATGGAATTCCAGATGGTAAGTAAAACACTTTATAATCAATTTTTATTTATACCTATTTAAAGATGGTACCTTAGTGAGCATAGAAAACGATGCACTATTGAGCAGCATCTAACATTTTGTGTTGTGCCTATAATAGCTGAAAGCTCTGAAAAGAAAGTAGACAAATTGGAAATAAGCATTGTTGGTACCTGCTTGCTGTCCTTAGAATTTAAATCAGGCTGCGGTTGAAAATATTAAGAAAGAATTCTTGCAATAAGTATAGAAATGGCAGAATGGTAAGTGTTTACATATGAGGGATGTTTTAACATAATTTTCATTATAAATATAATTTCCACCAAATCCATCCCTGTGCATGGGGACAGAGTTTTATAGTTTTCTTGCATTCTGTACATAATGTTAAACATTGTTTTAACTAAACGCTTCCTTCCAGAAAACATGTTAAAACAAATAACCAACCATTGGAAGTACCACTGTGCTTATAGCTGACTTATATGAATTTTGAAGCCACATCTCCCCAAAGTTTCCTATAAAAAGAAAAAAACAGTTTGAAGTTATTCATTCTTAAAATTTCTTTTCTGCATTTAATATCCCATCTGATGAATTTTATGATCGTCTTTTTGAATATTTGAGACTTTATCTGGAAAATGTAAATGCTTTTAAATGGGCCATCAAACAAATGCATTATTTCCTATATTTTAAACTAGCCAATATGAAGAAACATTTTTAAACATTACAGGTAGTATTCTTTAAAAACATCGATTCCTTATTTATTTATTTGCAAGGAGTATCATCTCTATATAAACATAATGTTCAATTAAAAGTACTTTCTAAAGCTTTGTACAATTGTATGATTCGGGGTGACTTTTTAAAAATATCTTTACTGATTGCCTCTTACCCCAACTAACCACATTCTGGAGCTTTCTCTATTTATCTCCTAGACTTTGGTTTTGCCAGTTAGGCACATAGTTTAGTTTTGACTGTGCAGTTGACAAATCACTCAAAAATGTATTTTTTGCTCCATCTGATACCTTGAGTCTTATTAAGATCATATCCAGAGGCCAAATAACTTGAAACTCACCATAGATATCCACTTTCTTCATCTCTAATCCCCACCATATCTAAATTAAAAATTGTAGTCCATAAATGGGCTTCTGAATTACAGAAAGTGTTTTATATAAATTGTTTAGAAAGAAAAATACCACTCCACATAGAAAACTCATTTTTTCTTAAGACTGCTGTTAGCACATGTTCGCTCCTAGAAAAAAAAATTTTACAAAGTCACCCCTCTTTTCTCCACATAGCTTCTTTTGAGTAGATGCAGCTCTGCAGTTGCACAGTTTTTAAGGCAGAACACACACTAGATTTCTGCTGCAATGTGCTCCTGAGCTGGGGACCCTTATGTACTGAGCAGGCATGTCTAGTCTTACATTAATTGCAATCTCCAGATTAAAAGATGTTGGGGCCATTTCTAAAAGGAAATATGTATTATGGTTTGGAAGCTGGCATAGTCCTGCATTTACAAAATACAAACGGTTTAATTTTTACATTATACTGATAGATTTTATTTTTATTATATTTATAATATCTGCTTATTTTAGTATATTTAGAACATATAGAAAAAGACAAGGGAAATCACTTTTTCACCCAGAGTTAGCCATTGTTAATATGAGGCTTGTATTTTTTTTTTGCTTTTTGACTGAAAAAGAAAGAATAAATGTTGCTCAAGTCACTCAACACTTACATATAGTGAAACAATCATTTTTAATGATTTCATAATGTTTCAAAATGAATAATTTGCTGATCTCTAGTTGTTGGACAAATGGATAGTTCAGGTAAAATATCTTTCTACAATTTGAATCTCTGGGTTATACATCTGTATAATAAATTACTCACCTTTTAATGGCATAAAAATTTCCATTTAACCTAAAGTAGAGGCCATCGCTAGAGAACAATCTTTTTCTGTTAACAATGCATTATTAATAGTATTTTAATAATAACCATATTGCTACAAGAAAAAATATTTTATTATAAATTTCAGTGTCTGATCTTGAGGATCAGTTTTTGCTGTTTACTCTGAAATTTTAGAAATATAATATATACAGGGTTTGTTTACTGTTCTAGGGAAAGCCACAGATTTGTTTATTCAGAGACTCTCAAACAACCAGATGTAGAACTGAGAATAACTTGGAAATTTGATTCATTTTCTAATCTAAGCAGGGCTCAACTTTACGAACAAGTACAAAATGTTATTTCTATTGCAAATATTCTAACTTGCCAAAGTATAAAAGAGAAATATTAGTAGTACTTCTCATTTTACTATTCTTTTGTTTGAAAAGATTCCTTAACCAGAAAAATTATTTATACTGTTGTTTTAATGTTTACAGTTATTGCATGTGATGACATTGAGCCACTTCATCAAAGAAAAAGTTGCTTAGTCTACTTCCTGCTGACTGACAAACACTGGGATTGCAAGAGACATTTTTCAATCCATGTATTAATCAATGTAGATTCTTTTGAAATAGGTGGCTCCCTCTTTTACTTTCCATTTATTCTCCTCTCAGCATCTAGGTTCAGTGCCTATTTTTAACAAAGATTCTATTAGCTGTCATTCATTGGTATCATTAATCAAATAGCATCTCTAACAGCTAACCAGGATTTCTCAGAATAAACTGGTATATTAATAATTTTCAAGGATATAGGGAAGTGCAAAGTGACTAATATTCTTAGATGAACTCCAGTTTACCTATCACATAATAAAATCCAATAGTTTCAGAGTGTATGCTCATAGGAAATAATACATGATAGTTGTTTTATGCATGAAGTTTTAATGTGGTCTGTTACACAGCAATAGATGACAAAAACAACCCCCAACATCTTCAATGACCTTTTCTGATTTTGCAGCATTCTGGGAGGGAATTGGACGTTTATGAAAACAAATAAATGGGACTAATATCCACCCAGGCTAACATGAGGCAGAAAATGTAAACATGGGCATGTGGAGGCAAAAAAAAAAAAAGCATGAGTAACTATCACCACCTTGCAGAAAGGCTGGGGCCTGCTCTGGACGATGAAAGTGGCATGACCAAGTTTATACAGGTACTCAGGGCCTAAGGAGCACAGGAGACAGTCTGGTATTAGCAGGGCTGTTGCTAACCCAAGAAGCCAAAGCAATTAGCTCTGGCTATGAGGTGTCCTGCCTTTTTTAAAGAAACAAATATCTGCTACTGACTTTTGGGCTTTTGCCCAGTGCTCATTAAGACATATTCATATAAAGGTCAAAAAAAAACTCTTACATGCTCCATGGAGGCAGCATTTTGTTTTGTTCCTGGGAAGTAGATCAGCGTGTGAGCACATCCATACCTGCTTACTGAGAAAAGCCTTCTTTCCTGTCAGATATCCCTCCCTGGGGATGGGGGAGAGTGTTGCCCACACACCTCGCAAACTGTATCCTAAGTTGTGTGTGACTCACTTTTCTTACAAAATCAACTGAGACAATGCTGTATTTGAGAGAATAGGCCTAATTGTTATGATTTCCCCTTGTCTTAATTCGTATGTCAAGAAAGCTTGATAATTGGACCATATAACTAGACATCCCCTTATTGCCACTGCTTTATGTTCTCCAATGTTATGATTCACTATTTTACTAAAAACCAATTTATAAAAAAAGCTACATGCCTGCATTTCAATTAAAATCACTGTTGACTATATCATTTATTACTTTCATCCCTGGTGACAAATGTCAGTCAGAAAAGAAAAAATAGGGAAAATGAAAAAAAGTTGCTTCTTACATTGAACTAGTATATTTTCTATCTTTATGTAATGAAATATTTTCTTCTTTCCCTTGATAGCTAAGATACTTAGATAAACTTTATGTACACTTATTACAGTTTTCTTTAGGTACAACCTATGGCTAAAAGTGAAAAGTGGATGCTCAATAAGTGTTTGTGTCTGTTTTTTTTAATCATATGCTAACTCAAGTTTCTTTTGCAATCGGTAAGTTTTCTTTCACACTTTTCTTCCTGCATTTTCTACAACTTTGTTGATTGAATTAAAATGTTGCAGGGGCACATGGAAAATTTTGGTGTAGTGGAAATGATTTGTATCTTGATAATGGTGGTTACACTGGTATATATACTTGTCAAGCTGTATCTCTCAAAAAATAGGTGCTATTTGTGGCATCTAAATTATACTTCAATAAAGTGGATTTTAAAAAACAAGTGTACAGAATAAATATTCATATAATGATTGCAGCTCCCACTGGCATGCTAAAATATGAATAATATCTTTGCAGGAAAGAAATATAATATAAATATTTCAAAATATTAATATAATAAAAAGCATGCTTAAGAATACTTAAGATATTTATTTTAAGGATAGTTCCCATGTTTAGTATAAGGACACAAAACTAAGTCATATAAAACAAAGGCAAGTATCAGAAAATAAACTAATAATAGGACCTTGGGAAATGCTTCCTCTTCTGCAAAACTGAAATTAATGGCTGCTCTTTCATTAAGATAGCAATAAGATTTTGTGCTTCTTATGAGAACCTTTTGTCAATGCATAGTAGATACACATTTATATATGCATTTTACTACTGGGTTAATGTAAGGTTAAATGAAGAGTTCACATAATCTCATAATATTTTAAAGTGTGTATATATTAAAATATAATATCCATGAATCCATAGGCCATAGAATATTTTAGAACCCTTACCAGGTATGCTAAATTTTCTATATGCATCATCAAAAACCTATAAGCAACATTTTCAGGGATTTGGGACTAGGGCCTGTCAGGATCTTGGATGCGAAGTGTCAGAATTTGAGATGGGAGCTGTCACCATTCTGGGTCATGTCTCCCACAGGACCCTTAGAACAAGTCAAGAAGAACGCGGCAATTTCTTAACCATGTGTGGATCATCTATCCTCAGAAGGAGTCCAAAGTGAGTTATAAATGTGTCCAACAGAAAGTATCTCACAATCAAACATGTTTTTTAAATGATTAGGAACAAAATCTATGGATAAGTCAAACCAGTTTCAAATGATAACCTAAAACCATAATAGAGATATCAGCAAAAGAATAAATCATTTAAGCAAGAAAATAAGCCAGTGACAGGTAATCTATTCACTTTGATTATCAGAAAGGCAGGAAGAGAGGGAGAAAGAGAGGGAGAAAACAGACACCAAAGGGAAAGAGGGATACTGGATACCTCTCTGTCACCATATACAAAATCAACTTTAGATGGATTAAAGACTTGAATGTAAGACTGGGAACTATACAAATACTAGAAGAAAACCTAGAGAAAACTCTTCTGGACATTGATCTAGGCAATGAATTCATGATTAGGACCTCAAATTAAATGTAACAAAACCAAAAATAAACAAATGGGACTTAATTAAACTAAAAAGTTCTGCACAGCTAAAGAAATAATCAACAGAGTGAACAGACAACCTGCAGAATGGGAGAAAATATGTGCAACTCTGCAATTGACAGGGGACTAATATCCAGAATTTACGAGGAACTCAAACAACTCAACAACAACAATAACCAAAAAACAAATAATCCCATTAAAAAGTGGGAAAAGGACATGAATAGGCATTTTTCAAAGGACAAATAGAAATGGCCAAAAAGCATATGAAAAAATGCTCGACATCACTAATCGTCAGAGAAATGCCAATTAAGACCACAAAGAGATGCCATTTTACACCAGTCAGAATGGCTATTATTAAAAAGTCAAAAAATACTGGATATCTACCCAAGAGGAAAAAAAAAGCTGCAACACAGATGGAACTGGAGGCCATTATCTTAAGTGAAACAACTTAAAAACAGAAAGTCAAATGCATCATATTCTCACTTACAAGTGGGAGATAATATTTAATGATGGCCATAGAGTAGATAGATAGTCATTGGAGACTTGGAAAGATGGGAGGGTAGGGGTGTAACAGATGAGAAATTACTTAATAGGTACAATGAATATTATTTGGGGGATGGATACACTGAAAGCCCAGACTTCACCACTATGCAATATATCCATGTAACAAAATTGCACTTGTACCCTATAAATTTATATAAATAAAAAAACCACATCAAAGTGGAGGACACAGCATCAGATGTTACAGAGATCTGGTAGGATGAGATACATGAGAACATGTACACAGGTATGAACACATGTGCACACATGCATCACACCTATGCCACACACATGCACACACAGACTTTGCGTGTTTTAAAGAAAACAACTAAGATATGATTAAAACAGAAGTCAGATATAAAGGTATTTGAAGGCAAAGAAGTGGACGCAGAGAGAGTAGACTAAAGTTTTGAGAAATGTGATGGTATTTAGCGAGAGAGGGTAACAGATTTGAGAAGTGTTTTTAGGGTGGGCAGATGAGCGGTTTTGTGATCTGTTTGAAGAAAACTGCAGACAAGAAGATTGAGAATGAGAAATGTGTATGAAGATGTCATTTCAAAAGTAGGAAAATAATGGATTATTTAAGGAAACGTGGAGGATAAAGGTTACTGTATTATCATGTGGCAGTACCACCGGGTATTGTAAACAGGAAAATGATAGGGAATGGCTTGGAAAAGTGTGAAATATGTTTATTAATAAGGAGAATAGAGTCACATAGGTATTTGAATTTGGGAAGAAAGGATGGAAAGAGGGATATATGTTTATGTGGATATATTTGTCTTGGTATGTTTGAAAAGCAGGGATAAAAAAGGCAGGAGACAGGGAGATAGATGAATGACATGCTATATATGTGGCATTGCTGAATAGGCTGAGTAGTCTAGTCTATTTAAATGACTACCAGTCTTTAACAAGTTTCAAGTTCTAGTGGGACTGTTGGTGTGATGTTATTAGGCTGAGTCAAGTTGCTAAATGGTGAGGCAGACAGCAAAAGAAAGGCAGACAGCAAAAGAAAGGCTGCCGGAAAGTCTGCATTAATATTAATAGCCAGCACTTCTTCAGCATTACTAAGTAGTAGGCACTCTTCTAACATACTGCAAGATTTAAGTTATTTATTATTCATATGGGATGGAAGCTATTAATATTTCCATATTTTTCAGAAATTAAGAATTTAAGCTACTTGGCCAAGATTCTGCTGCTTGTCAATAATGAAGCCAGGCATAGAGCCTTGACTTTTGACTCTAGAGATCGTGCATTCAACTACATCACTATTCTGCCTCCCACATTAGGGATTTAGATGAGCTTCTAAGTGACAGAAAGTTTTACTTTTTCTTAGGCAGCTGTTTAAAGGAAATTTCAGGCCTGCAAGGGAGCAGATGCCTCTCAGAGGTCTGGATAGACTTGACCATACTCTTTTCATCATCCAGAGCAAGACTCAGGCTTTCAGTAAGGTAGTGATGTTCACTCAGGTTCCTTCCTGCCCCCATGTGCCCATGTTTACATTTCCTGCCTCATGTTAGCCTGGGTGGGGATTAGTCCCATTCTTTTGTTTTAATAAACATCCAGTTCCTTCTCAGAATGCTGTAAGATTAGAAAAAGTCATTAAAGATGTTTCTGTTATCAATTGCTGTGTAAAAGGCCACATTGAAAATTTGTGACATAAAGCAAACCTGTATTATTTCTTATGATTGTGCAATCTAGGAAGTGATTGGCTTCCTAATGTGATAAGTAATAATAGTTACTAATATTCATCACCATCATTGTCATCAGCATCAATATCATAATAAAAACAATCTACAACCAGGCATTGAAGAACCTGTTCTTCCTGCCACTCAATACCCTAGAGTTGAGAGTGTGAAACTGGGAATCCCACAGTCTGGTCTTCCTAGGTAACTCCAGGAATATTTCATTTAACTCAGCCAGCATGATATTATAGGAGAGCATTGGATTAAGTATAAAAAGACTTGAGGTTCAATCTTGGTTCCATCATTTGATAGTGATGCTAACTTGGACAAATCATAGTCACTTAAATTCTCATAGTATCAATTTCTTAATATGGTCAGTGAGGTCGATACTCACCTCACTATCTTGTTATAGTGCGGCTGTGATGACCAGATGAATCATGTGTGCATGGTGCTTTGGAAAAGGTAAAGCACTAAGCCAACAATATCTAATACATGCTGAAATCTTTCATACTATGGTCCTGTTTGAAATGCTTGACATGCATTAAATCATTTATGAGGTTGCTATTACTGTCTCCACTTTATCATTGGGGCCTCAGAGGTGCAGAGAGGATCAGCAGCTTGAAAATCAGGCAGCTCATAAGTGACAGAGTGGGAAGTCAGTGACAGATATGTTCATTCCTGACAGGGAGAGATCTAGAAAACCCGCTGTAACCCCAGAACATGCCACTGTGAGGGCTTCCAGTGGCTAAATCGTGTCTGGGAGGCTGTGAGAGGGATGTCTGAACCAGGCTGGCAGGGGAGTAGCTGAGTGCAGCCCTGCCACATGACAGGCTCCTCTTCCTGCTGAAGCTTTGGATGTGGCAGAGCAAAGATATTTTGCCTCAGGCTTTCTCTCAACAGACCTCTAACCAGTCCTTCAGTGAACTCCACCCCAAGGCTGAAACCCAACTCCATCCATCGGGAGCTCAGGGCTTTTGATAAAGAAACTGGCTTGGTCTTCAGTGACTTCACTTATTTTGTTGGAATTCTTATTGTATTGCTGCTTTCACCCCATTTTTTTATTGTGCAAAACAGGAAAGAAGATCAAATGGAGGAGTGATGATCTTCAGGACACCCTAGGTCTCAAGGTGCTCATTCTCTGGGGCTTAGTTTAGAGGCCTTAGCCAAACATTCAGTCAGTTTTGGGCCCTCCCTACAAAGTGTCATGGTCCCTCAGACTCTGGAGAAAGCAAGCAACTCTATGTGTTAAATTAGTGCTGTAAGAAAATCAGATGATAAAAAATGAAGATAAAAAATTCACCTCCAAAGTGTATGCACCCATTTCCACGTGTGACTTGACTTGGGAAAAATATTGCTTTCTTAAAACTTGTATTAATACATTTATTCTCTGTCTAAAAGACACCTATAAATTAAAGATCATGGCCTTGACACTTCCTAACTTTGTCAAGTACTTATAACTTGGGCTGAAAATAAAATCACAGAAGGATGAGATAGTAATCACCTGTTAATCATTTAGCAAACATTTCTCGAATGCCCACACTTTAGGCAGTCACTGTGCTACATACATCAAAGGAGAAGAAGAGGTGATCTCAACCTTCAAGGAAGTCCCCCAAATGAGACTCTATTATGAATAAGAAATTCCAAAACCAAAGGAGGCAATAGCTTATGGGAGCCAACCCCTTTAGTGCAAAGCTGGGACAGTTTGAGAGCTGCCAGCTGGAGTGAAGTCAACAAAGGAGTCCCCAGAGGGAGTGTTGGAATGGAAGCTAAGGTGGAGAAAGGGCTGGGCCACTTTCCCACATGCCCAGCTAAAGGAGTCATGAAGGACTATCAGGATATACAAGACAACATTTAGCTATGAGAGAAGGTCCCACTAAGCAGGGAAGATGTGCCAGGTCACGAAAGTAATCAGTGAGATCAGAGCCAAAATTGATGGTGAGTGAGTCAAGACAAGTGTTTTCTGGGCACTTATGACAAAACTCAAAGCAGAATCTGATATATGACTTTTGTGCCTCTCTTTTCGGGGCTTGGTATACCTGGCCTCTTTTGTAATCTATTCTAGCTCCCTATTGCCAAGGACTCCCAGTGTTAGCCATTTATGAATTGGGTCTACAGACAAATTGGTAGTCTGAACCAATCTAGAGGACGAGAGCAGTAGTGGAGTCAGGGAGTTTTGAAGAGAAGAAAGGATCATATCAACTTTTCTATCTGGTCCTGTGACCTGCGATGAATAAGGAGAGTGGTCTCTGTTGGGTAGTATGTACAGGGAAGTGTCTACCAAAATACGTGGAGGAAGGACAAGGTTTAGTAGAAGGATTTCAAGTTTTCAGGTTGCCTGTGTAGTTGCTCATTTCTAGCAGAGCCATTTTTCCTTTTTGACCTTTTCACAGTGAGGAAGTATAGCCACTGATGCTATGAGAAGACCCTTGTGTTCAAGGACACCCCTGAAATCTATATGGTTATTTTGGGGGGCTTCTACTAGCAGCCTATAGGCTCTCCTAACCTGCAGAGTACCAAGAGCAACATGAAACTGCAGAGTACCAAGAGCAACATGAAACATTAGGCTGAAGAGGGGGCAAAGGATCACTGCCTTACTGTTCACTGCCTTCCTTTGGAGGTATAGAGCTCTTTTTATAAACCAACATGCAGGAAAGAGTGATATCTTTTTGGTAAGGTTCTGAGATTGGATTCCCACAAAACACAGTGGTGGTAGAGTGGGCTTAAACTGGTAGCACAGATTTAAAAATTCAGCTCTACTCTTTTCTTCCTCATGAAGAGTGTGGGGTCAGATTTACCTCTATACAGCTAAGGTTGCAGTTTCGTTTTCTTTTTCCTTTTTTTAGTTGCTTTCTGAGGCTAGTTTTGCAATATTATTTTCAGAAATAGATTGGAATCCATTATAGGTTAATGCAATTGAGCCACAAATACTAAGTTATTTGAAAAATTTTTAAGTGGAATTGAATTGTTTAGGAATGGGTGTGTTTTATTTTCCACATGAATTACCTTTTAAAATTTTTATACAATCTCAGTCTCTAATTTCTAAGTATTTACTCTAGTTCATGGACACTTACTCAGTTGATTTTAGGAATGCAAATTATCCCTGTTAGATGTGATGTGCAATGGGATTTAGAACTTATTTAGGCAGATATTTATAAATGTCCATGGGTCTTATTGATTAATTGAAAACAAAGAGTTTCTTTTCCTAAAAGAACATTTATTTATTTATATTATCATTATTTTTAAAGTTTTTAAAATTTCAGTAGATACAGGGGTAAAGTGGTTTTTTGATATATGGATGAATTGGATAGTGATAAAGTCAGGGCTTTTAGTGTATTTATAATGTGATACAAGCTTGTAAGAGGTGCTAAGGTTGAATTTCTTTTCTTTTTTTTTTTTTTCGGTGCAGCTGTACAGCTTATAGTCAAACTTTGGAGATTGCTTTAGGAAAGAGATATAAAAGTTAGATATTTTAGACAAAGGCACAAATTTTGCTACCTGAATTTGTGTTAAATGAGAAGGGGAGACGCCAATTTAGCTGGTATAATTTTACTTCATCTCATTTCTTTCTTGATGTGTAATTGTTCTTTAGTGATTTGGAGTCATTTAAAGGTCTTATTTTTCTATATGTAATATGTGTCTGTAGAAATCTAAAAAGAACAAAATGAACACTGTTATTGCACTGCTATATCTTTTTTACCCTTGGCTATTTGTAAACATTTAGAAAGAATTGCTTTTCAGAAAGTTGATTGATTGGCTAATCCCATTTTGAATAACGTGGGACAATCTATTTCACAGAAAAAAAAAAGGTAGCTCTAGCCTCTATTTGGAACTCTTAAATCTCAGTCGCTCTTAGTGTTCAAATAATCAAAGTTAAATTTCTTTCAGAACCCTGACTTGGTGGACCTTTCAGTGAGTGTTTTGATGAACTTTCTGGCTGATTGATTGACGGGCCTTTCCTCATTGGGCTGAATTGATTGCCAAGGTGTCTGCAATAAAAGGACCATTATGTGTATTATATGAATGGATTCAGTTCATCTTTTATATATAGTTTTTAAGAGATTATAGATCAGTAGGCTTTGGGACTCCAATGCTATGATTCAGCTTTTTCATTCTTTTTATGTTATATAAAATATATATAACATATACCCATTGGAATATAAAGTTTAGGTTTCTGGAAAAACATGTTAATATTGTAAAAGACTTGACATAATATTTAACTATAGCATCAGTAATTTATTAATGAAGGATTAATAGTCAATGACTTAACTATTTCTGCAACTATGTAATAACAGTCATCCTTCAGTTCTGCCTTGTCCAAAACACCTCTGGAGGAATGGAGGGAAATACTCTCTATTTGCATTCTCTATATGTTTGGGAAAGTTATTTTAAATTTCCCAACCAAACTTCCCCTGGACTCTGAAACCAAGCTCCTGAGTTCAAATTCTGACTCCACATTTCATCACTGTAGGATTTTGAGCAAGTTTACATAACTGCCTTGTGCTCCATTTCTCCTCCTCTATAACTAAGATGTTATTACCTCTTACAAATATAATGATGATTATATGAATTACTAGATATATAGCATATTGAATATGTTTTTATTATTACTTTTTATCAATAACCCCAACCTAGAGAATTGTGGTTCACATCCATCAATTTTTAGGTGAATGAGGATGTTGACAACTTATTAGAATTCCAGAAGGCCATTCTTCTTTCTGAATCTTACTATAAGGGCCACTGTAATACGATCATAGAACTGTGGTATTTTAATCAATGTCCACTAAACAGGCAGTTATTGAGTATCTAACAAGTATCACACTTTATATCACCCTTTAAGATACAGAGACAAATAAGATGAAATCTCTTCCTTAAATCGCAATCAAATAAGAATGATCTCAAGCATTTGAGCATCTGTGACCTGCCTTGTGCCTAGAGGTATATATGAAAAACTGGGTAACTGAACCAGTGTAAGGCACAGTCAAGATAATTAACATGAAAAGGGCCATGTGGTCACATCTTTCAAAGGCTCCTTGGAGTATTGTTAAAGACAGAAATTTCATAATTGAATTTTAGTGATATTTACGGGGGAGGTAGAGGTTGCAGTGCCCTCTATCTCCAATGCCTGCGAGCTTGGGGCTCAGGGCGATCCCTGTAGGACTTGTACTAGCCCTACCCAAGGGTGGAGCCTCTTTGTAAAAGACAGGGATTTACAAATTGGATGAAAGATGAAGGTATTAGTACCTAACTCCACCAGGGAAAGGGAAGTTGTAGAACACATGGTCTTGATATAATTGTAAAGAATTAAAATAAGAAGGATACATTTCCAGTTTAAAGATTAACTATAATATACCATGATTTTGAAATCAGTCCTTCTAGTTTTATAAATTTCACCTACATAGGTGTTTGAACGTTCATTATGATCAGAAGCAAACTGGAGAAGGCTTTAAAGAAAGACTAATATTACAAATGACAGAGACTTAAACACACATGGGAACAAATTATTTAATCTATGTTAGATCTGACTTTTTCTATTGCTTTTGTTGGTTGAAATAAACTCAATTAACAATAGGAGATGCTGTGATTTAAATGAGATAGGGTAGCTTTAAAGCCAGACAAACATAGATGAGAATATGCGGTGATAGGGTGACAGGATGAAAAATCGTACCCTGTGATTCTAGATATGTAACCTTGGACAAGATATTAAATTTTTTATTGCTTTAGAACCCCTGCAATATCCATAAACGAAAAGCTGGTTGGCACTAATGTGTGTAGAACACTTGGCAAGATGCCTGTGTGTCTGGCATTTCAATAGCATCTCAAGAAAGAACAGTTGTTAATGTTTACTTAAGCCATTGAGATGTGGGTATCTAACAGTAAACTAGGGAAACTGCTCCAAATTCATTTTCTTCAGGAAGTATTGAGTGACCTTCCATTCTGGGTTAGGTGATGCTGCTTGCTTAACGTGCATTCTCCACTGGAATGTAAGTTCTTTCAGGGCAGAAACTGAGCATTATTTTCTAATTACTCAATACTTAGTACAAAGTCTTCCTCTTAGAAATCATTCAATCGATGTTGAATGCTGAGTTCCAATTTACTTATCAACTTTGGTAATCACAGAAAGTTCTAGATAATAATAAATGCAATTCTGTAGAGAACATAGAATCTCCAGACAACACAATTTCTTTCCTGTGATGGGCAGAAACAACAGCTGGAATTTTTCTTGATTTTAGCAATATTTTTCAATTTTATTTAAAATCAGTGTGGTTTTTCTGGATGATCACTTGCTTACTGGTTATTTTGCAAAAAAATATTTTAACTAATCTGTTGTTTGAGGAAAATGCATTGAGGGCAAGGGTTTCTTTTAGAAATTATTTTTAATAAAGTAGATTTAAATATTGCATAGTTCATTCTCCTTGGCTACAGTGAAGTGATTATGAAAACTATTATTCCTCTGTTAAATATTTATAAACTATAGAGTCTATTGAATGTGGTTAATAATGCTAACTAACATGACAAGTCATTCAAAAATTAGGATTAGTAACTTAAATGATCTTGAAAACTGAACAAATTTTTAGAACTGAATTGGACAAATCCCAACAAATTAATGTATTTTTCTCCATAAAAATCAAAATTACACTGAGAAAAAAATTTTATTATTATAATTATTATTTTTTTGCTGAGCTACTAAATACAGAGTTGTTTAAGTCTTCAACTTCTATGGGATCATAATTAATTTATTTTACTGTCCTTTAGCTCCTTACACAATAGCAGAACATTTACCAGGACCCTTTGGGAGCAATAGTAACACACACTGAAGTTATTGACACCTAAATATAAATAGCAGAGGGTTTTTTTCATGAGGGCTTTGAAATTTCTTGTCTTTCTTCTAGTTGCCATTTTATACTTTAGATTCTTGGCAAAGAACCAATAAAAAAGTGCTGGATACGTAACGGGTATGTGTGTAGAATACTGTCCTGGTATGGCAAATTGAGTCAATTTTTCTTTACTATATTTTCTAAATGTGTCATTTAATCAAGAGGAGATTTGATTATTGAGTGGAACCTAGACATGCTCTATTTTTTTTTGCCTCCATAAATGAAGTTAAAAAGCAAATTTATAAATCATCTAAACTCATAGGATATTTTTTTCTGACCTTGCTAATAGTTTTTTGCAAATGAAAATATGATAATTTTAAAATTTCTGACTTTGTCAACTGCTTCATTCTCCCATTGTTGCATGCCAGCAGCTATAGATAATATGTAAACAAATGAGCATGGCAGTGCTCTGATAAAACTTTATTTATAGCAATTCAAATTAAATTTTATATAATTTTCCAAGTCACAAAATATTGTACGTCTTTATATTTTTTCAACCATTTAAAGTGTAAAAATCATTCTTAACTCACAGACTGTACAAAAACAGGCAAAGTATCTCAAGAATGGAAAAACAAGCACCACATGTACTCACCAGCAAATTGGTACTAACGGATCAACACCTAAGTGGACATGTAGGAATAACATTTGTCGGGTGTTGGGCGGGTGGGAGGGGGGAGAAGGGGATGGGTATATACAAACATAATGAGTAAGATGTGCAACGTATGGGGTATGGTCATGCTTGAGGCTCTGCCTCGAGGGAGGAGGGGGGCGTGGGCAATATACGTAACCGTAATATTTGTACCCCCATAATACGCTGAAATAAAAAAAAAATTAAAAAAAAAAGGGCGAGGGTAATATGAAAAAAAATAAAAAAAATTAAAAAAAAAAAAAACAGGCAATGAGCCAGATTTGGCCCACAGAACATAGTTTGCTAACCCCTTTTCTTGACAATCTTTAGATTTTTCCATCTCTGGACTTATAGGTGCTTCTCCAAGATCTGTGCATAGTTTGCTCCTTCAGATCATCCCTGTTTCTACTCCCGTGTCCCTTCCTCAGAGAGGATTTCCCTAAAATCCATAACCTTCCTTCTCTGTGCACTCACTTGCTTTATGTACTTTATAGAAGTTACCAGAGTTTGATCTAAATTATTTATTAATACCAGTTTACTCATTTAATTGTTTGTCTTTTCTTTGAGATGTTGGCTCCGCATGGGCAGGGGCCTTATCTTTTGTTCACTCATTCCCCAGCTCCCATTATAATATCTGGTACTTAGTGGTCAATTAATATTTGCTGAATAGATGACAATATAACCAGAGACATTGCTTTTGCTTAAAAACAGATTTTATGGTAAAATGGACTACAGCTAAAATTTTAATTCTACAAATGTTGGCTTGGTAAATCTGGCCAGATTATCTAAACATTGTGAGCATCGTTTTTATTTTAATCTATGATATATGTTTAATAATAACATAGAGGTTAATTGAGAAAATAACACAGAAGACATGTGTAAATGGCTTAGACCAGTGAGTGTTATAAACCAGTAATGGAATTTACATGAATGTGAATTATTGTCAGCCTCACTGGACTCTAAACTTTGAGAGAAGAGACCATATTGTTTTTGTCTACTCTTATAGTCCTGGACTCTAGCACATGGAAAATCCAATAAATATTCTTGGTTTAATAAGTGAGTGAATAAATGAATGATATAGAAAGTCAAACACTTTAAGTGTGACAGGTCTTTTGACATAATGTGGAAATATTAACAATTAAATATGTCACATTCTGTCAGATAATCAAAGGAATTTGATTGCTTTATACCACTGTATTCTACATACTGGGTTCTTGATTGTAATTATCTGATCTTTGAAGGCTATGTGAGCTGGGAACTTCAGCTGGTGAAGTGGATCTAATTAAGTTCATCTTAGTGAACAAAAATAGTTGTTTCCATGGGAAGTTAGGAGACTCAGGACTTATTTATATAGCCACAAATAAATGAGACAGTGTGGCATGCCTGATACGTATGATCTTTCCAGACTCTGGAAGGTTCTAGGAGAGATTTAGATTGAAAGTGCAAGTTTATGAAATGACCCTCCAGAGAGAGCTTGCTGTGATTTGAATGTGTCCCCCAAACAGACTGTGTTGAAAACTTTATCCCCAATGCAACAGTGTTTAGAAGTGGAACCTTTAAGAGGTGATTAGACTGTGAAGCCTCTGCCTTCTTGAATGGATTGATGCCATTTTCTCAGGAGTGGATTCTTTTTAAAAGGACAACTTCAGCCACAATCTCTTTCTCTCTCTCACCCTTTCCTTGCCCTTCTGCCATGGGATGATGCAGAAAGATGGCCCTCACAAGATCCTGGCCTCTCAATCATGGACTTCACAGCCTCCAGAACAGTGAGATGTACATTTCTGTTCATTATAAATTATCCAGTATGTGGTATTCTGTTACAGCAGTGCAAAATGAACTAAGATGAACTAAGAGCTCATTTGGGTCAGGCTACATCTATAGGTACAATGGTTTCTGGAATTGCATTATAAGGATGTTACATTTGAGAGTCTTTTTTAGAAATTCTTACTCTTTCTATTTGCAAACTTATATCAAATTTTATTTTCTTAGATTACTGTGAACTTGCTCTTGATTGCCAGGAGTTTGTCTGGTCCACAATTCATGTGATTGTGATGTGATGTAAAAGATCAATAATCCTTTTGAAATTTTCATTTCAGAATGAAATTATCTCATTTTCTATCTCTTACAATTTTTGTCAAGAAAAATGTTTAAAAGATTATGCTAAGCTATTAAAATATATAAGACATGAATTTGAATCTAGTAAATATGATTTTAAATTAATCGTTTAAATGTACATCTTTATGAAAATTTTGAATTAGATGTATTTTTTTTGCACTTGATTGTTTAGTAGGAACAATACTGAACACATTCCAGAAAAGACAATTTTGAAACATGCTGTACTTAAAAAAAATTACTACAATTACAGAAACAAAAGGCCATTAAAAATTATATAAGAGCTGGATAGTCGGTAGGGCAGTGTAGTTAAACATATACTTTTGAGCTGAGTATGTTCTGAGCTGTGCTACATGAAGTTCAGTGTGATCTGCAGAATAATGAATTTCACTAAAAAGGATTTTATAAAAATATATGTTTTTGAGGAAACTTTAAGTTAGAAAGTAAATTTATCCATAGATATATTTGCTACGTTTGCTTCGAACATTGTTAAATTGCTCTGATCACAGTTTGAAGTGGAACAATACAATTTATAACCAAATATTGTTTCCTTGAAAATATGAGAAATAAATATATGTATATATAAATACTATATATATTTTATTTATTTGTTCTTATGTATGTATATGAGCACATATACATGTATATCTATGTATTTTTTTGTATATGTGTGTGTATATATGTTTCCATAAAGATGCTTTCATTTTAAATAACTTTAAAAAGTCCAAAATAGCTTAAATGGAATTTCTTATCTTATGTAACATGCAAAGTGATTGCAGGGCTGATTGGTTCAACTCCTAAACAATATTACCAAGGGCTCGGCTGTCCTCAGAATGTTGCCTTTAACCTCAGGCTTGTTCCTTTGTGATTGTAATTTGGCTGCCACAGCTTCAGTTTGTATCAAACTTACTCAGGGGCAGGAAAAGGTATTCTTCTCAAAAATCTTTTTCTTTTTAAATCAAAGAGTTTCTTGGTATGACTTCTTGTAATAGAAAAATACATATCTATTTTTAGGTAAATTATACTCAAGAACAATGGAATTTCTAGGATAAGCTTCATCAGGAATTGAAGACAGGACAATCTCCATTGGCATTGGCCAAGTAAGGGGTAGAAGGCAGTGACTTGATCTACACTGCACTTTTGCCAGCCAGGGAGACAGGAGAAAAAGCTTTCAGAGATAGCAAATCATGTGTGGCGCAAATATTAATTTTCTATTACCCATATATACTAACATTTTTAGGTCTTTTATATGTGTTTTGAATTCTTTTAATCAATATTAAGTAAACAAGGTATACAAGGTGCCTATTGATATAAAATTGAATAGCTCTTATTCTAAACCTGAGAGCAGAATGTGTGATGGTTGATTTTATGTGTCAACTTGACTGGACTAGAGGATGCCCAGATAGCTGGTAAAACATTGCTTCTGGGTGTGCCTGTGAGAGTTTCCAAAAGAACTTAGCATTTTGAGTTAGTAAACTGAGTAGAGAAGACCTGCCTTTGCCAACATGGACAGGCAACATCCAATCTGTTAAGGGCCTGAATACAACAAAAAGAACAAATAGAACAAAAAGGCAGAAGAAGGGAAAATTCATTCTCTCTCTTCTTGAGCTGGGACATCCATCTTCTCCTGTCCTTGGATATCAGAGCTCCTCATTCTCAGGCCTCTGAACTCTGACTGAGAGTTACACCGTTGGCTGTCCTGGTTCTCAGGCCTTTGGACTAGACTGAATTATACCACTGGCTTTCCTGGCTATCTCTAGCTTTCAGACAGCATTTTTAGGATTTTTCAACCTCTGTAATTGGTGAGCTAGCTTCCACAATAAATCTCCTTATCTATCTATCTATCTATCATCTATCTATCCATCTATCTTTTATTGGTTCTGTTTCTCTGGAGAACCCTAATGCACAATGTAAAATATTAAAAAATAATCCAGAATAAAAGTAAAAACCTCCTTCTCAGTTATCATTGCTCCTTTCGGTGCACCCATTCTCCTCTACAGGGTTCCTTATTTGGTTAGAGCTCCCTTTTCTCTTCCTTTCATCTCTATCCCAGGCTGCTGCAGCTCTTATCTTCCTCAGGGGCCCTTTCAACCATTTTGCCACTCCTTGGAGTCCAGCCTCCAACCCTCAGACCCAGAGAAATAAATGAAAACTTCCTGTCCCCAAACAAGTTCTTATTCCTTTATCTTCTTTATGAATTATTGATTGAGGAAACATGTATTCCTTTCATAATTACCCATGCTACCCACACGAGATTGTTCTGTTGTCCAGGGCCTAAACTACACAATTTCAAGAGGTGATGACACTTTTTTTCTGGTACTAGTTTAAGACTTCTTCATGAATAATGGCTATACCTATTATAAGCACCTGACTCACTGTGTTTACCCAAGTGGTCCCTTCTGGTAGTAAGGGAGAGCCCATCCCTAGAACAACTTCTAATTTCCACCCAAAAGACAGAATTGGCTTCTGACCCAGATGCTGTCACTTTTTCAACTGTGAAATTTAAAGATACGAAAGTACCTTTTGCAAGAAAAAGAAACTGCTGGAAAGTTTAAAATATAGATTGTTGTTGCAACGCACATTGTTGGAAATTATGTGCTTCGCTGAGTAGCAGCCCCTTTAGTATACAGTTTTGTAGCATCATCCTTCTCTGTAGTCAAATCAACCAAGGTACCAAGGTTAGTAGCTTTCTTTTGTCTGTATTTTCGTGTTTTATGTTACTGTAATTTATATTTTAGGGATAATATGTTAAAAGATGCAGCTGATTTTGTGATAAAAATGTCTGAGAGTAGATTGGACTTAAGGGAGGGATATAATTTATATATATATATATATATGTGTGTGTGTGTGCGTGTGTGTGTGTGTGTGTGTATGTATGTTTTACAGCCTAGAGATTTTTTAAAAAACTTCTTGCAAATTTTCTTTAGGAATATCAACCAGCTAATTAACATGTATTGCTGAGAACTCATCTCCTAGGCCTGGAAGTGATCTAGGAGCTATAAGTGATATGCTATTTAAATTTAAACCTCTGGTGTCCAAATGTTTAGTCATTCTTTCTGAAGATGTCATATTCCTCATAAACCTGAATGGACATTTATAAAAGTCCTACATTTATTGGGTTTAAAAGAAAGGTTGATTATATTTCGAAAACTCAATACCTGAATGATAGATAACTTGTAGCAATTTGTTTTGGGTAAACAAATGGAATATTATTTGCTTTGTGCAGTGAGAAAATGAATATAGTCATATGTTTGACAAAATAGATTTAAATGTTTTTTGTACATGGAATTAATTTTATTTAATTAGTTAAAACAGTCTCATGCTTGCAGCATATGCATTTTAGTTTTTATTGCATTTTAGTAGGATATAAAAGCATACTCGGTTGTTTATTTCTCTTTTGAACAAATATGTTTTTCTTGTTTGTACTAACATTGAGTCATTGCAGAAATACTTCCTCCAACCCTGCTACAGTTATACAAAATTCCCCCTTAGTATTTTCTGCCTGGAGAGATAACTGTTTCTATCTTCATGACATAATCCATCAAAAAGACTGTCCAGTGACAGTGTTTCAAGAAACATTGCTGATTGAAAATAATGCAACAATGTACTATTGAGCATTTCTCAGGTAAACCTCCCTTTTAATGGCTGAGGGTCACTTTGTCTCAGTATAACTGTACACACATCCACAGAAGTTTAGTTTAGAAGAAAGCTTTCACCAATGGCTCTTTTGAGACCCGCACAAGATGTTTTGAAAATATTTTTTAAGAGATCATAAAAATGTGATAGTAAATATATTCATGATCATGCCCAAAGGCTGAATAACTCATAGAATATTCTATGGTGCTTCACCAGGGCCTTTAAAAAGTTTTTCAAAATCATTCTCAGCTGAACTTTGAAAAATGTGACTTGATCTTGACAACACTCAATTATAGAGAAGTCCTCGGTTTAATAATGCATCAGCGGGTGATTTGACCAGAATTGTTTTTGTAGTTGTGACCTCTTATTGCTGAAAATTTTGTGCTTCAGAACAATACTTCATTCTTTTTAAAATTGTATGTACTTTAATATTAATATACAAATTAAATACATTTTATGTGTTTCAAGTTTTATGTGGGAGGGTTTAGGAATTTGAATATTACTTGAGTTTTCTGATTGAATATAAGTTGTAAAATACATTTTTGGTTTTGACTTTACCTGACAAAACTATAGAGCAATTCAGTTCATTTTTCTAACCTAGTATAGTATATATTTGTTTTTTGTTTTTGATTTTTATTATTGAGGCTCCTCTGTAGCCTCATGTGGGTTTCCACTATAAGTACTGACATATTTATAGGGATGATGAGCAGAGGCTAAATGCATGCTGATTCCTGGGATTTTGTGAAGTTGTTTAGTTTTGTAAAGTGAAATTTTGTAAATTGTTTAGTGTGTGTGTTATGTGTTTATGTGTGTGTGTGAGAGAGAGCAATAACAAAATCCTATAAATTGAAATAATATGGTACATTGAGGCTCTTAGTTAACTGAGAATTTATGCCACAAAAAAAGAGAGAATACTTTATAACTTGTAAAGCAAAATATTCAGAAACATTATACTATGTCGAATGAAGAAATTCTCACATTGCCTTTAACAAATGTGACCTAAGAGATCATATTACTTAAGTGATTAAACCATGTTGAGCCTATATACACATATATAATAATAATAATTTCAGAATGTAAATACAATTGGCTATGCCTATATGTGTGTGTGGTAACACTAATTCCAGAACAGTAGCTTTCAAAAGGTTTTTATGCTCCATGTGCCTTAGAGGAGAAAGTAGGATACTGAATAAACACAAAAACTCATATATTACTAAGCATATTACATATAGGGATAGAATAAAGAAATTCTACACTTACATATGTGAATGTCTAATTTCAATAGAATCATAGAACATTAGAGCTGGAAGGGGATATATTAATAAAGATTAACTAATACAAATTTCTCTCTCTCTCTCTCTCTCTCTCGCTCTCTCTCTCTCTCTCTCTCGCTCTCTCTATGTGTGTGTGTGTGTGTGTGTGTGTGTGTATATAGAAAGAGAGGCCCAAAGAGGTGAAATGTCTTCCCCAAGGCATTTGGGAAGCCCAAGTTGGGTTCTTACAGCTGTACCTCACTGCCTGCCTCATATCCAAAGATAAAGTTTTTTATATAAGATTCTAAATTATTATTATTTTTTTAGCCAAGAAGCTGCAAGTTGCAGTCCACAGAGGCTAAGCTGTGACAGCCCTACTGGTTTATTTCCTCATCTGTGGTGATGAAATTGTGAACAATGCTTATATAGACATGGACTTGTTCAGCAGCCAAACCAGAGATTTCTGCTGTGGGGAGTGGCAGGCCTACGAGGAGATCAGCTACTTCTCCCCACAAAGCCAGGTCCCTTAGATAGGGATCACCACAGAGGATAAGAAAATTGATAGGAAATAGAGAGAATAAAAGAATACAGAGAGACTAAGGTATAGTTTATAGTTTTATATAAAAAGATCAGAATAATCACAGTGGGGGTACTCAGAAGACTAGACATATCCCCCTGAATGTCTAGCAATATGGTTAGATTCACATAGGTTTTTATAATCACAGATATCAATTACCAGTTGCCATAGTGACATATTTACATAT
This sequence comes from Cheirogaleus medius, assembly GCA_008086735.1. Classification (NCBI taxonomy): domain Eukaryota; kingdom Metazoa; phylum Chordata; class Mammalia; order Primates; family Cheirogaleidae; genus Cheirogaleus; species Cheirogaleus medius. The sequence continues at coordinate 96,867,983 of VBSM01000272.1, read as the reverse complement.
CAGGGAATGCAATTGCTTTAGGAACAGGATTACACAGGTAGTGGGTTAGGGTCAAAAGTCCTCTCAAAGGGCTTTTAACAAATTCTAATCTATCTAGGTGAACAAACATGTAGAAAGTCTTTCAGGGACTAACTTATAAATTCTAAGAGGTAGTTATCAATTAACAAAGGTATAACAAAAGAGGTATAGTGACCCTATATTTCTTTGATCTAGTTATTGTGTACTTAAAGGCAGATAGTCAGGAGAGAGCAGGAAGCCTGTTTTCTACAAAACAAGTTCTTTATAACCACCAGGGCACATCTCTGGGCAAAGGGCTCATTGTCTCCGGCTCCCATCCTGTGGACCATATTTACCCTGCCTTGCCTTTCAAGGAACAGGGAGGTTCACAGATTCTGAGATACCGGGAAGCTTTCCTGGAAAACATCCCTACTGGACCCATGAGGGCCCTCCCTTGATAGCAACCTCTGATAAGTGAACCATTGAGTTCACATAGTTCTTCAGGGCAACACCCTGCAAACTCCTGTTTCTGTCTTTAATATAGCAATATTGGGCAATACAATAAAATAATGATCTTATGAGCTACATCTAATTAATTCCTCAATCATATTTCCCCAACATTCTGCTAACCAAGGCATTGGAGGAAAATATCACTGAAGTTTGTAGTCATGGGTGAAGACTTTTTGAAAAAGTGGTCAATGTGGAAATTGTTTTTCTGGATGTGTTCCTAGCCAGCAGAGTCACTAAATATCCCTCTCTAATGCCCTTCTCCTTCTCTCTTCCTCTTCCCTCACCTCCAACAAGCCACATTCCCTCCCTTTTCTGTAAGTGAAAGAGAAGGAACCAGTTTTTTGGTTTCTGAAGGTGGTTTCAGCAGATCAATTTACCTGAAGGAGTAGATACATTTGCACACAAGGAGCATTGATCAAGTCACATATTTGCCCAGAAACACTAGATGTAAATTTCATAAGGCAGGAATTTTGGACAGTTTTGTACGTGGAAGAGCAATGTATTCAGTAAGTATTTGCTGAATAAAATAATGGTTGACCCAAAATCAGAATAAACATAGCTGTTAAGAGAAGAAATCCTAGATTTAAAAACCTGAATCTCAAACAAAATTCAGACAGGCAGAATTATCTATGAATTGGTGTCCATCCTGATACAGGAAAGGTCAAAATTCAACAAGGCTGAGGATTATGCAGAATTAAGTGACAAAAATGAAGCAGTGTGCACTCACAGAGCACCTATACGTTTTCCTTAACCATACATGACTAATAATCTCATCAATTGTCTGGTGAGAAAGGAATGGAAATTGCATAATAAAATATACTCAGTTTATCTATAACTTTAATTTTATTGTATTTACCTATTTGGTAAACATTTCTTCTATATCACAGTTTAAATAATTCTTAACTAATCCCAATTGCTTTATGAAGTCCTTATGAAGGACCTTTTAATGTACCTTAAGACATCTCTGGTTGGGCCAAAAAGATATTATCCAAACAAGATTGGGTTACTTAAGTTAAGAAAAACGGGTAAAGGGCAACATTTACCCAGTGGAGGCTGCTTAGGACCTTCAAAGGTATAATTCTGTGAGTGCAGTCTGCTTAGGGCCTTCAAAGGTATAACCACCTTCGTTATACCTGTATGGACCACATACACAAATATGAATAAAAATACAGGACTTTTGAAATAACCCAGTGCTTAGTTTCCTATGGCTGCTGTGACAAATTATCGTAAACTCATTACTCATAAACAACACAAATTGGCCGGGTGCAGTGGCTCACACCTATAATCCTAGCACTCTGGGAGGCCTAACTAGGAAGATCCCTTGAGTTCTGGAGTTCAAAACCAGACTGAGCAATAGCAAGACCCATCTCTACTAAAACTTGAAAAAATTAGCCAGGCGTGATAGCATGTAGTCCCAGCTACCTGAGAGGCTGAGGCAGGAGGATCACTTGAGCCCCAGACTTTGAGGTTGCAGAGAGCTATGATGATGCCACTGCACTCTAGCCCCGGTGACAGAGCAAGACTATGTCTCAAACAAAACCAAACAAAATTTAAAAAAAACAACAAAAAAACAAATTTATTCTCTAGTAGTCAGAAGTTCTAGAAATCAGAAGTTCAAAATCAGAAGGTCTTAGTGGGTTAACATCCCATTTTTGGCAGAGCACATTCCTTCGGGAAGCTCTAGGAGAGAATTTATTTCCTTGCTCTTTCTGGCTTAGAGGCCACCTGCATTCCTTGGCTTGTGGTCCCACTCTCAATATTCAAAGCAGCAGTTTAGCAGCTTCTAATTTGTCTTTTTCTACTGTCAGCATGTTTTGTAACTAACGCTACTGCCTCCATTTTATGTAGACCCTTCTGATTAAATTTGGCACATCAAAATAATGCAAGATAATCACCTCATATCAAGATCCTTAGTTTAGTCATGTCTGTAAAGTCCCTTTTGCCATGCAAGATAACATATTCTGAGGATTACGATATGAACATCTTATGGGGACATTTTGTAGCCTACCACATTCAAGGATTTTTTCTATGATTAGAGAAATTCCTGATTGTTATAAAAATCAGTAAAATTCCTGTCATACCAATGTATTGCTCTACTACACAAATGCTCAAGCATTTGAGGGGTGACAAGGGGTCACCGTTTATGGTATACAATTTTTAAGAACTTAATAAATAATTGACAACAGATACACATTACATGAATAATTGAATACTTTCAGTGGAATCCTTGATTTTTACTTTGAATCAAATGGAGGTACATTAAAGCAAGATTTCTTAAACTTCTGATCTCAGTTATGATGACTTATATATGGAAAAAAGCAACAACCAATGCAACCAGGTAAAAACTATGTCATTTTATGCCAAAAATCTCTGCTGATTCGATTAAAGGAACACAGAACTTAGAAACTGTGACTCTTTTTGTAGGAAATTTTAAAACACAGGCTTAACTTTGTAAGTTAAAAAATTATTCTTCATATTTGTAAACTTATAAGTAATATTAATAACCTCTCTACGTCAATCATTGCCATTAATCCTAAGTAAAGATTTTGATAGGACAAAGGAGGAGGTGCTTGACAGGTGTAGCTGATTGACAGTAAATCTATTTATAATACAGCAATCAATACCTGGCATGAGAAGATTTGCATAAGTCTACAGCTTCTGGATTTGAAGACTTCAACATTGTGCATTTCTAAGTTCTTCAACTCCATGTTTTATTGAGCTAGAAGTCTTAGAAAGGGTGAATATAATAGTGCCAGGATCTGTAGCCCTTGACACTATGTTAAATTAAATAAATTAACAACAGATCTTAAAACAAAGCTTTAAAAGTTTCCCAAACCTTTTCCTAGTTCTAATATGATTTGGTTTAGGTTTGCATTTTAGAACAGAAGACATTTCTCTCACCAGAAATATTTCTATTCATTGCCTCCTAATTTCTTTTTGCTGCCTCTTTTCTTCTGTAGTCCACAAAGAGTATGTCTGCTGTTTCTTGATTTGAAACGCATCATCATTTAGATTTACTCAGACTTAGTGCATGACTTCATCTTCTTAAGCTATTTATCTCCAGATCACTCTAATTTTGTTTTATCTTTTGAATCAGTGCTTCCCCCATTTTGAGTAGCCATACTATAATTCTAAGAATGAGATTTATGCTAGAGCAAAAAGAAGTAGACCAGTGCTTTAGGGCACACTGAAAATAATACTCCTGTGACCAACTAGTAAGATTAATTTCCATCTCTACCAATAAAGGCAAATTGTCCAAGTTTTCACCTTTTTGACCAAGCATCATTTTATGATGTCCCAAATGCCACATTTTTTCTGCCTTTTTTCTAACTTACCTAACCCTAATAAATGTATTTTAAAAGGAAGAATAAAAGAAAGCTCAGAAATTCAGTGCAGGCTTTTTAAATCTGCAGTTGCATTTATTAAACTTTTCCTCTAAATAAGCTGTTCAGGTTCTTTTTTAAATTGAATGTTCCCTTCCTGTGTTTTGTACTTATATTCATATTTTATCTGTTTACAAAAAGAATAAAGAATAATAGAATGAAGATATTAAAGCAAAAACAGAGATATAACTGTACTATGTAAATACTAATGTCAGGCCCATTTCTAAATATTTTATATGTGTAATCTCATTTATTCTTCACAAGAACCCTATGATGTAAGTACTGTTTTTATCTCCACTTCATAGATGAGAAAATTGAGGCTACACACTTTAAGTGACCTGCTCAAGGTCATATAACTGTCAATTCGCAGAGTCAGGATATAAACAAACATATTTTTTTTTCCTGTTTGGTGTTTGCTAAACTTCTTGAATCTAAAATTGATGTTTTTCATTGTATTTAGAAATATTTTGTCAATTATTTCTCTAAATATATTTTGTCCATTATTTCTCTCTATATATTTGGCCTCCAAAAAAAAAAAAAACAAAAAACTTCAAGTGTGTAGCATCTTAAAAGGACATGAACTTAGTACCATGCTGCAGAGTATAGCTCCTTTTGGATTTGGCAGGAAATGTTTTGCTAACTTTACCAAGGTGTTTTGTTTGTCTGTTGTTTGTTTTAATAAAATGTTTAGGCAGTCTTTAATAAACAAAGGCTTTCACGCATCTAAGCACAGCACAAAAGATCTGGTAATAAGTACTTCTGAGAATAAATCTTTTAAAAAGCCAGTTGGAGGAAAAATAAATACAAAATCTTTAAATATTATAGAACTCTTCCTTTATTTTAGGTTTCTCAACCTTTGAATTACTATTTTAGTCATGAGTACAAAAGGAAAAGACACAGTTAAACTGAAGGCCCAAATAGCAGGCTGGGGTGAGGGTCAGAGGATAGTTAATATTTGTACCCCCGTAATTTGCGGATATTAAGAAATTCTATTTGTTCTTTTTTCAAAATGTTTCATTGCACTTTAAATAATATTGATGGAGAAGGTCAACTTTAATTAGAAGCAAGGTGGGTCTAGCCGTAATAGAGGCTGTGACCTTGACTGTCAAGGCTGCTAGATGAAGAAGCTGTTGGGTCTGTGAAAGACTACCTCTGAGTGAGTCCCCAACAGGGGTAGCCTGCTGCCTAATGTCCAGCAACCAAACAGACAATGGTGAACTTCAACTTGATTCTTGCTGACACCTTTACACATGGAAAGGCAATTGTGGGAGAGGGACACAGCACTGAAAAATTCTAGGAAAGAGCTACCAAATTCATTGTTACAATTCCACCCAATCAATGCATTCAATGTGGGAACAGGGCTGATGGTTAAAAATAGAAAAGATCATGTTTGATCTCCCCAGGGGAAGTGACTGTAAGAGCTGGTCAGGGCGTCCTGGCCCAGCCAAGCAGTCTGCAACTCAGGGAAGGAGTCTAGTCATAGCAGAGAACCACACAGGAATACGCTGGAATTTGAAACAGAAGAAAGGTAGAAATTAAGTTGTACAGACTAGACCAACAAAATGGGTATTATAATTAATAGAGCTAGAAGGTTGCCTTAGCACTTAGAAATGAAGACCATCAAACTTATGGCAAAATAATTAGTGCAGGACTCACCCACAGTCTTGGTTGTCTGAGCTGGGGTGGTCTAAGAGAACCATTTATGAGGCTTGTTTCCCAAGATATCCAAACTATCCCATGGTGTCCTTCCCAAATGGTCTGGAGTTGATTGAGAAGAAAGGGATGTTAACAATAAATGCTGAGGAGAAAAGAACAGATTCAAAGCTTGAGAATAAACCCAAAGACCTTAATGTTTGTTACAACATCAGAGTGAAATGAAAAAAGGTGAAGACCCAAGCCTTGACCACTGCCTTCTACTAACAAGGGGGTTATTGCTTTATCATTCTCTGCATTTCTTAGTTTCTTGCATGCTCATTCATTTACTTTATCAGATTTCATTTAGTCACTCACTCAAGAAACATTTATTACTACACTCTTAATGCATCACAGTACTGCTGAATTATGTGGAAAATGAAAATGATGAGAAAGCGTAGTGCTTGCCATCTTGCTTGTTTTTAATTTGGTTCTATAATGGAATAAACATTGTTTGAACATATCTATATGTGAAGATCCCCGTTAAAAACTAGAATGCATATTAGTTAGCATGATTAGAAATATCCAGTCTTCAAATAGTTGGCGATTAGCAGGGTAGGGAAAGAAAACTCACATGGATATATAAAACAAGCCATTTTCAGTCAAAAAATTAATTTTGGAAGTTTGTCATTAAGTTGAACCAGATAAATTATTTTATGAAGATCTGCACTTTTTGGCAAGGTGACACTTTTTAGCTACATAGAAAACATTGGGTAACTATAATGTAACTCTCAACTCTATATTAAGGGATTTGTGAATTTTGAAAGTAATGCAGAGGAATGACTCCTAGATTTCCTTGGTGTGGGGGGAAAGTAATAACAGTTACTCCAGCTATAATGCAGAATTATGCAAATGAAAAATTCCAGAGTAAATATGTAAGCAATTATTAATATTAACCAAAATGATGAGGATTCTTTACTACTCTCTTTCTTTGAGAATCACATAGATCCCATTATTATCCAAGGGATGCCTCTGCTGAGATAAAGTGTTTCCTTAGATGGGCACACACACAAATACACACAACTTTGGTCAGTAAAATTTTTTACTGTTGGACAAAATTCAGACTTTGATTTGGATTTTGTATGAGCCTTATCTTCATCTTATCTTTGTCACAGTTGAGGTACTTCAGTTAAGGTAAAGGTCATTTGTACATATTCAGCTCTTTCCATGCTCATATGTAATCATATGCATATTCAGCTATTTTCATGTTTTTACATATATTTTATGTACTACTTTATGTATATTACCTATTAAGATACCTTTCCCAGGTTCTGTGAAGTAGGTTGAAGTTATTCCTGTTTTGTTAAATACAAAGACAAATATGTTTTGACATTTTAAAGAACAAGCTGGTGCAGAAACTGACGTGAATAGCCAAACTTCAGCATTTTTTTTTTAACTTTCATGTTAATTCTGTAGCTAATTGGGGAATTCTACTTTGTCTTTCTCTGTAAAAAAAATATATTTATCCAAATTGAGATGGCATTGTTTCAATGGAAAAATCACTTTTTTCCTGCTTTAAGTCATACTTTTAGTATCTAGTGTGTGAAAATGGATTAAGGACCCTAGATGAAGCTGTTCATCTCAGTGAATGTTTACTGCTTTCTTCTCTACAAAAGTAAAGATTATTCCTTAACTAATAGGTAATCATATATGAAAGTATTTCTTTAAAAAATGGCTACTTCTTTAAATAAGTAATAAGAGATTGCTTGAACAAAGAAACTAAATGTTCAAAAACTGGTATATTGGTAAATTGGATACCTTACATTTTCTTACAAGCATTTTAAAAATAAACAACTCACTGCATCTATAATTATGCCAGAGACTTATGTTTTTCATCCCAAATTATAATTTTTCTGCCCTTTCATGGTATTTAAAATATAAGAAAATAATGTACAATGATAGCTCATTGGGTAAGAAAAACCCATGCAGCATTTGTAAATCTCCAACGAAGATTCTAAAAAGGTTGTTCACTACTTATGATTTACATGTGGGATTTGGGGCTTTATATATTTATTTTTTTACAAAGGCATAATATCTAGCAATGGGACTTTAATTTTATCTTTGTTTATGTGAAGGGTCAGAAACATTTACTGAATTATAATTCATTCTTTCCTTACTGATTAGCAAGACCCCTCTGCCTTTGTCTAATCTACATAAGGTTATTCTCTGATTCCTTTATTTGTTCTGGCCTTGCCTAGGATTGGTATTAAATTTACAGTAGCTCCAGAGAATGAGTTGGATGGGTTTCCATTTATCCCACATGTATAAAAGTTCTATAAAGATTTGGTTAAAGCCATTTGTAAATCAGCCTTCATCTTTTGACGTATAAGTTATTGGTTTGTTGATTCTATATTATTAATTGATCATTGAGTTCAGGCTTAATCTTTCATTATGTCATCTTGCTCAGATATATTCTTTTGAAGACAATTAGATCATCTAATCCATTTTCCCTTTTCAAATTTCTTTTTTTTTTTATTCCTTGTTTCTTGTACTTCCATTGTCAAACTGGCTTTTTCTGATTTTTGCCTAAATCATTGCTTTTTTTTTTTTTTTTCACTCCTGCCTGGAGTCACCAGACCAGACCCTGCTTCCCTCTGTCAAGGATCTTTTATCTGAGTGGGAGCATGGACTTTTAAGTTTTTGCTCTTTTGTCTCAATTCTTGAGTGCATTGTTCACTTACATTCTTGCTTAGCTTAAATATTTTCTCTCTTTTTAATAAGTGAGTGTTTTTGTCAGTATTCAACTTCACCAACCATCTTCTTCTCCTTCTCTTTCTTCCTCATTTTATTTTTCATTTCAAACATTTTATTTTACATTTTACATTATTTTATATTTTATTTTATTGTTTTATTCCAATTTTGATATATTCATCTTCTTTGTTCTAGTTTTCTGTAATTTTTCTCTCTTGTTGTAATAAAATATGCTAGGCCTATTTCTAAGACAGGTTTTGTGTTTGTTGTGCTGCATAGTATCCTATAATTTTGCCTCTGTTTTTATTAGGCTTTTAAAAATTATTATAATTGGCCTTGAGCTCAAATCAAACCTAAGACTCTGAACGTTCAAGTGCAGCTGAGATAGGGCTCAAAGGAACGACTCACGCTGCACAGCAGACACACTCTCGGAAAATGCAGAGTTCCCTGCCTGTGGCTTTCCACTTGTGGGTCTCTTTTAGGTTTCCACACTCTTAACCTTTCCCTCACTGATTTTATTCACAATGGATCTTAAATGAGGTGGAAAAATAAAAATGACTCCCCATCAGATAGTGTTCAGATGCCAGAAAAGACACAGGTTGTTTCTTGAAGTGATTTTTGACTATGACTTGAAGAAAAAATTTAAAAATATCACGTGAATCTCCTGGTTCTATCTCCTTGTCTCCAGTTTATCAGCTTATGTGCAAACCTCCCAGCTGACTACACAAAGTTTTCTGTGCAGTTGCTTTTAGTAGTTATCTGAAATCTGCATTTGAAACTACCTCCAATTTTTCTCTCCTTTTCACTTGTTTCTATAAAAATAGACAAAAAATAGACAAAAGAGTACATAAAGAAGGGGAGAGAAGAAGGGGACCATAAAGCCTTCATAATGCATCTTTGTTTCCTTCAGCAGCTCATCTACGCACATGATTTATAAGTCATGGACCTGCCTGCATCAGTGAATCTGGGTTTCCTGTGAATCTCAGAGTCCCATCCCAGCTGAAGGATCCCCCCTCCCTGCTCAAGTGGCAGATACCATCTGCTTTGTACCAATTTATTGCCTTTACTCCTCTACCTCCACTTCTCTTTTCTCTCTTCCTGTTCCAATTCCATTAGCTATGGAAAGACTTTGAGCAAATCAGAAATCATTAATTCTTAAGGAAACTCTGAAGGCCTGTGCTATAGGGCTGGGCCAAACTGCCTGCGATACTTCTCAGGATTGGTAAATACAGGGAGGACCAATAAATTATGAGAAGTCTCAGATTCTTTCAGCCTAAGTCGGTGATTCCATTTAAGGTACATTAAGATCCGAGTTGCATGAAAATGGAGGGTTATGAAATTACCTCCATTAAATAGAAAGTGTAGAGTTTTTTATGGCTCTTTAGGCACAGATTATTAATGCTGTAATGACACTAAAGAGTATTAAATGCAAATTTGCAAGGCTCTAAAGGGCTTTATTAGGATAAGCAACATTTTATTGAGTCAATTCAGTTGCTATTTTAATGAAAATCTGAAAAATAAATCTCAGTGGAAGCCACTACAGATGTTGTATCATGTATTCTGGGGAATGTGCAACTTGAACTTGGGAGGGTGATGAGGGAGAAAAAACTGGAGGGGAGAGGGGAGGGTTAGAAAAGGTGAGATTTTATGTCTTTAATCTGTATTTCAGAATGATTTAGCCCCAAATCACTTATTGCAGTTGGCTAATAAACAAGTCCCTGCTTTCTGATGCTAAGTTGGATTTTCTACTACTTATGAGTTAAAGTTGAATGGCATTGCCATTGTTTTCACGTGAAGTTTTTAGTTTGAAAGTCAAGTGAGAAAGGAAGAAAAGAATGAAGGGAAAAGGGAAGGCAGGAAGGGAAGATGGAAACAGCAGGTTTCTTGTGTGATATATAAGAAGATGGGTAGGTAAGGCAAGAACCTGAGGTTTTAGTCATGAGGTTTATTATTTACCAAGAATGTGCTCTTAGACAATTCACTTAACATTTGGATCTCAGTTTTTTATCTTTAAAATAAGAGTGATATTACTCTTCATTGTGCATTTCTATCTCACCCTTCCCTACCTTATGCTAAATATCAGCTATCCTTCTAGGCATTGGGACATTCAAAAACTTTGCCGCACATTTCAAAATGCTCTTTGGGTGGCATTTTGGGACCCTCTGGGCTCTAGCTGACTTCAAAGTTTTCTTTCAGCTTTGAAAATACCACAGTGCTAGTAGGTTATTTATAGGGACCATGTAATTTATTGTCTAAACTAGGATACTTTGGGGATCACAAGTCAGAATTATCAATGATTACACTGGTGTATGGGAGAAAATCAGGAAGTAAACTTTACCTGGCCATGTTATGATGGCTTTGATGAATCCTTTTTAAAACAATTTTATTGTGAAATTCAGTATACCTAAAAATGATGCAAAAGAAAGATCTGAAAATCAAAAAGTCATTGTGATGTGATGAGCTAGCTAACCACTACTCAGCTCAAAAACCAAAATATCAAGATCACCCACATAAGCTTCCCTCATGATCCTTGCCAAATATTACCCCAATCTCTCATTCCCTCCAAAGACATCCACGACCTTGACTTTTACACCATTACTTCTTTCAGTTATGTTTCTTGTATTACAAAAGTGATCTATGTTCCTCGTAAAACAATATATGTATTGTTGAACTGTATAAAGTAAAAAATGAAGGTCTCCCCTATCCCTGATTTCAATCCTCTGTAAAAACTGTATAGTTAAAAACCCCTTGATTTTTTTCCTTATGCATGTGCAAATAATACAAATATTTTCTTTTCAAAATTGAGATCATACAGTACATATTATGCAATTTGCTAACTTATTATAGATATATTTTTGTTTCCACGTATATAAACAATGGTGGCTATGGGTGCTATTACCAGATGCAAAGGCACTGCTGTTTCCTCCCATTCTGGTTGTGAACATATGTAAATGTCACGAGAGAGAGCATTGAAGGAGGATAGGTTGAGAGTGGCCTGAATCCTGTATTTTCTGAAGCTTCTTACTCTTTCTATGGATATTAAATACTTTTCTTAAATTCCATCAGAAAAATATTGGGCCTGATGTGTTCCTATTTTTGCTGAGTGAGAGAGCGATCAAGGAGAAATGGAAAGACAAACATTTGGAATCAGATCTAGATTCTAACTCTAATATTCACTGCCTCTGACACCTTAGGTCTACTGTCTAAAATAAGAATTATAATGCCTGTCTGGAGAGAGAGATTTTAAAGATAATTTTTAAAATATGTAATAAACCCATTAGTTGTATACTATCTTAATTTGACTCAACACTCAGAAATTTGTATTTTCTTTAATATTAACTAAGAGAGAATAGGACAATATTTAATGAGTCATAATTTGTTATAAGTTGTTAAGGTTTTACATGAATCTTGATAAAATTAGATGCTATTTAAGATATACCCTAGATATATTTAGGATTGTTTACTAAGAGGTTAAATGAAACCAAATTTTGTTCTTTATGTTGGTCTTTTTAACCAACACCAATTTATTTGAAAGGTTTTCTTAGGTGGCGAATGTGTTTTTATGGGTGTATTTAGAATGAAGTGGCTTCATACGGGGTCCTTAACCCAAAAAGAGCCGTTGTAAGAGGGTTGCTAAGTCTGGAGGAACAATTATTATTATTTTCAGTGGTATTTGTCATGGTAGTGATATAAACCCTAAAGATGGAACATGATTTTTGGTGCTGTCAAAGGAAATTCAGAGTAATCAGATAATAGCTGATGTAATTTAGATGTTTTGAGGGGAGGAATTTTCTGATAGCAAAATCTAATATTTGTAGCTCCCAAAATGAAAAGCCTCTCTCCAGGGGATGACCTTCGTCAAGGGGAAAATTTTCGATGTGGTCAGACAACTTATAAGTTATAAACTTATTTTTCTGGGAGTCTTTGGTTTGGAGATGAGTTTGGATTCTGAATCTGGCCGGAAATAGGAACAGAGGCTGGGGGAAGTGAGTGGCTTTCTCTCTACATTTACCACCTTTTTGTTTGAATTTGTTTCCATATCACTTAACAATGGCTTCTATCTTCCATTTGTTATGTCCATTGTTTCATCCATGATAAGTATCGTTATATGCTTTTGGAAAAGGGAACCGGAGCCTAGAAGAATAACTTATGCAAAGGTACGCAGTTAATAAGTCATGAAACCAGAATTAAACTGTAGATATGACTCAAGAATTAATGCTTTTAGCGACTATGCTAATAATGCCTGTTTTGTGTCGCTGCTGTACACAAATGAGTTTTTCTCCAGAGCTGACTGTTGAACTTCTTTGCAGCTTGTCATTTTAATGTTTCTACATTAAATATATGTCTAAACATTTGTAAAGTTCATTTTTTCACAGCAATGAATTCCTCACCTCCACTACGGACAGAGTGAAGGTTTAAAATTCAACTACTTGGTTTTACAAAAAGAAACAACTACTTAAGTTATTAAGTTATTTCAGAAGTCTTGAAATAATCACCTTTCAGGGGTACTGGAGTATAATTCCTTCCCTCATCTTGATTCTTTCCCTCATTTATACAACAGAACAGAGAGGTAGAATCTTTGTGTTCCTGATACTATTCCAGTTGGAACGTTTACTTTAGAGTAAAGTAAATGTATTAAATTTTATTAATATTGGAAAGTCTTTGCAAACACGATGCAGTCCATTTGATTAACTTTGTGCAGAATTCATGGAACTTGCCTAAAACTTAACCTCTTTAAAAATGGTTTGAGTATTTATTTTCCTTCCCTTTTTGAGGGCATCTTGAAACAACCTACAGTGATAGAACAAGTAGAAAAAATAAATAAACCTTATCAGTGAATTATTACCTGATATTCCCTGACTGAATATACCATGTGTAGGTGTAAAGCAGATTCTAACTTCTTACCTTGAAAGTAAGAAGTATTTTGTTAGTTTATAAGTTTTACACAGAAGAAATGGTGTTCTGTTCTAGACTATTTTTTTCCCCATTATCCATTCAACTCCTGTGGCATTAAATAGTTCTCCCTTAAAATTGTTAGAGAACATTCTTTTATATTACCTCACTGGAGCCGTATGTTTTTCAGAATATTTATTTTCAACATTCAACATGCAGAAAAATCTTGCAATAAACTCTAAATATCATTTTAGATAGCTATGTAGCCCCCTATTTATAAAATATATTTTTCTGTGCAGCTTTTCCTATTATTCACAGCAGCTACTTCAAACATTCTCTATTTCTACATTTCAGATCCTTTCACTCCCTATCTCATTCTCTTTGATCCCAACATCTCTGATTTCACTGGGAACATGTGAAAGGCAACCTCTCAGCCTCCTGACACAAACCTGTGACCTTGCTGTGTCTACATGTAAGTCAGGTTTTCCGTTGGGCTGCACAGGGCAGATTCCTGCCCCTGTGCTCCGGAGTCCTACATCCTTCCCTGTATCTGGTAAAAAAAAAAGATTTAACTCTTTCCTGTGTATTTAACTTCTCTCTGACACCTTCCTTCATTTAAGCACTTATACATGCTGAAGTCTTTCTCGTCTAAGGCATGAAACAAAACAGCCAACAAAACAATAACCAAATTAAATTAATAAACCTGTCCTTGGACCTGACAGATCTGTGTAACTTGTGTTGCATTATCATCCTCCAACTACCAGAAATCAGTCCCACATCCCCACAAAGATTTCCCTTATACTGCTTGCAATAGTTCTTCATGATCAGCATGTTGCCAGATTTAGTTCTATTATTAATAAATGCTGCTTGGGTATCAGATAAGGAATGAGATGGTGGTACTCAATTTAGGAATTTTTTTTCCTCCTATCATTCTTGATGTTTGTTCTCTATTTCTTTAGAAACCTCTATTCTTCTATTTTCTATTCCTAAACCAGGGGTGAGTTTTCTCCTTGTGGAATATTATAGAATTTCAGTGCTTTTAGTTTTCATATTTGAGATGTTGGACTACTAGTTTTATTAACAGGGTTCGCTCAGAGATACTAGACATCTTTCAAAACCTGAGCAGAGACTGGCACATTGAAAAACTTTCCTGGGTTCCACAGAACCTTCAAATGTCCTGCCTGACATACACTTGATTATAAACATGTTGTTCTTTTTTTAAAAAAATATATAAAGTATTAGTTTGTTTGCTTTTGCATAGTTTTCATATACCCTGGACTTTCCAGGATTGAAACTACTGTGGAACTTGAGGAAGAGAGTATATCGTATAGTTCAGAAGTTGACTCAAGAGTTTCTCAGTGTTTTGGAAAGTTATGTCCTCAGTGTCAATGTCCCTTGTGGAATTTGAATCATTTATAGACCATGACTCGTTAAGTCTGCATTTGTACCTGCTATGTTCACCATTGTCCTATGTAGAAGGTAAACACATGAACCCTTCTTATTATTTTCTTATAAATGTGCATTTTCATATTGAAACATAAAGCACCTCCCTTTTATTTTGTCTCTAGAGTAAATTATAGTATTGTTATTTTTTCAACATATGTGACTAGGTAGGTTTTATTATCTACATATTTTGTTTGGGAATAGTAAGTGAGCATGACAAAAATGTATGTAAAAAGTTTACATGGGGTCACTTAAGACCAAAGACCATTAGGTTAAAGTTTCATTATCCTTAGCCTTTCAGTTAAGGACAATTCTGTCTCATGGTTATTTGAACCCTGAAAGTGTCTAGTTACCATTATGCATTAAGGACTTGAATATATTAGTATCTCTAGCACAGACCTCTCTGCTGCAGTCTGGGCCTTTTGTTTCTCTGCCTTGTAGCCACAGACATGTACATGTTTTTCAAGCCCATTAAAGTTAATTAATAACTGTGCTGAGCAGATTTATTTTACCACAAACACTCCCCTATTCCAACCTCACTGTGCAAGAGTCCTGTGCCAAGGCCCAATTAGATGATGCATTTCCCATCCTCACTCCCCACCCTGGACCTGGCTCTTACCACCTCTGACCTGAATGGATGCCTCCTGGCTGTTGTCTCCCTGTCCTACTCTCTTTTCCCATTACTCTGCTGAAATGCAAATATGATTATGTCACCAACCAGCTTATAATCCTCCACAGGTTTCCAAGTGTCCTGCTTTAGGGTTGGAATTACATAGATGGTTCATAAGGCCAGGCACACCCTGGCCCCTGCCCACCCTCCCAGCCTCACCTCCAGTTATTACCCTTCTCACATTCTATGCTCTAACTAGGTTGGATTCCTTTCAGTTTCTTAACATGATATTTCATTTCTTGCCTCTTGATATTCTCCTGCATAGAATATACTAGCCCAACTAGATGCCAGGGTCACTCCTACTCATTCTTTAGATATCAGCCTAATCCATACTTTCTCTAAAGTGTTTTTCCTTACCCTGTTAGTTACTTAGGATATCTCTTGACAACTTATACTTTTCTATTTTAATGCTTCATTGCTTGCATAATAATCTACTTTTGCCATTCACCTATGAGCTCTGCAAAGAAACTTATAGTGTCTTTTAAGATCAGTTCTGCCTCCAAATGTTAGCAAAGTGGGGACTCAATAAAGGTTTGGGAGATAAATAAATATATAATAAATGATAAAGCATTGAAAAATATTTTTATCTCTATGATCCACGTATTACACACAACCAAGACGAGTTTAATCAAGCAATAGCTACGTACAACATGAAATGTTTTTAAATTTTTTTATTTAATTAAAAACATTCTAGTCATGACCAACTAATAGCTTGCCACCTGTAGTTTTAAAAACACTGTTATGACTGCTCTGTTGATGTAAAAATCATTCCTAATTAATGATATTTTTAGTAATTGCATTCATTAGCAGATGGTCACATTCTTTGACTTTTCCCCCTAAATGTTAAAATCCTAATGGAACTCTGTGATATTTATAACCTAAAGCTAGTTGAATTTTTCAGCTTTAAATCACAAAAAAATTTTAAAAATTCTTGTATAATGTGTATATAGGTATGTTTGTGTTTCATATACAATTCACATGTGTATCATAAATACTGGAGTATGGAAATTTAGTTACTCTAACCAGCGTGGTAGACTCATAATTTTGGCACAGAGCTAAAAGTCTGTCTAAGGCTTTATGTTATCCCTTTCTAATGGTTTACACAATTCCTCATAATATTTCAAGGTGATCCTTGGAAAGAACCACTGTTAGAAAATTTTTTCTTTTGTCAAATGTAATAAATTACATAAATTCAGCCTTTTTTTATGGTGCACATACAGTGTGTTGGGCACTGTGCCTAGACCTGGGGATGCAATGGTGAGTGACGTGGTCCTGGCTCCACTGCTACAGAGCATTAGAAAGTTACTCCTTTCCTATTGCTTCATCCTCTTTGCTTCTTTTACCTTTTTTTCTAACTAAAACTTGGTTCTTCCCCCAGCCTTTAAATAATGCATGCTTGTTTTCACATGCCCTGTTCTTGATAAGAGTAGGAGGTGGTATCAACATTCTTTTCCTTGGTCTTCATGGCATCTTCCAAGCTGATAGAAGCTTCCTCTTGTATCTATGTTGATTGTGACAGAGAAATTTAGTTGAAATTAGAGATAATCCTTCATCAAAACCATAGTTTTTAAAGTTCTATTCAATGTCTCTCTTTTTAATCCTGTTGATAAGAAAAAAATTGTTGTATTTTTGGTTTTCAAATGACTTAGGGGAATGGTGATAGAGTAGCAAAAAAATAAATAAATAAAACCATTTTCCATGAATATCTGGCTCATAAAACTCAGTTTTGGAGAGCTTATGGAAAAATACTTTTATGTCTGGGATTTGTCACTTTGAGGATGCCAGTCTTGATGTGCTGGACCTCTTAAGGATACAACAAGGAGAGCAGAGACGCTGTGTACCTCAGTGGCCAATTTTAGTGCCAACTACCTTCTCTGGAACAGGTGTTTGTTTGTGTTGCACATTTGTTAGGCCTTAGAATTGCTCTTTTCCTTTTTGGATTGAGACAAGGTGACCCCATGAGTATGAGTAGGTAAAAGAATATTTTAGAATGGTGACGATTACTTCTGGAAAGTTCAGTCCTGTCAAAATGGCATGATATGCATTTGTTTTTGTATTTTAACAGAGGGTTAAGAGAAATCATGTAAGATCCCTTTTCCTCTTCTTTTTAGAAGTTGTACTAAAGAATAATTGACATGTACAGAGTGAGCCACATCACTGATACGATTCATAGTAATTCACACCTCCTGATATAGTTAATTTGATCTTGGCTACATTGATCAATGTATGGAACGTGGGAGTTGATGGTTCTGTTTCCCTCTCTTTTGGCTGTATTGCAGCTGGGCATGTTTGGCATCAGACTTTAAAAGAGCTATTGACAAACTAGAAGACTTTCAGGGATGAGGGGACAAGAATTGTAAAGGGAATTGAAAGCATGACAGATGATAGCTCCTTGAAGGAATTCTGACATTAAATCTACAGGAAGACAACAACAGGGGAGTTTGAGGACTCTTCTTGAATAAACCAAAAACTTTCGTGTATAGGAGGCATTTGATATGTTCTTTATGGACTTGCAGTTTTAGACTAGAATGAAAAAAGGGAAGCAATGTCTAGGAAAATTATTTTAGATTACTGTAAGGAAGATTTTTCTACTAACCAAGCTGCTTAAAGATGTTTCTGACTGCCCTTAAGGAGGCAGGATCTTGGGATATAATAATTCCTGCATTATTAGGAGTGTTATAAGATGCTAGAGAGGGAATTTAACATCAGATGTCCCTTTCCTCTCCACTTGTGTCTATAAAGTCACAATTTTGTCATTTGGAAGTGAATATGATTGTGCCACTGCACTCCAGCCTGGGTGACAGAGTGAGACCAAGTTTCTAATATATGTATTATATATATATAGTGTGTATATATACACACACACATATATATACATATATACACACACAAATTTAGTCCTCATCTTTATTCCAAGATAATATATAAGGAATCAAATGATTTTCATGAAATCTTATACATGATTTAAAATCGAAAACTTGTTCTTTACTTTTGATTTGTGCTTTAGTCTATGACTGTAAACAAAATGTTAGCCAATATTTTCCCAATAAAAATTTAATCCACATTTCTTCAGAAGTAAATTTAGAGTCATGTGATGGCAAGGGTACATGTTTATAGGATTGCTAGTTATTGATGGATTATTCATAACAAGTTTAGCTACTGGTGCTCTTTTTATCATTTATCATGTACATTTCTAA
Organism: Cheirogaleus medius; assembly: GCA_008086735.1. Taxonomy (NCBI): domain Eukaryota; kingdom Metazoa; phylum Chordata; class Mammalia; order Primates; family Cheirogaleidae; genus Cheirogaleus; species Cheirogaleus medius. Next base: position 96,849,507 of record VBSM01000272.1, on the reverse strand, counting down.
CTCACCTTCTCCAGCTAATAATAATGCACCTTTACATGTTTATATCAGCTGAACATGTTGGGGAAGAAGTAATAAAATGTTGTAGAATGCATTTGCAAGTCAGATAGAAAATAATATGTAGACATCTTAATTTTTTGCAACATTACTCAATTTTCCTACATTTATTCAAATCATTCGAATAATGCTTTGAGACAGGTTTATTGAAAAATGATGGATAAACTCTCAAATCATGGAATCTCTGGACCTAACTGTATATTTACAGTGAGATTGTCTTGCAGCTTCATCACGGTGTACATGGCAGCTGGAGGAAATGTTTGGACCCCAACGAAGTGAACAAGTAAGGATTTTACTACAATGAGAAGGAATAAGAAAATTGTAGTTCTTACACAGTAAGCTGTTTTCTCTGAACAATAGCCAAGGACTATACAAACATGTTCATTGAGGGGGTCAGGGAGAGAGAATGCTGCTTAGAGAGACACAGGAAAGAGAGAGTAGTGTTGGAAAAAAGGTTGGTTTTGCAATGCCAAAGCATCCCTGTGGTAATGAGGGGCTAGAGAGTCATCTCATAGAAATATGGGGGAAGAACAAACATTTTTACAAAGCCAACGCTACACTGGCTTGAGCAATAGGTAGATCTATAAATATATAGGCCACGAAAATTCTGTACATTCAGAACTTGGTTTATTTGCTGAAGAAAACTGTGAAAATGTTCTAAATGTATAAGAAGGCATTTATTTGGGAGCTAGGAAGATATGAGTTTTAATTCCAGTTCAGTTGATTTACTGCCTTTGTTACACATGAAAAGTCTGTTAACCTCCCAGCATCTCAGTTTCCTTATTTCTTAGACCTATTGAATATAAACAGCCTGTTACATTTTAGGTATGCAATAAATGGTAATAATTTGTAATGAGTAAGATATGTGACCAGTTCACTACAGAAAAGCAAGTGACATATAAAGAAATCCTCTGTAAAGTCTAGCATCACAATGACACAAGAATTACACAGTGGGAGCATGGCCACGTATCTGGATTTCACCAATTTCCTAGTTAAGATTGATTATAAATTGAAACAAAAGAAACTCTGTGGTTACGGCAGTTGCACATTTATTTAATCACAAATTAAAAATGTATTGAAAGTTCTCACTTTTAGTATTCTTTAATTGTCACAAAAAATAAACCATTGTTAATAAAGTTTTCAGGCTTCTGCTTCCAGGAAGGATGGAGAGCTGATGGCAGAGCAGAGCTCCTTCTGAAATTCACTGGAAAAGCTAGATAAAATAGAGACATCATGAATTAAACACAGTGAACACCTGAAAGAGTTAAGGCTCCAGAGATTGAAGAACCTTGGAAGAGTGAACTGAATTCTGCAGCTGCTTCTACCCTGGGGTAGTAGGTAGCATATTCATTATTTATTATACAAGTAATACATATTCATTGAGGAAAAAATAAAAATATATAAGAAAAACAAAAAATATTACAAAAATTCCACTAGCTATGTATCTCCATTGTTACCATGTGATGTGTAATTTCCCAGGCATTTTAATGCATGTATGTGTGTATGTTCATGCAATTAGACATGTAAATATTCTTGTTACAAAATGGACTTATGCTCTAAAAATTGTTAATAAATGTGGTTTTCCAATAAACGATATACTACCTTTCTAGATTGATATAGTTACACCAACATTGCTGTATATTCCATTTTATGAATATGTCATAATTAGTGTGCCTAATACCTTGATATTAGACATTTAAGTTTTCAATATTTTATTATTATAAGCAATGTCTCACTGTTCTCAGCAACATCTTTGGGTTCTTGTCTGATTACTTCCTTAAGAGAAATCTCAGAAATAAAATTGCTAGTTTCAGATGTATAATATCAAATCGGTTTTCAGTGCTATTTTATAGTCCTCTAGTAATTTTATGAGTGTCTTTCTTCTCACATCCTTGTACACAATGTATTTTATTCATATTATCAGTTCTCTATATTTTCTAGTTGGGTATATAGCAAATAATGTTCATTGTTTTAATTTTTATTTTTGGCATAATAAATCAAAATCTTACTAATCCTATGATCTATCCTCTAGTAAACAACTAAAAAATGTTCTCAATAGATTTTTGTGTAATCCACTTTTTTTTCTTTCCATTATAGGTAAGAATAAATTGTAACTTTTAAATTTCTCATTTGCTTTGCAAACAGATAAAACTCAACTTGTACGAGAAAGGATAAAGACACACTTTAAGCTCTGACGTGGGTTGGGCAAAGGTAATATATGTAACCTAAACATTTGTATCCCCATAATGTGCTGAAATTAAAAAAAATAGAAAAAAAAGAAAAATATATTACTATTCCTCAATTTAGAAAAACATATACTAAAAATTTTTTGTGTGTGCGTGTCTTAATACTACTTCTAAAATGTCTCATTTTATATAAAGCTACCTTGGAAATGTAACACCTCTATCTGTTGAATTGATTAGCTCGAGACTTCTTTAAAAATGTGTAACACTTTTGGACTGCATATTCTGTCTCATTAATACCTACAAATACATCCAACATGGATGTGAAGTTTGAAAGGATCAATACAGGCACAGCAGGGGAAAAGGTTTTGCCAGAAAAGCTTTGATGGGTATTTTTGCAAGGAAGCACTTCTCCCTTGTCTGATAATACTCCATTTTACAAAGGAAGACAAAAATTTTCCCCAAGGAAATATTGTTTTTTGAATCTTAACCTCATTACTAATCAGGGTGTTGTTCTAGAATTTTGTTATGAATCTTTAGGAAAAAGAAATATGTTAGCTTCTGTCTGAATAAAGCAAGGAAAATATAGGAATAAGATAAAGTGGGAAAAATACAACAGAATGTAAGGTATATTTTGCTTTCTTTTATCTCCCAAACATGAACTTAGGAACAAAGCACAAATTATGCAGAGAACTGTGTTCATTTTATAAAATCATTTTAAAATTTATAAAATAAATTTGTGAATATTTTTAATGTGGCTGAGAATAGAATAGGAAATCCTAATTTGAAGATTTAAGAATTTAAATTGAGTGAGAATACCATAAGGTCATTCGATCAGGCTATATCAGATCATAGTACACTCCCCAGTGGATAAAAGGTTAAAGAAATGAGAAACAGGGAAAAACTACAGAAAAAAAATTCAATCTGAACTATATTTTAGTGCTCGAGTGAAGCAAATCTAAATGGTGGTGACTTACCAAAAACATGGTACTTTGCCATTCCCTAAGGAGATACATGAGACAGAAAAGTTTGGGTATCTAAATCATACTACTGTAGCTAGACCAGGGGTATGATACCTTTTTATGTTGGAAGGCTGCATTAATTTAGCTATAATCAAATAAGGATTCAAGAAACTTCAATTAGGTAAACTTTAAAATGTACATTATTTGGTAAAAATCTAGTACGTACTTAATAATTTCAAAAAATGAAAACTGTTAATTTTAAAGTTAACTAACATTTTAATGACTTTGCTGTGTCTGCTTTTTGTTGGAGAGCATTTGAATATTTGGTTGCAGCATGAAGGTCTACAGTTTAAGTTGATCCTCTAGATGGGTATCAGTCATTTGTGACCTTAAGGGAGTCTTGATTTGGGTTAGGTAGGAGAATGTAGATAAACAACAATAAGCGGCTGAAAAGCAAGAAGGCATTTTTTGGAATGTTGCCAAAGGCATGGGTATTCTACTACACTTTTCCATATTTCAATTGGATCTTGCTTAGCATCAAACAATGACTTTACAATGTCATCTTCTGAGAGCTCAATTGATTCCATCTGTAGTTCTTTAGATGCCTTGGTGATATCAACGAGGTGAGGCTGAAATGCTAATTTGAGTGTGATGTCATGATTTTCAAAGTCAGTGAACCTTTCATTGTGTTCTCCAATTAATAGGTCTGTAACAGCCACATATTCTCAAATGATTCACATATATCATCCTGCTCATCAATGACCTTTGCTAGATGGAGAAAAATGTTTATCCGTAACTTCATTTTGGAGAAGTGGCTTGAAAAAATATAGCTCTTTTAGAAATGCTTGGATTTTTTTTTTTGCCACATATCATATATAAAGTTAGTTTTACCTTGCAAAGAAATATTCAACTTGTTTTGATTTGACATGATATCACACAGAAATGCTGGATTCCTACAGAAATCTTCTTTTAGTAATTCACATCGTTGATTCCGTTCTTCATAAAATTTAATTATCTATTCTAGCAAAGATAAAATTTTTGCTAACACCTGTTCTTGTGACAGCTAATGCACTTAGAACGATATGGCAAATCCACACTGAATACCTCATTGTTCAACTTTAGTATGTTATGAAACTGATGACTCCATGTTGCATTTGCAGGAATATAGTTAGCAATACTTATAACTTGTTGCAAAATGTCACTTAAAATAGCAGCTTTAGCACAGAGATTTTGCTGCTGCAAGATACAATGAAAATAAATGAGAGCATCTGGATCAGTTAATAGTTTTTTTATCTGTGCAATAAACCCTTCATGTTTTCCTATAATAGAAAGTACACCGTCTGTACATACACTCACTATATTTACCAAATTCAGTCCAACTTCACATTTACTTTGAATGTTGTTGAAGATATCTATTCCCCACGTTCTGTTCCCAAAAGTGTCCACAGCAAGTAACTCTTTGCAGCAAAGAAAATCTTCTGTTATGACCTGAATGAAGTATAAAACCTGCATGGAGTCAGTAGAACCCATTGATTCATCCAAAGCGATCAAATAATAAATAGTTTCCGTTTGAAGTATTGCATGAAGTTGTTCTATTAAGTTGATTCTGTTAAGCTAATTCATACTGCCAATAAGTTATGGTTCTCTGTTAAAGAGGCAGGTGTTTGTACTTGGAAACATAGCGGTTTAAGCATCCTACAACTTTGACAATGCATTCTTTCACAATTTCTACATCACTGAATGGCTTCCCTTTTTTTCCGAGTATATAAGCTACTTTATAAGTTGCTTCAGTGGCATTATTTCTAGGTCTTATTGCTGCTTGAAAGAATTGTCTTTGCTTTTGTTTTTCATCTTTTAATTTCTGCAATACAACTTTTCGTGCCTCTCCCTTTAATTTAAAATATTTGTGGTCCTTATGAGTGTTATAATGTTAATTAGCATTGGATTTCTTTAATGTTGATATTGTAGTATCACAAAGCAAGCAAATCATCTTATCTTTAGCAGAAACAAGAGGAAATTGCAATTCCCAATCCTCATGAAAAACCTGTTTTCTCCCTTCAATATTCTCTTGGTCTTCTTTGACATGATGGGATGTTAAGCAGACAGCTGTTGAGCTGTGCAACTATTCACAAATTCCACTTCAAACAGAAACATAGTGCACTGTTGTCAAAAGCTGATAACAGACAGGCGTACTTGACCCCCATACACTCTTGCCAACAAGCCTCATGTAGCAGTGGCGGCAGTTAGGTGAAGGAAGTTAAAACTAAATCATGAGCATAGCAACCATCAGTTTAGCCCTTATGGCTTACTAATGTTCTAATTGTGCCAGTCAATCTGGGAGGATTATTTGATTGAAACTTAATTTATTCTTTGGTACTTTAAATATGTTTATTTTAAAATAAAATAAAAATATAAAAGGTGAACACAGATGTATTAATAAACATAAAAGGATTTGCGTTGTAAAATTTGGATTCAGTCAAAAGGCCACATTTAAGGACCTAAAAGGCCATATGTAACCTTAAGGCCACAGGTTCCCTACCCCTGAGCTGGACATTAGAACCTCAGAGGGAAAAAGAGAGATCATGGTTAGAAAATACAGAAAAATAAATATTATCTAATGTATCTAGAAGCCTAAGTTTCTTCTTGCATAAGCAAGAAAAGAACAATATACTCTAAGATGCTTATGTCCCCTTAAAAGAACACTGGGCTGCAGCATCAAATGCATCCCTCTCTGCCAGATGAGCTGGGACTATACTGTGGCCCACACAGACTGTTCATGACCACATGCCCATCCTGGAAGGACCTTTACTACCATGGCTTTTGCCCAGGCTATAAAGAGTCAGCAAGAGCCGCAGTTGCTCAGATTTAAAAGGAGGAAGTCAGCAGAGACTTACACATTGTGAAATTAGTGAAAGTACAAACCTTTGAATTCCTCTTGATGTTTACTTGAATTTCTTTTACAGTATTGAGATTGTCTATCTCTATAAATTTGTATGGGCAACTATAACTGACAATTCAAATATTTAAAATATATGAACCATGAATCGCTATTGCTTTCATTTATCTATCTTTTCTCACACTATAACTGCAGGGTATACAGGCAAAAGCTAACAAAATACAGTAGGTGGTAATGAACCACTTAAAATAGTAAATTTGGGGGATACCATGCAAAGACTCCTCCAGCTGAATATTTAGCAACATGGTCAACAATAAAATTCTAGGCAAATAGGTTGAATGTCCTAGGGAAATTAATATCATTGTTACAGCATTTTTGTTGCCTGTAGTATGTATAGAAAGGCAATTTTAGAGAATCTCCTAAAGCAAAAGTTTATTATGTTATTGGTGTAAACCTTTATAATTATGTTTGTCCAGGATCCTTAGTCTCTTTTGGTCATTTAAAATAAACATTATGGTGCTATAAAACCTTGTAACAGCTTAGACAATTTCAGTGACTTCAAAGGAAATCAATTCAGACATTGCCGAATTTTACCCAATGGAAAAATAGTCTTTTAATGCTTAATTGTATACCAAACACAAATCAGGCAGAAAAAAAGAGCAGGAATTACTTTGGCTAATTTTTTTTAAAAGGACCCACACACACACAAAATAACTTCATTGTAGGGTTTCCATCTGTCTGAATGACAAAAAAGCCACCACCTGGCTTCCATATAGATCACTGATTTCTCTGTAAATGTCATAATTATCATTTCAGATCTCCTCTTCATCTGTCTATTTTCAAGCCACAAAATAATAAATTCCCTCATACCATGGTAAAAATAAATTCGCTGTCTATGTGATACTGATTGGGGAAAGCCAGGAAGAAACAATCATGGTGCATTGCTTACATCCTAGTGCATTGTATCTGTGACACGAAAGAGCTGGAGGGTAGAGAAGTAGTAACATTTGTTTTATAGCCATGTTTAAGATACAGTGATAAAAAGCCTGCTGCAACAGTAACTAAAGCTACTAATCCTGTTAATGCCACCACTCTTTTTGAAATAGTGCACGTCTACTTCTGTGACAAGCTCATCACAGGAAACTGGAGAGATGACCAGTCTTGACCAGTTCTAAACTTAACCCATAGATTTGCCCATCAGGTGTATATATGTTGCAAAATATTTAATTTTATTAGCATTTGTTTCCTTAGATAGAAAGAATAGTAATGCTTGCCTTTCTTACTACATAAAGTTGTTTTAGAAATCAAATGAAATGAAAGAAAAATGAACATTGGAGCAATCAATGCAGAACTGATGACAAATAGAAGGCGACTGAATGTGAGTTAAAAGAGATGAAAAGAGAAGCGATGCCGTGGACATCAGCAACCCCAAGCCTCCAACATTATCCTCAAAATGGGCTGTGCACCTTTCCTTTTTACTTCTGAAAGGAAAGAACATTAGATAAGACACTCTACAGACACCTATGAACTCATTGAACTCATCATGATCAATGTTAACACTTGCTCACATTTTCTTTGGAATAATTCTATAAAAATTAAAACATTATAGATAACATTGTAAGTTCTCTTCATTCCCCTCTAAGTCCAATTTTCTTCTCTCCCTCCCCTGAAGTAAATCTGTTTTGAATTTGGTCTTTATCATCATATTCTATCCTATATTTTAAGAAATTTTAAGGTATTAATGTATATGTGTATATAATATATAGGTATCCATAAATAATAAATAGCATTATTTATTAATTTATATAGATGTCTTCAGACTGAAAGTAGATGTTTTGCTCCATAATATAACTTGGGTATCCATCTACACAGATGCATATGTGTTTGTTTTATCCATTTAAACTTTATATTATTTCACCAGGTAATATGCCACATTTTATTCATTCATTCCTATATTGCTGGGCATTTATATTATTTTATCACAATGTTATGATACAATTATGCACAAACTTATGACAGCTTCTCTAGGCTTTATACCTAGAAATGATGTTGCTGGATAAGCTTTGGGCCTTTTCAAGTTTAACAGATGCCAAATTGTTGAAGGAATGGATTATACCAATATGCCCATCTACTTATATAACAAGTGCGTTAGCTCTTAAATTCCATGTTGTCTGATGACATTCCTACCTAACTTTTCTTTAAGTTGACCTTTAAAGGATCCAGCTTTAGAGGATGTTCTATTAATAGAAAGAACTAGGTAAGACATCAAGTATCTTAGTTTTTCAGATTCCATTGCTGGTGGAGAATTAATGTGGAATCTGAGTTAGATAAGCACTAGCCAGGAGAGCTGGGCTCGTACAGAGAAGTTCTAATGTTGAACTGCAGTTCTGTTCTTAGGTGGTCACTCAGGAGACAGGACACAGGCAGTGGCTATAGCTGAATAATTCTAGTTCCTGCTCACTAACAGGGAGAAACATCTTCTGCTTTGCCAACCAGGCTCTTCTTGGCTCAGGATGAGGTAATTTGCGCTTGAGGTGAGTCAATGTTTATTACAGTATATTGCCCAGGAATAAGACACACGAGGGCACATATGGCCAAAGGGAAGATTGTTTTCCTTAGTTATACTTTTGTTATTTGATTTTGGGGACATCCCTGGTTTGTAAGACACAACTCTTAATCATCACCCAATACATTTGGAATAATTCATCATTCAGCTCAGTGCAGAGTAAATAGCAACAATGATGATTTACAACATCCTGCCTACTACTTTTTCTAAAATGAATGAAATCTCCAGTTCATTTAGGGCATGTTGTGATTTTCAAAATATTTAACACCAACTCAGATAATCTGTTTGCCTGGGATAAGCATGCTTTCTTGTTTCACCTGGTGGATGAACTCTTCCATCTTATTCAAGGCTTTGCTGAAGCATCACCATCTATGAGAATCCTTTCTTCATGCACTTCCCTTCACGTCCACCCTGTCTGCACCACAACTATAAATATTCTCTTTTATAGTTTTAACACTTGAACCACTGTATTGAAATTGTGCATGTAAGTGTGTATCTCCTTAACAACAGTGCAAAAGAGACAGCATGGGACGATAGATGAAAGTGGAGATTCTGGATCGGTCTGCCTGGAATTGAGATCTGGCTCTGTAATCTGGGCAGATTCCTCTTTCTGTACCTCATTTTTCTCATTTATAAAATGTGTATAATAATTCACCTATCACAAAGTCTTTTGTGAGGATTAATTAGATTAATACTAGTTAATATATGAAAACATTTAGAAGGATTCCCAGAACACTGAGAACACTATCTTTATGGCCTTCAGGGCAAGGACTGTCTTTACCTATCGATCTAAAGAACCTGGCACTACACCTGGAAAATAAATGGTTGCACAGAAATATGTGTTCAGTTCAGTAAACACAGATGTACCTATTTTCTGAACAAGCATCTATATAGCATACATTTCATTTTAGTTGGCTTGTGTTCCATTTTTACATCAGCCTTAGACATGCCTGTTAGCTATTCTTTGCTTTGACAGATTTTTAGCTTAAGTTGTCACCTCCATGCCATGTCTGCCTGGTAAATTATGAAAAGAGGTGGGAAGCATGGTAACTTAACAGCAGGGAGCATCCCATTGGCAGGGCATCTGGGGACAAAGACATTTTGAAGTGTTACATTATCTTAGCTACAAGCCTGAGAAATATATTTATTTATGTTTTCCACTAGACGGTGCTATCCTCCCTCAGCATAATAGATGGATATGTTTGGAGAAGACTGGATTGTCTTAATAGCTCCACATAAATTTTTATAGCCACAGGCTGTAAACAACAACAACAACAAAAACCTTTGCATTTTAGAAGTGTTTATTTTCAAATCAGACATCTTTTGATTTCAAATAATTTCTTTTAGAATATAATTCCAAAAGAAACCTATTTGTGTACATACACACAAAATACATTGAAAAGCCTTACCTCCGTTTGTCCCCCAATTAAGAAAGCACATTTTAAATGTTAGTTGTCAATAAATGGAATTGCACAGGTTCTTAGAAATAAACTTCTAGCTCTTTTTTCAGGCACTAGATTTTCAATTAAAGTAGGGATTCGTGTGGATACACGTAATATGTACCTGTGACCGTTCATCCAGTTATTAGAACGGAGTGAGGGAAGTAATGCCCTTGTTAAATGTGGTAGCCTGTGTCATAGGCATTTTCTAAAGATAGCCTATTATAACTTGGGTAGATTTTGATGTGCCTAAGAAAGGTATTCCAGAAATGAAATTTAAAGTTAAAATTTACCAGTTGATTTTATACTATGTACCAGTTCCTGGATCCCTGAACTTACAGAAAACAAGCTAACTAAAAAGAGGAAAGAAGGAGGTAGAAACTCACAAAGATGAAGAAAGTGAGAAAAATGGAAGTTAGACTCACTAAAAACTAGGTGAAATACTTACAATGGTGTATATTTATATTTAGATTTATACACCATGTGTTCTCATGAAAGTCTTATTCTAAGTTCATTAGAGATGATCAATTCAATATACAATATTTTTAACCATTATTATGGCTCATGCCTTCAATCTATGCACAAAAATGCCACTGTAACATGACATAAAATGGAATCCACATTTTCCCCTTTAAAGACCAGAGGATTTAAGAGAATGTTGAATGTTTGCAAAGTGATTTCTGAACTATTTTTGTTCACAGGCAACTGTCTCTTCTTTAATCAGTATATGTCAGTAGAGAAGATTTTAGAACTCCTTTTAAAGAGAGTATTTTAAATTGTTAAAAGACTCAGGTGTCAATCAACTGTATAATACTATAAGATGATTTTTAAGTTGTATAACTGTAGAAAGCTTCACTAAAGATTCAGTTCATTGTATAAATTCATGTTGGTTGCAAAACTATTTTTAAATTTAGTTTCATTATTCTGAACAATCATTAGTCTAGTAATGATTTTGTTATTATCTAAAAAAGAATACATTAAAAAAGGATTCAGAGTTCTTTATGAATAATTAAAGTATATTTGAAAAGTAGACAAATTATTTTTCCATTGGACTCTATTATCATTAAAGGAATTTGATGACAACATAATTAAAAGATTATAAATAGAGTTAATGTATATACAAAAATGATTTTATTTAACAATTTGAATTTTGAATATTATAAAAATAAATCAATATGTTTAATAAATCCACTTCAAATTAACTTAAATTAACTTAACTAAATGATACCCTGCAGTTAGACATACTATGCAAGGAGTTTTATTAAACGTATTCTTGAAGATCTTTACTAAAAACTAAAAGTCAATTTTCAAGATTTGTAATTTTATCAGTTTCAGTGTTAACTGCTATTACATTTTATTTTTGAGCTACTCATGGACTGACATCAAAAGATAAGTGGATCAAGTTGGATGTTAAAAAATTCAACATATATTGAAATGCTTAAGCTATTTTTAGGGATTACATATAACATTATGAATATTAATTATAATAACATAAAACATATTTTGGGAAAAGTTAGCTGTTAAATACAAATACAGTCACCAATTTTTAATTTTTAATATGGTAATTAGCTTCTCCTAGAGACCCACTGAATAAAATTACCCTTTATTTGCAATATTTAAGGAGAATTTGAAGGATAGATAGATAATTGTCAATACATGTGTCTCTAAGTTGTCAAAACATTTAGATAAAAGAATGAAATGTCAGTCCATGTTCTAGGGATTTTATCTGTTGTGACAGTCCCGACACCTCTAGACTGGCTCATTGAGAGAAAGCCCCATGTTCTTGTGGTGTATCGTTTTAAATTCCCTAAAGAGTTCTGAGAAAACATGCTGTGATTCTAACAGAGCCCTGGTTGGAAGTTGCTAGGGCAATGGAGGAGGTGTCCAACTGCGTTGTCCAGTTGAATATTGCATCCCACCCCTCCCACTCTGCATACTCACTGGTCCACGCAGACGTCGCCCTGGATTTGGGCGAGGACTGGGCTGCTTCATCGTGGTTTCTTCCTATGACCTCGCACCTGCTCAGAGTAACTGTACACAAACTTCAGAGTGAGGAAGGCCAGGCAGCAATTGAGCCAGACTCTGGCCTTAAGCCCTTTCCTCTCAAGTGTACTTCACTTTCACCATTGCTCCTGGCCATTTGTTCTTGGAAGACGTTGGAGGTACTTTGTGGGTCCTTTCTACCTGACCTCTATTTCTTCTCAGATATATAGCATCAGGGGCAGACCCAGGGAGACGTATAGATGAGGGTTCTCCTTATTGCCTTCCTTCCCTAGAAACTGTTCTCCAAAGACGAGTTCATTTCTGACCTCTTGCCACTAGGCCAGTCTCCTTCACACCCAAGAGCTGCTGCAGGCAAAGGCCTCCACGTGGCTCACCTGCACTTCTTGCCAGGTAGCTGGCCAAGCGGGCTGTACCTGAGCTCTCCACTGGCAGGCACTTTTGCTGGCAACCTCATAGCTCTGCTGCCTCCCAAAGCTACTTATCCTGCCTCACCTGGAGCTAGCAAGAGCCCGAAAAGTGTGGTGACCACTCAGGGGCTTCCTGAGGAATGAAAATGGTCCAGGGGTGCCCAGCAGCACCTGCAAGGTCTTTTCCAGGCTTCTCATCCCTCAGCATCACCCACCTGGTATAGTGATGAAGGAGGTATTTCTGTTATCCTGTTTCCCACACACCCAAAGCTTTCTCCTCATTAGCCTGGCTTGGAGCACACTTCTCACTGAAATATATATCCATAAGCTGGTGGGAGGAGGGGCTATTAATAGATCCATGGCATCTCAACATCTAAATACTTTCACCGTATAAATACATCTCATATAGACCTTCATCCTTTAAATAAAGACAGCTGCCTCCAAGGCCTTGTTCCTAAGGCTTTATTAATCTTTCTTACCTTACTTCTCCAGGCGAAGGTATATATGCAATTCATGACCTCCCACATTCTTTCCTTAGGAGAGCATTTTCTCCTCTCCTCTTCTCGTCTCTCCCCTCTTCTCCCACTTGCTTTCCTCTTGTCCCTTTTCCTTTTTTCCCTTTCCAATCCTTTTTACCCCTTTTCTTCCATCCCCATCTTTCTTTTAAAACCTCTACTTTTTTTTATAAACAAAGAAAAGAATGTACTGAAATTGATGAAGCATGAAGAAAATTGCTTTTAGAATGAAACCTTTCATAATGAACAATGGATATGATCTTTCACATTTATTAACCGTGAAGAGACTTTCAGATATTAATGATATGCAATATATTTTACAAGCACCATTTTTATAGAAACAGGAGAAAGGGTATCTCTTTAAAGAAATTCAGGTTCTAATGCAGATGACAAGTGTAAAACAAAGACGGTTAGTAACTAATGGAACGGTTCATTTGTGTGTTTCACATTTTATCCTTGGCCTTCTCCAAGGTATAGAATTTCAGTGTTCTGAGAAGAAAAGCCAGGTGTGTTAGAAGAACATCTAATTAATTTTTTTGTTAACTCCATGAAGTTGATTTAATGGAGCATATTTGCTTTTATGCAATTCAGAGGAATAACTCAGGGAAATTGAAATTAGAAATTAAATTGAAAAATACCAATTCCCTTCAGTGATGCTTTACCTTCTTACATGGCAAGTCCATCTCCCCTGTGAGCAGGTTCTTATACTAAGAATTCCTTGTGAACGTGGTGTTTTATTTTCCACTTGAAAACAATCTATAATGTTAAATGGTATAATAAACACACAAAGGCAGGTAATAATAATAGATTTTTTAAAATGAAAATTAAAAGAAAGGAAACAAAAAATATTCATTAACCAAGACTAAACAAAAATCTATCACTCTTGGAACTTTTTCAATATTTTATAATATGTATTCATATGTAATTCTGAAAGTTCTGTTGACTGTGTCTATTTACTAGGCTTTTATAAGGAAAAAAGAAAATAACCATCTATGTCAACTAAATATAGTCTTTTTCATTTTATTTATTTTTATATTTTATGTCTTACTAGACTTTATTATCAAAAGATGACATGCCCACTGCTCACAACAGCTGCAATCCATTAGCCTAATGGATTGGAATTATAGGTTGCCTTAGGAATTGTCTATTGTTTGCCAAAATCAAATGTAAGCCCTACTGTGAAAAGTCTTGACACTATTAAATGTGAAAAATACAATGTGTTCAAGAAGATGTTAACAAAAGAGATGAAGGGCATTTGACTAACCAACTAGAAAGTAGCGTGAAGTGTTTGCCAAAATGAAAACTACTAGTGTTTTCTTATTGTTGCTATTGTGGAGTATAGCAGTTGTACACTGTCATTAACCACCCAACAGTGCTAGATGAATAATGAGTTCTTACTAATTAATTTTCCTCTTTTCATACCAAAGATTAGCCATAGACTATTTGCATATACACTTATTCTTACTCAGATTTCCATCTCATGTAGTGCTTTCATTCATTCAAAAAAAGCATTTGGATTCCTATTCTTTACCACACACTGTGAAGGTACAAGGCTCACAGACATGCCAAATGACTAACAAGGAAAACTCTTGCCCCTTGTCACATTTGCATGTGCTCTCGGATCCTTTCCTCTCAGCTTCATCATGGGGTACCTTCACTACTTGGACAATGTGTAGTTCTGGGAGTTCCCTGGTCAGGGTTGGGTCTGCAAAAAGCAGTCTCAAGCTTAGTTTTGACACAAAAAGGAAGTAAAGAAGGAAAGGTACAACTTTCCTTCCAGAGTCACCCATTGTTGACATGGGGAGCAGCTGTCCAGGGAGGTAAGTCATCTGTCAACCATTGGTACAATGGGGCACTTATAAGAGGGCTTCTGTGCTGTCAAACATGGAGAGGAGTAGTCATCATTGGGACTTCTGCAGAGGAGAGTGCTGAGGCACCTTGATTCACCTCTTAAATCCCGCAGAGGTGATATAGCTCTGGAAAATCATTTATGACATGTTCTGTCTCCTTGTCCTTTGTGCACTTTACTGATTTCTCTGAGAATAGCTTTACCTTACAGAAATGTCTAAGTCATTATATAGAAAATAAAGCAAATATTTGAATACAAAAACAATGCTCAGTTCCATAGAAGTGTAATTTTCAGACAATAAAAACAAGATCAAAACTCAAAGTGTATGAGAGATATTATTCTTTAGTACACATCTTAAAAAGATGCAAGGAAACAGATGTTTGTACTCTCATAATTTTCTGAAATAAAAAAAAAGGAAATAGCAAATAAATTAGATACAAAGGCTACCAGTGTTCAAAAGTTAAATATAAAACTTAACTTTTATAAGTAAAATGTTAACTTTTTATCTAAATATCTTAGAAAAAGACAATAAGTTGAATCATAGTATTCTGGCATTTAATCGTCTGTCATTTTGACTGTTGTTATTAACTACTCCAAGGGTGAACAAGTAATTACTCCTGTCTCTATCTGTATTTGCCTTTCTCTCTCTCTCTCTCTCTCTCTCTCTCTCTCTCTCTCTCTCTCTTTCTCGTACATACTCTCTCTCGCAGACACATTCATTCACCCAAATGGAATTCATACATTTATTTATTCTAACAATCTTTAGTAGTATTTCCTCTATTCTTAGTACTGTACCACTTGCAGAGAAAATATGATTGGTTCCTGACCTCCAGCCTATATATTTGGAACACAGAATATTCACTCATTCATCAATTTAACAGGCAATTATTGAGTGCTTATTTTGTGCCAATAATTTTGTGCACATGTTATTAAAATAATGAATAAGGGAAGTGCTAAAATATGAGGGGCTGGTGTTGGGGAAATGAGGAAAGTAACTGGGGGTAAAGCTAAATGAACAAGGAAGGATTCTAAAGGACTAATAAAGTGCAGAAGGTAGAGTCCAGGAAAAGCCAATTCACTGGCAAGGTGGGATTAAAACTTTTGCAGAATCTTGGAAAGGAGAATGAAAATTGCAACTAAAGGAGAGGTATAGACATGAATAAACTGGAGCATTTGAAATAGAACCTAGGATTAATGTGCTAAGAGATAGTAATCGTTACTCTAAAGGAAAGGTTTACAAACTATTCATTCTGGGCCAGGTGGTTCAACGTTGCCTTCATTATGTAAATACCGCATTATGCTTCAAATAAAGTGCTTAATGAAGCTCTTGTTGGTTATTGTAACCTATACCTGAAAGAATCTTCTTTATGTTTCCTATAAGAATTACATATAGATATTTGGGGATGAAAATTTTGATAGGGTATACAAGGAAGAGTCCTTACTGGGAAGTGACATTTAAGTACAGACCTGGAGGACGTGAAGGAGAGAGACTTTTCAAACAGTAGGAACAAGTGCAAATGTCAAATTTTTTATTTATTCCTATGTCTGTTTCTGGCTCCAGTTTTATTTCATTGCTCCATTTTTTATAAAGCCCCTGCACCAAAATCACCCTGCATAAAATGTTATAGATTTATAATATAATTAATGAATTAGGGTGATTACCTTATATATAGTGCCTCTATAGAACTAACTTAGCTATTCTTGAAATTTTCTCTTCCATATCAGTTTTAATATTCAGCATGTTGGTTTTTCTTGGGAAAAACATCATTCAAGATTTATATTGGAATTGCTATTAAATCAATATATACAATTACAGGGTCATTTCCATTTTTAAGAAAATGAGTTTTTTTCCCTCAGGAACAGAGTGTATTTTTCTATGCTGCTAACCTTTCACTATTACTCATGAGATTTCTGTAGGATTTTGGTAGATTATTTATATTAAGTGAAGGGGGTCCCTTCTTTTCTCCATTTGAATTTTGTGTAATTTTTTCAAGTTAATTTCCTATTCACCATTTTTATCTTTAGCTGTGTCTGCTGTTTTGTCCATTCACTCTTAGTAACTGTTTTTCATTTCTACTTTTATGTTTGTGAACTTGTTTGTTTTAGCTGGTCAGTATTGATAATACCTTCTTACTTGATTGTTTTGAAATTTCATCATTTATCCCATTGGATATTTTATACACAGTCATTTTATAGTCTGTTGCTGATATAGGCATATTTCCAATACCTAAGGCCTGAAAGTGTCAGTTTATAATTTTAATTTTTCTTTCTGATTCTCATTATTGTGCTTTAAAATTTCCTTCTGTGCATATATAAAATCATATATATATAACATATATATGTAAATATATGGGTGTGTATGTGTGCATATATTTTATTGATCTTAATCTGGAGCAATTTTGAGGGCCAACATTTCTTTTTTCATCCAAAAAAAGACTTTGTGTCTCATTTGAGTTTGTGTCTGGCAGAGTTAGAGGCATGCTATTCTCCTGGAATCTTCAGTTCCTTTCAATGGGCCTGGTTTAATGCAAATATCTCAGGCTTAGCCTCCAAACATTTACTTTGTCTTTGCATTAGTCCCTCAGTCATACCCACCCACCTGGGTACTCTGGTCCCTTCTCTGGCTCTTCCCTTTCCTCTTCAAGGTTCCTGTTCAGTTATTAGCCAAGTGGTTTTTTGTTGTATTCCTTTGAAGAGTTTTAAGTCCAGAAGTGTATTAAAAGCTGTATTTGCAGTAATTATTTCAAAAGTATTACTCTGCATTTAATTGGTACACAGGTGGCCAATTAGACAAGTCACTTAAATGTTTCCTAGAACACTTACACTAATTGCATTTTAACCTAATGCATGTACAGTACATTAATTGGGAAATTCGATGGCAATTGCCACTTTCCACTGGACAGAAATGACAAAATGCAAATATCTTTACTAAAAGTAGCAACAGTTTATTATCTTTTCTAAATCTTATAATTCATCATATTTGAAAACAATTTGATTTTAGAAATAGAATATGGCTCATTATATTTCTTTTCATTGTATCTGTGTTCATTTTTTGTGCAAAAAAACTCACCAAGCAAGTTTTATTTGGAAAATCCCTAATATGAACTGTTATTTATTTTGCATTTTATATCACAAGACAAACTTTTAAATGGCTCATGAATCAAATAAACCTAATTGATTAAAAATTCACTCATTTTTATGAGTGCGATTAGGCAATGAACATTCTATATACAAATCATTTTGGGCTGCTTGGGTATCTCAGTGAGACCCATAAATGCATATTGATATTTCATTATTGGAGCACTTTGCTAACACATTATCTGATAAGAATAAAAGGCAAAACACCATATAAAGAGAAAGTAATTTAATTCACAGAGAAAATCTCCTACTCTTAATACACTGAGTACCCCTTGCAAGAGCTAAATCTTTGGACTATACTTCATGGTGAGCACTGTTTAGGAAGCAGAGAGAGCATGCCGTGAAACAGTAAAGTTATTTACAGTCACGTTTCTTAATTCCTCTACCTGAGAGTGTTCAAAGTGGATAAATCTGGGAACCAAAATATAAGTATAAACAAATAATAAAACACACTGATATCAGAACCACAAATGTAATCAGTAGGGAAGAAGAAGATCAGAGAGCAAAGTATGGGTCTTGTTCTTGAGGCACTGTTCTTCGTATCTAATTTGTAACTTTTCCACCTTCCTGATAGTTATTGTCTATCACTATACAAGCCTCCAAGGCTTTATTTCTCAATGTGGTCTGTTTCACATACAGTCCTGCCTTGTCTTCTCACTGCTTTCAGCTCTGCCTCCAACACTCTTCATCTTTTAGCTGATGACTGGCTGTGGCTCTGAGACTGTCCTCTTGCTACCAGGACATTGCTTCAAAACTCCATCACTGAATTGTCCAGAATTCCATTAACACAAGAATTATGATTACATGGTACACTAGACAGAAGGCTTAGAGAGGACGGAAGAACTTTCAATAAGAGAAGATAAAATTTGACACTTGCTGAAATTTGACAAAGAAAAAGTATATACACGTGCACCCCCCCCACACACACACACACATACATATGCCGGAGTCTTGCTTGCTTGCTTCAACATTAATTCTCTTGTTCTTTCAAGCATTCAAGGCAAATCTCCAAACTCCTTTTGAAAAACCCTATCCATACTGCAGGGAGTGATTTAACCTTATTCATTCCTTCTTGACAACATGACAACTGATAAAGTGTGGTATATATATACCAATGAATACTACTCAACTACAAAAAACAATGGTGATCTAGCACCTCTTATATTATCCTAGATAGAGACTGAGCCTATCCTTCAAATTGAAGTAAAACAAGGATGGAAAGACAAGCACCACATGTACTCACCATCAAATTGGTACTAACTGATCTACACTAAGGTGCTCACATGGCAGTAATACTCACTGGGTGCCAGTCAGGTAGGGGGTGGGGGTGGGGTAAACCCACAACTAATGGAAGCAGAGCTCACTGTATGGGGGAAGGGCACACTGGTAGCCTTGGCTTGGGCGAGGCAAATGCGTTACATGTAAACAAAATGTTTGTACCCCCATAATATCCTGAATTAACAAACAAAAACAAAATAGTCCACAAAAGTAATATTTCAGAGAGAAGGACTATTCCACTGACAATGAAACCATGGGGAACCTCTAAACCTATTTAGACTGAAGTTTGATCAGCTTTGGGAAGTTTTGTCAAAGTAGATATGGTTTGTCCTTCTCTGGAAATTCTCTAGTAAGTAAATCTCAGAAAAAACACACACACACACACACACACAAACACACACACACACCTTTTAAGAAGCAATGGCATTAATATGAGCCAACATGATTTTAATTGCAGACCAAGAAAGATAATTAGTTTTTTTGCTAAATATAACTTTATATTCTAAGATGTTCTTAGCCTTAAGTTAATAGGGTTTTCTCTTTTTCTTTCTCTTTTTTTCCCCCACATAAGCATGTCTTTATTGTTTTATTTCTTTCAATTACAAACATACATTAGTTTTGT
>VBSM01000272.1:96795178-96829494 GCA_008086735.1 Cheirogaleus medius | reverse complement strand
TGTGCACCAACTGGGGGATGGACATGCTTGAAGCTCAAACTCGAGGAGGGAGGGATAGCAAGGGCAATATACGTAACCTTAACATTTGTACCCCCATAATATGCTGGGAAAAAAGTTATCACAGTTGCTTTCCTAAATTACAAGACTAATGTATGTTTGTAACTGAAATAAATAGAACAATAAAGACATGCTTATGTGGAAAAAAAACAGAAAAAAAAAACAAAGAACACTCCTTTATTGGTGGTCCTCTTCAGCAGGAGTTTTATCTTAATTCCCCTCATCAATCTCTTATAAAGGAGGTTATAATATAGATATTTTAATATAGATATAATCTATAGATTATAGATAACATAGTTTTTAAAAATATAATCTTTTGCAATCCACAATTCTCTGGGTGAGGAAACTGCAATTCTAGTTATCTACGGCTTACTGATAATATTTTCAAGTGCCCATAATTTGAACTAATAGAAGTAATCATTTCCAATGAAAGTGCTGTTGAGTTAGTGGGATGTGTCAGGAAGTAGTGATGTGTTAAGGAACTGTGGTTCATATTTCCTTACAGTTTAATCAAGTTCCAAGGTAGCTTGAGTGATTAGAGTACAAGGTGTTCATTGCAAGGCCTTGGATTTAATTTTCTCCAGCTATTAACCACATTTCTATACCTTGCTTATTGCTGGGGAGTTAACTCAGAATTAATACAAATATATTGTCCCAACAGCAAAAGTAAATTGAAATAAATGTTCAATGGTTGGTATAGTTCACATGAAGTGTGTCTGCTTCGTGTAAAGAAAACATTTTTAAAAAGGTTATAATAACTAATGCTCAATTAGAAAGAAGATGTATATTATGGCTGATAATTGTCTTCTGTTCACATCCTTTCCCTATGTGCTCTGCAGATCAAATTATGTCAGTCACCAAAAGATGAGTTTATGTGGTTTACGCATTTATGGTTCTATTTGATATGTCTTCTGCTTTTAAATAAAAGTGTTCTAGAACATTTTGAATGGCATTTGGGGCACTGGCATGGCCATGACCATGGCTTTCTAATTGATTTTCCTGCCAGCAAACATACACCAACCAAGAGTAATTTAGCCTTGGTCAACACAAATCAAACAGAGTGGGAATATTTAAAATTATCCAAATTATCTAAATTGATTTGTTAAACTATGAAATTTAACCTCTAAATATCTCTCTATTGTTTTGTCCACAGAAATAATGAACTTGATGATTCAATACTAATGATTAAATTTTCCAGTGGTTAAGGAAACTTTGGCAAACTCTGCAACTACTCTGATCAAGTTAATCAATATTTTAAATATTTAAGGCCCAAATAACCTAATTTAACTAATGTTTCTGTCCACATGAGTCACATCTCCAGAATCATTGCAATTCTTCTTAGTATTATTCTCTTTACACAGAAACTGCTGGATGAAGCCAGTAAAGATTTCCTGATAAAAATTGACACAGTTGTATTTCATGAAGGCTTTCCACACACTGCTAGATGTGTCTGCCCTGCGAAACAAGTTGACCCCAAGAGCACTTTGAATGAAGTCTGATCAGTTATCTCTGCCAGCTCTATGTTGAATTCAGTACATCTGTCCCATATTTTTTATTAAAGGAAAGTAAATGTATTGAAATTGGTATTATATTTTCAAAAATATATTTAATGCATATTATATGTGTATACTCAGGCCAGCAATGGAGTTTGATTTAACAGAAAAATTTTATGGCCCATTCTGGTGTTTAGTTTATAGCCTCTGTATCTTGTTTGCCAAAACAATAAAAAGTCTGCTTTATATAATCAACAAAAATAACAAGCATTTACATGGTTGAGCAAACTGGGAGATGGTTAATTGTAATCTGCTTAACAGTTACAACTGAGAAATTACAAAAACTGATGAAATACTCATCTCAAAAAGACCATTTGGAACATGAAACTTGCAACTGTGTATGAGCTTCCTTTAAAAGGTCAGAAATTCATCATACGGGGAGAAGACAAAGTAGAGAGTCAAAGTGATTAATAGTGAAAGTAAAAGGTAACAATAAAGCCAAAGGAAATCTTGTAATTTAAAAAATATTGGAGATTAAATCTGATTCTATTAGGAAGCAAATTGTGTATGTTTGACAGAAATGTCAAAATAAGCCACACAGGTTAATAATTAACTTTTTTAACTTTCTATGGTTGCAAAAAATTGTGTAAAAGCTTTATGAATCTCCATTCTTGATATTATGACACAGCCATCGTCAAAATAGTCAAAGCTTCTTAAAGGCTTATAGAAAAATATTGAATTATAAAAAAATATAGTTTAAAACATGCCAAGGGGTTCACTTTCACCAGTGGTTATTTATTCCATGTCTCCATTCTGTATATCAGCATGGTGTCTTAAGGTCATCCCTTTAGCACTTTTTACATTGTTTCTTATCATAGATTTTTTTTCCTGGTAAAGTACTAAGCTAACAATGTGCAATACATTTTTCCTTAACAAAAGGAATGCATCTTCTTCATAAAACCAGGCAGAGGTTGATGCTAATCATAAAAAGAGACCATTGTTGTTCCTTTTAAATTTTAAAGTAGAAATAAATGCAAATCATGGTAGTAAAGTAACTATTGTGAGATGAATATTGCGGATTAAATAAAAGCAACTATAGCCCTTCATTTCACTCTTCTATTTCCCAGGACAAACATTTGAGTATCAACAGTTGTGTGTGATCAGAACTTTGGAACTGCTTGGTTTTTCCCCAAGTCTGTATCACCCCACTTAAAATTCAAGGGATTTTAAACTTTCATTTTGAATGAAGCATTTAGATCCTTCTTGGAGGCACTTTTTCTGTCCCTGTTACATAATTTATAACAATGATGGTTTCCCTAATGTGTGATTGGCTTGTGGGGGAAATTGCTACTTAAATTTAGTTTGATTATATAGACCCTAACTGCCAATAAATCCATTTCTCTTAGAGCCTGATCCTGCTTTTATTCAACAACTGAATATATTGAAGCAACAGTGTAATTATTTTTACACTGTATTTATAGCACAAAGAGAGTTAGAGAGTCATCTGTGTAGTTGTCATTTAGGGATTCCAGTGGTTCTATGTCGTTTTTCCATGTGGTCTATTATAGATGAGGGGAATTGAGCGAGCCATAAAGGCAGCATACTATTCAGGCATTATATAAGAAAGCCATTACTTTTCCAACTAGTTTGTAGGCTCTCCTGGGGTAGAGTCCACATGAGAACACACACTATCACCAAGGAGTAAAATTAGGAATTAAAACATCTGATTTCCAAATGGCACCAGCTTCACTTTAAAAGTAGTTCATAAAGAATAATTATTTAACCTTGGTAAAAATAATTATCATTGTCTACAAACTCCCAGGTATTTTACATACACTATTCATGTTATTTACAATAACACAAGATAGATATGACTATTATTCCTACTTAATAGTTGAGGAAAATGAGAAGGAGAGACATTTAGTAAGCTTGCCCAAGGGCACACAGTTTAGATAGCTAGACAAATATTCAAATCTCTGCTTAGCTTTCTTCAAAGCCACTAGCTCTTTTCCCACATTGGGTCATTCCCAGTGATGATGAAGTTTAAAATTACAGATCTAGTTCTAAAAGGTGTGTTAGATCTGGTTCTCTTTCCACCGATGCCTGGAAGTTGGAAGGGATTGCAGGAAGTTGCAGGGATTTTATATCTATGAATTTTTAGGGACCACTAATTTTTTTTTATCAATCATACTCTCAATGTATCAGCAGGACATGGAATATTCCAACACTTTCAGACAACAACTAGTTATGGGTTTTCACGTTAGGCCATACAGCATAGTGGTTTAGACCTATACTGGCCAATAGAAATGTAACGTAAGCCATGTATGTAATTTAAAATTTTCTCGTAGTCATATTGGAAAAGTAAAAAGAACCTAGTGAAATTAATTTTAATAAGAAATTTTATCTAACAAAATATGCAAAGTTTTATCATTTCATCATGAAAAAACTTCTTACTATTTTACATTCTTTTTTTGTATAGTTTTCAAAGTCTGGAGTGTTAATTACAGCCCATTTCAATTTGAATGCTAAATTTTCATTAAAAATATTAGATAATGTTTGAGCATGAGTTTTAAATATTTTTGTACTAATATTTCATATTATTAACATTTATTTCAGCATAAATCAATGTTCACATCATTTGATGACAAAAAAGAGCTATTCTCAAATCCGGCTGTCAGACCCTGTGGGGAGCTTGTTAAAACCAGAGCATCCCAACTGCCACTCAAAGAGACTCATTGTTCTATGTTATGGGGCCCCCTGGCGTGGGGACTTAACAAAAACTTTTAAAATAAACTATTTTTTAATAGATTTGGGTTTACAGAGAAGTTGCAAAGAGAGTACAGAGTGTTCCCATATAACCCATACTGTTTCCTCTATTATTAATATATTACATTGATATATGATATTTGCCACAATTCATAAACTGATATTGATACATTGTTATTAACTAAGGCACATACTTCAGTGAGAGTCCCTTAGTTTTCACCTACTGTCCTTTCACGGCTTCAGAATCTTATCCAGGATATCACATTACCTTTACTTGTCATGTCTCTTTAGGCTCCTCTTGGATGTGACAATTTCTCAAACTTTCCTTGCTTTTGATGATCGTCATACATTTGAGTAGGCCTGATTTTGTAGAAAGTTCCTTAAGTGGGATTTGTTTTTCTCATTATTAGGCTGGGATTTTGTTTGTTGGCTTATGTTTTGGAAGGAAGACCACAGACGGAAAATATTCTCATCACATCACCTCAAGGTTATACACTAGCAACATGACTTATTTTTAATGTTAACCTTGATCATTTGATTGAGGTAGGGTTCTCCACTGTCAAATTACTTCCCCACACTGCTATCCATACTATACTCTTTAGAAAGAAATCACTACAGGCAGCCTCACACTAAGATGTGGGAAGAATGCTTCCCTTCATTGAGAGTGGAGTGTCTACCTCAATTATTTGAAATTCTTCCCAAAGGTAGACTTGTTTCTTCTCACTTATTAATATCTATTTTCAGTTATTTATTTACATCACTATAACTCATAGATGTGTTTTTTGTTATGAGTTCTAATCCAATATACTTTTTTCCCCCAAATTGTTCCTACTTTGGCCCTTGGGAGCTTTTTCACTTTTCTCTGGTGTCCCTTTGGCATACTCCCATCATTGTGAGGGAGTGTATATGTTTAGTATAAGTTTTTTCATTTTTATTTTATATTATTATTGGTACATATTAGTTGTATATATTTATAGGGTACATATGATGTTTGATAGAGGCATATAATAATCACATCAGGGTAACTGGGGTATCTATCACCTCAAGCATTTATCATTTCTTTGTATTAGGAAGCTTCCAATTCCATTCTTTTAGTTATTTTAAAGTATGCCATAACTTATTATTCATTATAGTCACTTTGTTGTGCTATCAAATATAGCTCATTCTAACTCTCTAACTATATTTTTGCATCCATTAACTATCCCCACTTTATCCCCTCCTCCCTGCTATCCTTTCCAGCATCTGGTAACATTGTTGTACTCTCTGTCTACTCATTGTCTACTCTCTGCAATGAGATCAATTGCTTTTAATATTTAGCTCCCACGTAGGAGTGAGAACATATGAGATTTATCTTTATATGCTTGGCTTATTTCACTTAACATAATGTTCTCCAGTTGCACACATGTTGTTACAAGTGGGAGAGTTTCATTCTTTTTATGGCTATGTAATATTCCATTGTGCATATGTGCCATAATTTCTTTATCTATTCATCCATTGATGGAAACTTAGGTTGATTCCAAATCTTGGCTATTGTGAATAGTGCTGCATTAAACATGGAAGTGCAGGTATCTTTTATATATACTGATTTCCCTTCTTTTGGCTATATACCTAGCAGTGGTATTGCTGGTTCATGTAGGAGTTCTATTTTTTAGATTTTTGAGGAACCTCCATGCTGTTCTCCATAATGGTTGCACTAATTTACATTTCCGCCAACAGTATATGAGTTTTAATTTGCATTTCTCTGATGACTAAGAATATTGAGCATTTTTTCATATACTTGGCCAGTAGGATGTCTTCTTTTGAGAAATGTTTATTCAGAACTTTTGCCCATTTTTAATCAGATTATTTGATTTTTTTCCTATTGAGATATTGGAACTTCATATATATCCCAGTTATTAATTCCTTGTCACATGGGGAGCCTGCAAATATTTTCTCCCATTCAGTGGATTGTCTTCTCACTTTGTTGATTGTTTCCTTTGTTGTGCAGAAGCTTTTTAGCTTGATGGGATCCAATTTGTCTAATTTTGCTTTGGTTGTCTGTGCTTTTGGGTTATTACTCAAGAAGTCCTTCCCCAGCCCAATGTCTTGAAGCATTTACACAATGATTTCCTTTAGTAGTTTCATGGTTTCAGGTCTTAGATTTAAGTCTGTAATCCATTTTGATCTGATTTTTTTATATGGTGAGAAATAAGGGTCTAAGTTCATTCTTCTGTATGTGAATATCCAGTTTCCCGAGCACCATTTATTGAAGAGACTGTCGTTTTCCCAAGTATGTTCTTGGTATCTTTGTTGGAGATAAGTTCACTATAGTTGTGTGGATTTATTTCTTAGTTCTTTATTTTGTTCTATGGGACTATGTGTCTGTATTTATGCCAGTTTTATGCTGCTTTGGTTATTATAGGTCTGTAGTAAAATTTGAAGTCAGATAATGTGATGTCTCTAGTTTTTTTGTTTGCTTGCTTTTTGTTTGAAGTCCTAAACCTCTCAAAGTTATCCCTGAAAGTTAGAATCAACTTCTTCCAAAATCCTGTTAATGTTAATATTTCTACCTTCTCGCATGAATGTAGGGCATCTCTTAATGGCATCTTCTCCTTTCCAGAAATGTTTTGATTTACTTTGATTTACTTTTCATCCATCAGATGAATCACTATCTATGGCAGCTATAGCCTTACGAAAAGGAGAAGAGGTTCAACCTTAAACCTCATGCACCAACCTCTGCTAGCTTCAAATTTTAATCACTCTCAGCCTTTATAGAACTGAGGAGAGTTAGAGCTTTGCTCTGGATTAGGTTTTGGCTTAAGGAATTGTTGTGGCTAGTTTGATCTTCTATCCAGACCAATACAACTTTCTCTTTATCAAAAATTAGGCTGTTTCGCTTTCTTATCGTTAATGTGTTCACTAGAGCAGCACATATAATTTGCTTCAAGAACTTCCCTTTGCATTTACAACTTAGAACTATTCGGCTCAAGAGGCCTAGCTTTCAGCCTACCTAGGCTTTTGGAATGCCTTCCTCAGTAAGCTTAATTATTATAGTTTTGATTTAAAGTGAGAGGCTTGCAACTATTCTTTTCATTTAAATACTGAAAGGCCATCGTAAGTTTATTAATTGGCCTAATTCCAATACTGTTGTTTCTCAGAGATAGTAAATGCCACAGATGACAACCCGGCCCATTGTCGACCAGGCCTGTTGTCTAGCAAAGGGAGAGCAAAAGGAAATGTTCAAAAAGGGCAAGCTTTGTTAATTTTGTTTATCTTTTTGAAAAATCAACCTTTTGTTTCATTGATCATTTGTATTTTTTTATTTCAATTTCATTTATTTCTGCATTGATATTTATTATTTATTTTTTCTACTAATTTTAGTTTTGATTTGGTCTTGTTTTTTTAGTTCTTTGAGATGCATTGTTTTGTTGTTTATTTGAAGATTTGCTCCTTTTTTGATTTAGGCACTTATTGGTATAAACTTTCCTGTTAGTACTACTTTTTTTCTATATCTCATAGGTTTTCATTTTCATTTGTTTCAAACAATTTTCAAATTTCCTTCTTAATTTCTTCATTGACCCACTGGTCATTCAGGAGCCTATTGTTTAATTTCTGTGTGTTTGTATAGTTTCCAATGTTTCTCTTGATTTCTAGTTTTATTCCATTGTGGTCAGAAAAAATACTTGGTATGATTTCATTTTTTTGAATTTTGTAAGATTGTTTTGTGGCCTAATATATGGCTATCATTGAGAATAATACATGATGTGAGGAGAAGAATGCATATACTGTAGCTGTTGGATGCAACTTTTTGTAAATACCTATTAGATTCATTTGATCAATAGTGCAGATTAAGTCGAATGTTTCATTGTTGCTTTTCTGTCTGGAGGATCTGTCCAGTGCTGAAAGTGGAGTGTTGAGGTCTCCAACAATTATTTTACTGTGGTCTATCTCTCTCTGTAGCTCTGATAATATTTGCTTTATATATGTGGATGCTCCAGTGTTGGGTATGTATATATTTAGAATTTGTTAAATCTTTTTGCTGAATTGACCCATTTATTATTATATAATGATCATCTTTGTCTCTTTTCATAGTTTTAGTCTTGAAATCTATTTTATCTGATAGAAGTATAGTTACTCCTACTCTTTTGGGGTTGCCATTTGCGTGGAATATCTTTTTCCATCCCTTTATTTTCAGTCTGTATGTATCTTTATAGGTTAAATGGATTTCTTGTAGACAGCATATAGTTTTGTCTTGTTCTTTTTCTTATCTATTCCTCCACTCTTTCTTTGATTAGATAGTTTATTGCATTCATAGTCCATGCTATTATCAATGGGTAAGGACTTACTACTGCCTTGTTGTTCTTTTTTGTGGTCCTTCCTTTCTTCCTTCCTCTTTTCTTCCTTTTTTCCTTCCTCTTCCTTTGCTAAAAGTGATTTTCTCTCATAATGTCTTTTAATTTCTTGTTTTTTATTTTTTGTGTGTCTGTTATAGCTTTTTACTTTGAGATTACAATGAGGCTTGGAAAAAACATTTTATAACCAATCATTTTAAACATATGACAACTCTGCTTACAAAAAAACCAAACAAATAAACAAGCAAAGAGAAATCTAACAGAAATTCTACACTTTAACACCACTCCTCCCACACTTTTTAAATTTTTGTTGTTTCCATCCATATCTTTTTATATTATCTATCTCTCAAAAAGTTGTTGTAGCTATTATTTTTGGTAGGTTTATCTTTTAGTCTTTCTACTCAAGATATAAGTGGTATATATACCACAATCATAGCAATAGAGTATTCTGTATTTGTGTACTTACTGTTACCAGTAAGTTTTACACCTTCCGATGATTCCTTATTGTTTATTAACATCCTTTTCTTTCATGTTGAAGAACTCCTCTTAGGATTTGTCTTAGGACAAGTCTGGTGATGATGAAATTCCTCAGCTTTTGTTTGTCTGGGAAAGTATTTACTTCTCTTTCATGTATGAATGATATTTTATAGGATATAATATTCTGAGGTTAAGATTTATTTCCTTCAGCACTTTGAATATGTCATGCCACTCTCTCCTGACTGTAAGGTTTCCACTGAAAAGTCTGCTGCCAGACATATTAGAACTCTTTTATATGTTATTTGTTTCTTTTTTCTTGCTTTCTTTATGACTTTTCTTCATCTGTGGCATTTTGGAACTTGATTATTATACACCTTGAGGTAGTTATGTTTGGATTAAATCTGGTTGGTGTCCTAGGACCTCATACCTGAATATTGATATCTTTTGCTCAGTTTGGAAAGTTCTCTGTTATTATTTCTTTGAATAAAATTTCCACTCCAATCTTTTTCTCTACCTCTTCTTTATGGATAATAGGTCTTAGATTTGATCTTTTGAGGCTATTTCTAGGTCTTGTAGGTGTACTTCATTCTTTTTTATTCTTTTTATTTTTTCTCTTCTGACTGTATTTTCAAATATCCTGTCTTCAAGCTCACTAATTTTTTCTTCTGTTTGGTCAATTCTGCTATTGAGATACTCTGATGCATTTCTCAGTTTGTCAATTGAACTTTTTCAGCTCCAGAATTTCTGCTTTTTTAAAATTATTATTTCAATCTCTTGGTAAAATTTCACTGATAGGTTTCTAAATTCCTCCCCTGCATTGTCTTGAAGTTCACTGAGCTTCTTCAGTATTGTATTTTGAATCTTTGTCTGAAAGGTCACATATCTCCATCACTCCAAGATTGGTCACTGGTACCTTATTGAGTTCGTTTGCTCGTGTCATGTTTTTCTGGATATTCTCGATGCTTGAGGATGTTTGCTAATATCTAAGCACTGAAGAATCATGTATTTCTTTTAATCTTAACAGTCTGGTCTTGTTTGATCCTGTCCTTAAGAAAGCTTTCCAGGCATTCAAAGTGTATTGAGTGTTATAATCTAAGTTGTTAGTCACTGAAGCCATTTCAAAACTGGGTGGTTCCCCAGACCAGTAATGCTGTGACTCTTACAGACTCCCAGTGGTACTGCCTTGGTGGACTTGGATACATGAGAATTTCCTAGATTACCAAGCAAAATAACTCACTCTCTTCCCTCATGCTCTGTGCTGGGCTGCTGGAGTTGCAGAAGGAGTGATGTGGGCACTCCCTTGTGGCCACCACAGCTCGGACTGCCAGGTCACACCTGAATCCAGCCCAATCTCACACAAAGCTCATGGTGACTGTTGCTTGGCTACTTCTGATATTTATTCAAAGCCCCAAGGCTCTTTAGTTAGCAGGTGGTGAATCCTGCCTGGACTGAGTCCTTGCTTTCAGGACAGCATGGTTCCTCTGGCCTAGGGTAGATCTAGAAATACCATCCAGGAACTCAGGCCTGAACTCATGGACTTCAGTAGTCTATTTGGTACTTTATTTAACTTTGGCTGAGCTGGTACCCAAGTTGCAAAACAAAGTCTTCTGATCTCTTCCTTTTCCTTTCCCCAAGTGGAAGAAGACTTTCACTGAGCTGCAATGCCTGGAGTTCAGGGAGTAGTGACACAGGCACTTCCTTGGCTGTCCCTGCTGGTGTCTCACTGGGTCATGGGCACTCCAAGTCCACTGGCTCTGAGCTAGCACAGCTGAAGGAATTGCTCAAGGACTATCGCCTTTGTGGCTTGACTGCCTTATGAATTTATTCCCGGCCCTGGGCCACTTTTTTGTCAGCCATTGGTGGGGCTAGCCTGAACTGAACTTTGGTTTCAAGGTAGATTATTCCCCTCTGACTGTGTTATTCTAATGTTCACTCTGTGGGCTCTGTCAGAATTCTGCCCTGTACTGTGTTTCCCTGTGAAAGCAGACCCAGACCCTGAATTCCAATGCAAAATCGCACAGTCACTTCACTCTCCCTCCCCTGGGCACACAGATTCTCTCTCCTCCAAGAGAATGGAGGAGGGGTGGTGTAGGCAATGCAAAATTGTCTTTTCTTCTCTCTTCAGTGCCTTTTTCCTTCATATAATGTTAAAATTAGGTACTGTGATGTCTCACATGATTTTTGGTACTTTTGAATGTGCTTGCATAGACAGTTGAATTTGGTGTTCGAGCATAGTGACAATCTCTGGAAGATTCTAGTCGGCCATCATGTTCCCTGGATATGACTCACAATTCAGTGTTTTATAGTAAATTCACAGAGTTGCACAATCATCAACACTATCTATTATAGATTTAGAACATTTTTATCACCTCTAAAATAAATTTCATATGCATTAGTAGTCATTTTCCATTTTCCCTGCTCTTTTTGTCTCTATGGATTTGCCTATCCTGGACATTTGATATACACAGAATCATAGAATATGTGGTTGTATGTGAGCTCATTTATTTTTATTGTGAGTAGTATTTCACTATATGAGTAAACCACAATTTGTCTATCCATTCACCTGTTGATGTACATTTGGGTTATTTCTGATTTTCTGTTACTACAGATAAAGCTGTTATGAAAATATGCTTTCCTTTCTCTTGGGTAAATATCTTGTGGTCAAATGGCTAGATTATATACCAAGTATATGTTTAACATTTTTAGAAAAATCCAGATTGTTTTCTAAATTAGTTGCACAATTATACATTCCCATCAGCAGTGTGTGAAAGATTCAGTTCCTCCACATACTCATTAACACTTGGTATGGACATTCTTTAGAATTTTAGCCTTTCTAATGGGTATATACTTGTATATGAGTGCGGTTTTAATTTATATTTCCCTAATAACTAATGATCCTGAGTGGGAATCATTCACAAACAATACAAAGGATTATCTTTTATATTTTCAAATTTTTTATGGATTGTAACATTTACATTTCTAATCATGAAAGACAATGATAATATTGTAAGCCATAAAAAGGTATATTACTTAGAAAAGAAAAAAATTAAAGATAACATTAGATTTCTTAAAAACAGTAATAGAACCCAGTTGACTAAGTATTCATAATTCTGTTTAAAAATAACTGTTAAATTACAATTGTGTTTCTAGCTAATTATCATTTTTGAGTAAGTATGAAAGAAATAGACTTTCAGATAAACAAAGACCAAAAATTGCCACTAACAGACAAAGTGAAAGAACTAATATGGAATGTACTTCAGAATGAGAGGGTAAAACATATGAAACAATGATAAAAAAAAAAGTCAGGCAACAATTGGATGAATATTTTTAAACCACCATTCCCCGCTTTCTATTTACCAAATATGACAGTTTTATCCTTTCTTGTATTTTAAAAAATTCTCCTATATCTTTCATTATTTAAAACTTAAGTAATTTCTCTCTTGAATTGTTCAATTATCTGAGGCACGTTCTGATTATTGCATCTGCTGATTTTTCTTTCATTGGAGAGCCAGCAGGGAGCATGAGAAAGAGCAGAGGTATATAAGAAAAACTTGAATTTCATGATGCTACTAAAGCTCAAAGAAAAGCATGTTTCAAGAAAAAGGCAGTAAATAACTACCCTCAATGAGAAGACAAGCAAGGCAAGGAAAGAAATACATACAACAGATTTAGCAGGATGGAATTCGTTGGCGACTTTGACAAGTAAAGATTCAGTGGGACAAAAGTTGGAATAGAATAGGTGACGGAGTGGAGTGAACCAGCATAATGGCTTAAATACGTGCATTTGGCTCTGTTTCCCTTTTAGACCATATTACATTGAGAGGAGAGGAAATTTTTAAAAACACAAGCCTAAAAAGAAGATCAAACAGCAGTCAAGAGATGACAAAGCATTTTTGAAAACAGATGGCTGAGTGAATGGTGAACATGGTGAAAATGGAAACCTCAGTGTCCTTAGAGGGTATGACCAGAAGAGCCATGATTATTCCCCTCAAAGAACTAGCAAAACTCAGAAATTGGGTGCATTATGGACCTCAAATAGACAAGATGAAGGGGAGGACGCAGAAAGAGTGAATTAGTTGAAAGTAGGCATACTAGGCAGTTGTGTTCCTACATCCCCTCCTCTAACACCATGACCCTTTCCTAAAAGTCTTTAGTTTCGGTTTAGTACTAAATGATTTCAAACACCTGTAGCAAAGCTATTTTAGATCAGAGTCTAGAAGTGAGAAGAGCTGGCTGGTAAAATATCACCATTTTGCCTCAGTTAAAGGTCCTCGAATGCATAACGACCATAACAAAACCTTTTACCATATATTCTCCAGTAAACCAGAGTTTGTGGGAGTGAGTGAGCGTGAATGTGTGTGTGTTTGTGTTAATCTTTCTAGGTAAAAATAATACGTTTGTATATTATATTATCTTATAATTATTCATTTTTAGTAACTTTAAGGGCTAACTGGAAAGGATGCTATGCTCTGAATTCAAGCAGATCTGGGTTCAAATTCATAGGTACTAAATTTCCTTTAAAATTAACTCTTGTCACCTAAAGAAAAGGGATAGAAATAGTCAACACATAGAGATATTTGAAGATGTGATGATGTACTACACTGAAAGTGTCTGCTCCATATTTGACACTGAATCACCATCAGCTTCCTCTCTGCTCTTTGACTTTACTGAGGTACCTGACTAAAGCAGACAACCGAGTCTACAGGAGAATTGCACCCAGTGGCAACTAGTGAGTTACAAATAAAAATTTAGGACAATAATACAAGTTATAGTCTCAAATTTTTATACAAGTAATTAATTGATTTCCTTTTTTATAAAATAAACACTATAATTATGAATTAAAACAGTTAATGTTTTTATACAGTTTTCATTATGTTCATGGATATGCTAAACTGTGCAAATAGGATAAGTCTATCTAGTTCACATATACAGAATTTAAACACTATAAAATAAATTTTAAAACTCTTGGAAAATAAAACATGGATAAAACACCACAGCAGTCCTTGCATAGTTTCTGAAAGGAATTCCACACATCTTGTTTATTCTCGGCTGTCTTTTTATAAGTTGCTCATTAGCTGCTATAAGAACAATGCACTAGATATTTATATTGTCAAGGGCTTCCTTATAAAAAGCAACCTATAAGTTGTTTTGCCCATTTATGTTGCTTTTTTTTTTTTTTTAAAAAAAAAGGACACTTTTACTTCTCTCTAGCATTCATGAGTTAGGCAACAGTGGAAATAGTTTGACTCCAGTAATGGTGAAATGGAAACTGTGATCATTTCATGTTAGGGTAGTCCAGGGTTAAAGAATGCTTGCACACCAGATGAATTATCTTTCTCTACAACTAAATGTGTCTCTTAATTCTGAATATAGACTTTAGGCAATTATTAATCTTCAGTAGCAGAAAACCTAAATCCAATCTTTTTATATTACCTCATTATTCCTGTTCATAAATGAAAATTTAATTTCTGTTATGGCTCTTAGTGAAGTCAACTGTTATATTATTAATTATAGAACTGCTGCTAATGCCTAGGAATGATATTTTAATAAGGTTTAATCTCTTTTCCACATTCTAGTATCTTTCATAATTATGTCTCTGTTTTTCTCCTTGCTTTTATTTCATTTGCAAACAAACTCAGCAGTGTAAACTACAATTCTAAGTTGGCTGGTGTTTCTGAGACAGACACATCACTCATAATCCAGGCTCTGTAAATTTGTTCAGAAAAAAAGGGGGGCAGAGAAAGGCAACTTTATTTCAAATAATAGCTGTGATCTTGAGCCACATTTCAGTGTTGCTTAAAGATTTAGTCTCTTCACAATTGCCAAGGGGTTTTTTTGGCACTTGGAAATCATTCTTGAAGGCTTGTCAGCTGGAAATTGTTTTGTGTGTATCATAAGAAACATAATTTTTATTTTCAGTTATGCTTTTAGGCAATAGAGAATTCTCCAGAAAGGAG
This sequence comes from Cheirogaleus medius, assembly GCA_008086735.1. Classification (NCBI taxonomy): domain Eukaryota; kingdom Metazoa; phylum Chordata; class Mammalia; order Primates; family Cheirogaleidae; genus Cheirogaleus; species Cheirogaleus medius. The sequence goes on along the minus strand of VBSM01000272.1, from coordinate 96,814,413 downwards.
ATGTATAGACCTGTGATCATGTATATGTGGCAGAAAGAGGGTGAAACTTAAGTTACAGTCACAAGCTGCATAATGATATTTTGGTGAATGACCAACCACATATAAGATGGTGGTCCTGTAAGATTATAATGGAGCTGAAAATTTTCTAACGCCTAGTGATGTTGTAACCATTAGAATGTCATAGCAGAACACATTACTCATGTGTTTGTGGTGATGCTGGTGTAAACAAACCTACTGTACTGCCAATCCTATAAAAGTATAGCACATATAAGATAAATACAGTACAAACTACTTGACAATGATAATAAATAACTACATCTACTAGCTTATATATTTACTATACTGTAGTTTTCATCATTAATTTAGAGCGTACTCGTGCTCTTTCTACTTATTAAAAAACAAGAACTGTAAAACAGCCCCAGGCAGGTCCTTCAAGAAGTTTTCTAGAAGAAGACATTGTTATAGAAGATGACAGCTCCATGTTTGTAATTGTCCCTGAAAGCTCTTCAGTGTGGCACATCATGGAGGTGGAAGATATTGATGATCCTGATCCTATGTAGGCCTAGGCTTACATAGATTATATCTTAATTTTTGATAAAAATGTTTAAAAAGTAAAAAGTTAAAAATTTTAAAAATAGAAAAAGTTTATAGAATAAAAATATCAGGAAAGAAAATATTTTTGTACAGCTGTATAATGTTTTTGTTTTAAACTATGTGTTATTACGAGTCAAAAAGTTAAAAAATTTTAATAAATTTATAAAGTAAAATAGGTATAGTAAAATAAAATTAATTTATTACTGAAGAAAAACTATTTTAAAAATAAATTTAATGTAGCCTAAGTGTACAGTATTTATAAGGTCTACGGTAGTGTACAGTAATGTCATAGGCCTCCACATTCACTCGCGACTCCCTCTCTGACTATCCAGAGCAACTTCCAGTCTTGTAAGCTCCATTCATTGTAAGTGCCCTATACAGATGTACCATTTTTTTTTATCTTTTATAACTATAGTTTTAATATACCTTTTCTATGTTTAGATGCACAAATACTTACCATTGTGTTACAGTTGCCTCCAGTATTCATTACAGTAACACACTGTACAGATTTATAGCCTGGGAGCAATGTAGAGTAGGATATACCTACCATACCTAGATAGGTTTGTGTCAGTACACTCTATTCTGTACATAGCGATGAAATTGACTAAGGACACATTTCTTAGAATGTATCCACATCATGAAGCAACCTGTGGCTGTATTTCATTCCTATGCTCTTGATAGTTTGTTTCTATTGAAGGAGTTTCTAATCATCATTATGAGAGCTGTGCTGTTAACTTTAATTAAACAGGGGGACTGAGGTCTAAGTTGTTTTAGTCGGTGTTTCTTCCTCTTTATGATCCAGAATGCATACTGTTTCATTCTCTTATGCTACCTTCATGGCGATTTCACCATTTTCCTCACTTTTGTTTATAGCACATTTTAACTTCACTTTAGTATGGTGTATTTGCATAATAGCTACATTTATATAATCAAATCATGAGCAAAGAACCTTAATCCCACTCATAGTTCCAGCATGTTGGAAGCATCAGCTCATTTAGCTCATTTTTATTTGTCTTATGGTTTATGACACTGACACTCAAAATAGGGAGAGAGAGACATCTAACCTATAGGTCAATTTTAAGAGGGAGACTGAGAGTGAGAATACTTGTTCCAGTAATATTTACTGAGTAATCCATATGTTTTGGTTGCTGATCAGGTACTAAGAATATGGCCAAATGGAAAAAAGCAAAATAATAATAATAAAAATAAAAAACCAAAAAAATCTAAAAGCTCAGAATCCTTTTTTTGCAAAGTATTGAGTTAAGTATGGTAAGAGAAAAATGGAATGTGTAGGCCAATCGGGGATTGTTCTAGTGTTGAGGAGTGAAAGAGATTATGTATGACAGTGTGTAATTAAAAATTAGGAAATCTAGAGATAAAACTTTGGTGATTACCAAAATTTAAGGAATAGAGGAAGAGATTGAAAATGAACTATTGAGAGAGACTGGAAATGCACAGGAGTTAGTGGACTCAAAGAACCAAGGGCAAGGAAAGTTACAGATGGGGGTAATGATTAATAACACAATCTGTTGGAAGGAGGGCAAGTTGTGTGAAAAAGGAGACATTCTCCACAGATTTGGCAACTTCTAGAGCTGAGTTCAGTAAACTTTTTCTTTGAAGTACCAGCCAGTAAATATTTTAAGTTTTGTAGACCACATGGTCTCTGTTGCGACTATTTAACTCTGTCATTGTAGTGCATGAGCAGTCATAAAAAAACACATAGATGAATGAGTATGGCTGTGCTTCAATAAAACTTTTTATATAATAACAGATGGTGGCTAAAATTTGGGATGTGGTCCATAGTTGCCTACTATGTGAGAAAACTGAGGCAAGAGACTTAAGTTACTTGTTTGAGACTAGATAGCCAATAAGTGACAGAGGCAAAATTAATACTTACTCTAAGGCTCAGGATATTTTTGCTACATCATGCTGCCTTTAAAGAAGTAAAGCTTCAAAAGCCAGTTAGGGCCAAACAGATTTAGATTCAACTTCCTCATTGAGTAATATATCCCTCATGCATACAATCTTTTCTTTATGAGCTCATTTGCTTTTATGCAAAGGCTTGCTTGTATTAGTCTCACAGCTAGCCTTCGTATGGATGGGAGAAGTAGTTTCTTACGGCTTATTTGTAGGTCACCCATCCTCTACAATATCGTCCCTCAGAAGGTGTCAGGGAATTTGACAGTCTTCACTTAGGCATCTCTTTTTAAAATGCAAACACTTCTGCAAGGCAAAATACATTAGTATTAATAACTAAATTTGCATTAGTATCAGATATTTTACAAAAAATACTGGGAACTTTGGTGATATGGGTAGTCTGAGAGAAGTAGAAATCAAGGGAAAGGGCAGTGGAGAAAAATATTTTCCTTTACTACACACCTGCTGAAATCATTAGAAAGTAAACATAAACATCTCAGAGCCATTAAATACATATACTGACATGTAATTCTTTAATACTGTAGCCTTTTAAGTTATGTTAACATTTGCTACCAATGAAAAGAGCCAGGGTGTTCTAAAGTTTGCATTATTTTCAGATATTAAAAATATTGGAAATAACATTTGGGAAATGTAAGTTGAATGTGATGAATTTCATGCGAGTCTTTGATAAACATGTTATATCCATCGCCATTTCAATTTTAATTTGACCTATTCCAATCACATTTTCAGTGTGTAATAAAAGTGGCTAGTCTCATCAAAAATTTACAAATGTATATATATATATATATATAGTCACCATTTTAACATAAGGCCTTGTAGGGAGAGTGCATGATAAATGAATTTATATTTGTACATATGTTTGAATATAAGAATTAATGACTGAATGAATGAATTCCTTAATTATGATCTTCAAAAGTCTTGGGGTGCAATCTTACTATTCTACAAAAATCTAACCCAGAGACAATAACTGTCTTTCCTGTAAGGTGGTAAAAAAATAAACTGTTGGTTAGGAGAGACATTGGCAATGCTGATGGACCATTACAGATCAGCAGGGACCCCAGGCAAGTTTCACCCCATAGCATCTTCTGGATTGAAAGCAGCAGGAGAATCCTATTCCACATCATTTCCCGAATCATTTCTCTTCTTGAGAAGAATGACTATCAGCTGTGAAGGAAAATTGAAGTCATAGCTGACTTTTGAAAAGAGGAGGAGATTATGACATGAAATCTTCTGGAAATACATAAACCAAAGTCATTTTAAAATAATGAAAGTATCTTATAAAGCTTATGAAAAATATATGTGCCATTTATAATGGAGTTTTTAATTCCTTAGAATTTTAGGCTTCATATTTTAGGCTTTAGCAATGATACATTTTTATATCTTTTCTAGTACAGGAAAAAAGTATGCCATAATTTTATTAAAAAATATGAAGAAAAATTTGCTGGAATTTTTAAAATATATTTTTTGATTCATTACTTATTTCAAGTGGAAGAGGAAATATTCTCATCCCTCAGAGGATCAAAGAAATGAGTGTTCAGTTTTCCTCTGAGCAGTTCTCAACAGGGCTCAGAGCTATTCTTTGCATAAGTTACACACACAAATATTTCCTTTGAATGCACATGGTTTGCTGATGCACTCCCTCTTTTTTCCTTCTATTGTCCTCTACAGAAGAACAGTGATGAAAAATCGAATTAGCTTAAAGCATTAACAAAATCTTAACTGCTGGAAGCAAAAGCAGCGAGAAAGAGTTTGCTGGGTAAGCAAACCTATGCCATATTATTCAGAGTGAATCCATGCCCCCTAAGCCTATTTTAAATGTGTACTATTTTGTATACATGGGAAATGAATAAAATCCACAGAAAAAGGAGAAATCACATTTTTGCACAATTTAATTAAAATCATTGAGGAGCCTATATTGTTATTTTAGGGGTCTTATCTAAAATAATACTGAAGCATGAATATGGAACACAAATTCCTGAAAGTAGAACAAATAACATGCCACTTCTTTCCCTCCAGTAAATACCTGGATTAGTGCTATGTATTGTTAAATCTTTCTTTAAAGTGGTAAAAAAATTTTTTTCAAGTATCAAAAGTTTTGGCCAGATTGTCAGTATTTTCTGGTTGTTAATGCCAATATTTAATCATGTTAGATCAAGTGTTCTCAAATTCTATTAATTGCCAGATAATTGATTAGTAATTAGTTAATAAATGTAAAGTGCTTAGAACAGCAACTGGTGTATAGTAAGGACCCAAAAATACAAACAACAAATATATTTTTATTATTGTTATTATTCATAGGTAACTTCTCAGTCGAGCCTTGGCATAAAAAATATGGGTATCCAAGCACAGAAGAAATTATGTGAAGTCTATTTTACCATACCTCATTCACAGATGTAATTGACATCTCCGTACACATGTAATTTGCACAAAAATTGAAAAGTGGTACCACTGCACTTTTATTGGAAAATAAGAAAATAGCAATTGGAAGAAAATATGAAAAAGTGACGTGTGAGAAAAGATACTTCGAAAGTTCTTTGTAAGTTAATTAGCAGCTTAAAGATGCTGTCAAAATGTATTTGGCATGATTTAGGATGAAACCTTTCAAAAGAGGGGAAATATCAGATAAATTATCCTATCAACTGCTGTACATAATCCTGTTATTTTAGGCAAGATAATTGCATGGTAAACAGTTATTAGCTGTTCATTAGCTGTAGCTGTTCTAGCTGTTTCTTTCTCAAGTGGGCAGATTTAATTCAGTGACAAGAAAAACACTGCAAATCAGCTCTGTCACATGAACTAAGTACAAGAATAAATAAGTAGGAAATAATTCATACATTCATGAAGACAGCCTATGTTTAAAGAATAAAATTTCTCACATTGGCTTGTCATGATACTACATTAAATAGTTATAAATATCTATAAGAAATGGCATTAACAACCAATCCACTATTTTGGTAATTACTATCAGTGTATGTGAATATGTCAGATGTTATAAACAATCACTAGCAAATTAATGTAATAGTATTATATTTGTTCATCATTCTCAATAGTATTTTACTGTTATCCAAAGTGAGGCGACACAAGATATGGAAAATGGGCTCCACATCTACTCGCCATCAAATTGGTACTGACTGATTTAAAACTATGGTGCTCAAATGGTGGTAGTGTTCACCAGGATTTCGGGGGGGGGCAAGACCCACATCATAAGGATGTGGCAAGCATTGTCGAGGGGAAGGGCATACCTCTAACCCTTCTTAGGGAGAGGCAAAGTTATTCAATGTATCCAAAATGTAAAAAAAAACAAAACTTTTTGTTGGATGGAGGACAGGCGGGAGGGGGGAGGAAGTGTAGAGTTACATAATGTGAGCCGTGCGTCCCACCTGGGGATTGGACTCGCTTGAAGTTCTGGCATGTGGGGGGGGAGGGGTGGGGGGGCAATGTATGTAACCCTAACAATATTTGTACCCCCATTATATGATGAAATAAAAGGAAACAAACAAACAAACAAACAAAAATAGTATTTTACTGTCTGATTGAAACCTAGCTTTCTTGCTCATTCCTGCCTTAGATCTATTGTTTATAGGAAAAAATGTGATTGATTTTACACGAACACGTGAACTTTATTATTTACACTCTTGATAAGGATGTAGATTTATTTGATATTTTCACAAAACATTTTTAAGTCAAAACATAAATTCTTCCTGGAAATAGTAGATATTTTTCTTCCCCAATTTGTCAACCCAGGGACCCCTTTAGTAGCTTAATTATTCATCTATGTTGTTTCCTTTAAAATCTTGCTTAAAAAACACATCTTATGCAAATAATTATTTCTATCAATTTCTCTTTCATATTAAATATTTTCTTGCTGATAATTATGGACAAAATTAAATGCCACAGTGAAAACCAGGTCATTTATTTTGGAAAAAATATCTAATGATGAACAATTTATTTGGGGTTTTGTGCTTTAATCCCTGTACTTTTCAAAACACATATAAGCTCAAATGTTTACTAAAGAGGGATGTTATTGAAAATGAAAAGCCTATCAGATTATCCTGGCCACTTCAACATTATCTCAGGGAAAGTTCCTTAAGTAAATCAACGGGTAGATGGAAAAGAAAAAGGTAATGATTACCTTGGAAAAGAAAAACTTAAGGGGATATACAATGATTGTTATAGCTTAGTATTTGTAAAATCCTTATATAGAAAGTACACCTAAATTCTCTGTTTTGTTCCAGAGGAACAGTAAATATAATTCAAAAAGAGAAAATTTGGATTAATTTCAAGTATGAGTAGATACTTGAAATCTTTTCAAGTAGATTTTTGTTCTTACTGAAAACAATATATACCAAATGGAGGAAATAAAAAATATTAAAATGCACAATATACATTTTCTCTCATCAACATTTTCCATAATCTTAACATCCAGAGATAAAAATTTTTAGTATTTATGAGTTTTCTATTTTTCATCATCATTTTTCTAAGAAAAACATCTATCTATCTATCATCTCTATATATCTTTCTATCTCTAACCTCTAATAGGTATCAATAGAACAAAAAGCAACTGCAGATACAAAAGTGTCCTTCCCAATGGATTTTATACTGTGTGATTACATTTGGATGACTGCATGTCAGAATGACACAGAGATGATTTCTGTATAGACAGAGATTGAACAAAATAACCTCTAAAATCCTTTTAAATACTAAGATTCTGTGTGCTCAGGATTCTTGGGGAACCAAAATGAAACCTTCCTAGGATGGGAAAAAATGAATTTATAAATAAATTTTGAGCTAAGCAGGTCCTGGACAGTATTGGGTATCTTTTTCTTTGTTATTGTCTCTTTAATCATATGGTTAGTTCTTAGCTTGACAGTCAAAGCAGATGTCATCTCCCAATCTTCCACCTCAATGTCAATGCCTTAGTTCATTTTCTGTTGCTTATAACAGAATGTCTGAAAATGGATAACTTATAAAGAAAAGGAATTTATTTCTTATAATTATTAAGGCTAAGTCCAAGTATATGTATTTACAAAATTTTGTAGTTTTCTTTGTAAATATATGACACTTAAATTTTTGCTGGGTTAAACTTTTCTGGCTTGTATATTTTAGATGATTCTCTAGGTTTTTAAATATAAAATCAAAATATTATATATAATATTAATTTCCCATTCTTTGCAACTGATTATTTCATTTTATTTTCATATTGCTTTGCAGAAACTCTAGCATAAAGGTAAACAAAAGTGAATCAAGTATCAGAGACTTCAAAAAATTTTAACAATGATATTGGGGAAAACAAAAAGCTAAATATTTTAAAATAACTGCAGTTATTTCTGCATTTAAAGGGAGTGGCCAAAGGATCACAATCACTTTATATAGAAAGGTACTTTAATAGATCCTTTTATTTTGTGACAATAAAATGCGTGGGCCATATTCCAAAGAAAATGGAAAGGTCAAGGCAATGGAATGGTAAATCACTCTGCGTGATAGGCTTAATGAGTCATCCCTGAAAAGAGAGTGTTCAATATGACGAAATGTTCAATTTCCTTTTGTTGCTGTGAAGACAGGAGTTAGAGTCGTCTCTGGTCCGGGAGAAGACAAGAGACTGGAGAAGAGATAGTAGTACTACACTGCAATTTGTGATGGGGAGTGGGTGCCAAAGGGAAAGGAGGCCGAATACAGAACTTTCTATGATGGATATGGCTGGGATTTCAGTGATACATGATATTTAGTGATGAATTTTTGCACTCTGTGTTTTTCTGGAGGAGTCTTTGTCTTAGCTTGGGCTGCTATAACAAAATACCACTGACTGGTGTCTTAAACAAAAAATGTTATCTCTTATAGTTCTGGAGGATGTAAATGAAGGTGTTACAGTTTTGGTGCCTGGTGAGGGTCCACTTCCTGCTTCATAGGCAACAGTTTTCTGATTGTGTACTCACATGGTGGAAGGGGCAAGCAGCTCATTGGAGCTGCTTTTAAAAGGACACTCTCCCTAATCTCCTCCTAAAGCCAAATACCATAACATTGGGGATTAGGTTTCAAAATAATGAATTTTGAGTATTCAGTCTATAACATCAGTTCAATAGCATCAGTTAATCCCAAACATCTTTGTATTAGTGTTACTTTGTCAAATAAATGAGTTATTGGGAAAGTAAATTAGTAGAAAAAGCAGAGATAAATCCTATTTATTCATATTAGTGTACTTTATAAATTTTTATCATTTTCCTGTAGCTTTTTTTTCACACTTGTATAAATGAAAGTTGTCTGATAATGATCATACTAATAAAAGAGTAAAAATTATATGATATGAAGAATTATTGCTTTTTGCCTTCTACAATCTTTATTTTATGAAACATTGACCAATAATATTGACTTGAGAAGAGGTAACTTTTTTATATTTAAATAATAATCTGTTAGATTGCTTTCTGATGTAAATGGCATGTGATTTAATTCTGTCACTTATTTATAACCTATAATATTTAATGTAAAGTTGATAAGATTTTTAGTGATGAAGTTTATAATCTATAAGATTTTTAATGAATAAGAATGCCATTTAAAAATGTTTGTGTAAAATGAGAAATAATTTAACAATGAATTTAAATCCACCTTAGAGATATGGATTGCATTGCAATAGTACAGTAACTTGGCCACAGGGGATGTTAACTCAGACCAATGTGGACTTGGTAGAGATGGAAATAAGTGAGAGAACTTGAGAGAGATTTAGGAAATAAATCTGAAGGATATAGGTGTGAATGGTGACAGATAAATCCCAAGTTTCTGACTGAGGTATCTAGAGAGATGGTGTGGCCAATTCTTGGAATAGGAAATAAGGAAGGAGAAGACGTTGAATTCTCTTCCTTTAAAGGCTTGTGGTCTCTTTAAATTTTTTAAAGCATGTTATTAAAAAAAGCTAAATTCTAATCTACCAAAAGTCTGGTGTTTTAAAAAATTAATATAAACTTCCTACCTGATGCCATTTAAAGTAAATTATATATTTAATTTAGTTTTGTTGACAAGAGCAAGATGTGGAATTAGTTTGGTTATTGTCCTCATGTGTGTGTGCATTTGTATATATAAATAAGGAGATATTATATCAAAATGGTTCATCCTTCTTGAACTGGCTTAAAATGCATCTGTTTTGCTTAGTTTCATTTTACATCTTTCATCATCAAACAGATTTCTTATGTCAGGGTGAAAGAATCTGATGAGTGAACAAACTAGTATTTTGAGGGAAATAAAACACTCTAGTGAAATGGAAAAAAAATGTTGGTAGAACACTAATGGACTGACTAGTTTAGAAAACATGCAATATTGTTGGTGTCATGCATTCAGGAGACAGATATAGAGAAGCCCTGCTGTCATTCTGCACATTGCAGCTAATTTAAATTCATAATGCCACTTGCTACCACTGCTTTTCTTTCTATGAATTGTAATGACTAGCTAGAGAATTTAGCAGAGCTTGATGAACCCTAGGGAAAAAGAGAGGGTTTTGTTGCTAAATTTTTTGGTATCATTTTTTTATGATTGAAAAGAAAAACAATCTTTTTAACTTCTATAGCCATATAATCTGAAGAATGACATATATATGTATATATTTATACATGTCATATAAGAATATATACAAATATAAACACATACAAATAAATATATCTTTATTACATGAGGATCTAAGAACCAAATTATATGATGAAGGAACATACATTTTAAATCTCTCTTACCACTCCTTATATCAAGTATGAAGTTTGACAGAAAATTAATTTCTACAATATCATTGAAGATTTTAAAAATACTACTGTAGAACTATTGCCTCTGAAATTCAATTACAGATTACATATACATTACAATTGAATTAAAACAATTAGAATTAGAGTGATTGGATTTTCATACTTAGACTTTGCTGTGGCTTGACACATAGTATTATAAATATAAAGGAATTCCAAGTAAACAGTGCTGATTAAATAGATTACTTTAGCTGATTAGTGTATACAGCTGGTGTCTTATGAATTTTTTGTCATTAAGCATTGATATAAAATTTTTCTCCATGTGTTTTCAAGTAAAAATATGATAAGATGACAACCCTTAAATTAACTTAGGAATTGACTTCTTTGTCCATCTAATGCTCATTGTAACTTCCACATTAATGTAGTTTCTTCTGTGCTAAAGCTTGTTAACTTGGCGTTTTCCAGATATGTTGACAGGAAGAAATTAAAAATAAATTTTTTAAAGGTTAGTTAATTACAGATAATAAATTTTGTTATGCAAATGTGGAAATGATTTAATTTTACGATTTATATTGAGACAGTAAATTAAAGCTTACCTTTTATTCATGCTGTTAAATTGCCAATCAAACTGAAGGTTACCCAATTAAAAGAAATTTTAAGTTTCTAAATGTTTATAATCATTTCCCTTGGAAGAAATCTAAGGACCTAATTTTGGTCCTTTGAGATACACTTTACAGCTTTGAGTCAATGATACAATATACATCTACCTTGAATTTAATTCCCCAATGCTTAAGCCAAACTCAGAAGGAGATTTAGCATATTAGAAAAATCAGTGGATTTTTTGCTAACTCATTCAGCCACAAAATGTGTTCATTTTATCTAAAAAATATGGTTCAATATAATTAGTTTTATTTTGTCTTTCAGTATAAATGACAGAAGACAAATTTAGCATTAAATTATATATTAACCATGTCCTAGGATTATTTATTATAAGTACTTTTCTATTCCTCTTTCCAACTAGAATGATATGAAGTTTATCATTTTTCTTTCATTTCTTCCTTTACCCTTCCCTTTCATTTATACCCACTATCTCTCTCTTCTTCCTCTATCAATACCAAAGGGAAATAGAGAGATATTATAAAACCCAACACTATAGAAAAATTTAGACTAGAAATTTACAAGGGGGGGATAGCAAATATAACAAAACCCTACAATCACATAATTATCATGCTCCAGTATTAAAGTCAAATCTGAACTTTCTAGCAGACCAGCAGACACACACTCAAATATATGTTCACACACACAAAAGAAAATATGATTGAATTCCCTTTCAGTTCCCCCAGTGAACTACGTTCCTCCTGCCACAGAACCTGACTCCCCCATGTAGAACAAGTTTTGCCTGTCCCTTAGCACACTATCTCCCTGTACCTGATGATAGTCTGTCAGACTTAAAAGCTCAGCTGAAAGTCAGTCATGTTTCTTTGTTATATGTTCTTTCTCACATTTCATTAATAGGACTTTCACAATTTGAAAAAAATACACTTGTTTTGTAATGTTTTTTACCCCACTAGGTTTTAAGCTCCAAGAAGATGAAGACCAATTCTTCATTTTAGTTCACTTTTTATCCCTAGCATCTCTCACACTGTTAGGCACATGATATATGCCCAATTAATATTTATTTAGTGAATTAAAATGTGAATGAATATATGACACATGTCCTTTTAGGTTGGAGATTGGAAAAAATAATAAAGTTATTTGTAACTGCTGATTTGAAGAACTATCCATTTTTGTCATGACTGTTTCTTATGAACTATGATGAAAGCTAAAAGTGTACTGAAATCAAAACGAAATTCAAGAAGTGATTTTTTTTTTCAAAAGCTTGTGGAACTGCCAAGGCCAATGAAGTCAAGATATGTGGCCTTTCAGTGGTCAAATGTGACAAACAGAACTTGGATTACAGAGGCAATGAGTGGTCATCTCAACCAATACACTTAATACCAAAGATGCGATGCACTATTAGGTATTGTTAGAGATAGATTTGTTTATTTGCAAAGGTAAAAATTGAGGTAATATTAGAAGCAATTTTGCATATCCTCATTTAGGTATCAATCCTGTGTAACCCAAATATCTGTAATGTTGGACACATCCAACACACTGATGGGATAATTAAATGGAGAATTTCTTATGGAAAATAACCTGAAAATAACCCAAAACATCATATAGATAAGGTAGCAACAATTGTTTTTGAAGTAGTCATATTAAATGTGTCCAATTCATTCTAACATCTGTGATAATTTTATAAGAACACAAACTTAGTTTTCTTTGAGCCACCATAACTTAGGCATTTGGCAACAAATTATAAGGAACACTTCTTACCTTTGGCTTGGCTTGATTTCTCTAACTCAGATGCATCTCCATAATCTCATCACTTAAATTTCTCTCTCCATATCGTTATTCATGTTTCTCAGTTAGTTCTTACGGGTAAGGCTGATACCAATTCTCATGAATGGAAGATGGTTTTTATCATTCTTCTGTTGGTTGGGAGGAAAAAGTTCATTTAAAGAGCATCAGCTTTTGACTTCCTTCTCTGTCTCATGACATTTTCTCTTATTTTCCTTCATCTTCTTTGCTTCCTTTTTGTGGTAGTCACCCCATGAATACAAGGTAGGCCCCCACCCCAAATCTTGTTCTGGTATCAAATCTGATGACATCACCCATATTAAAATGGTATAAAAATATTATTACTCAGATAATGAGGATGTATGTGGAGAGCAATATGGCCATCTCAAGATGGTCTGAAAATGGCTTGAGAGAGCAGTGGAAAGCAGCTGAATTGGGTTTTTTATGGTGGGCCCAGTGGTGGGCCAAGGGTGAGTGTTCCCTGGGGCAGGCAGGGAATTGCAAATTTTGCACCTCCTGCTGTCACCAAGGAGAGGTCACCCAGGATTTCTTATCAATTTGCCCAGATGTGGGGCAGAAGAACATTGAGAAATTGAGTCCATTCTATCCATGTTGCTGCAAAAGACATAATTTCATTGTTTTTACAGCTGAATAGTATTCCATCATGTGTATATGGCACACTTTCTTCATCCAGTCCTCCATCAATGAACACTCAGGTTGATTCCATATCTTTGCTATTATGATTAGTGCCATGATAAACATGAGTGCAGGTATCTTTGGGGTATATTGATTTCTTTTCCTTTGAGTTCTCATTTATAAGTGGGAGCTATATAATGTGTGCACATGGAAGCAGAGTGTGGAACAATGAGCAGTGGAGACTTGGATGGGTGAGGAGTGGATGATGGGAAGTTGCTTGTTCACAAGGAAGATAACTCCTCCAAGGCAGCGACTCCTGTATCACATTCCTTTATGGTTCCCGAAAAATTGGGCTTAGTAGGTTTTTCCACTTCTCAGCCTCCTCAGTAGCAATTCAAAGGATGTGCCATGTACATAAAGAAACAAACTGAGTCAATTAATTGACTCTAGCACACTGCTACCATCTGTCTCTGAATTAGCGAACCCTGTAACAAATTACAATAGTAATGAATAAAATACCACAACCTCAACAGTTTGTGACACTTTAAAATCAACATTTTTTTTTCAAATTGTTTTGGGCTTCACCATATTCCAAGGCTGATATATGATGGTATATTATAAAAATCATAAGAGGATCTATTTATCTAGGTTCAAGTAATTATATAGCTGCTCACACATACTACAGATTCTCTTTCAAGCTCTAACATTTTTCTTAGGGCTTAGAAAAATCTGAGTATTGTTTCTTTATCCCATAATTTGAATTTGTAGATAAAACAAAAATTTTAATTCAGCTACATTTAAAGCAATAACCAGCTTCATTTTCATGTATCATTGCAATTCATTTTTGTCACCACAATGTATCATTTAATATTTAATAAAGCAAATATTGAGTAAAGAGGCTACAATTCCAAGTTTATGACTGATTCTTCAGAGTCCATCATTTGGTTATACTGTCTGTCTGAAAGGTGGAAAGATTTTGCAGGTTTTCTACCTGCACCTGGAGATGATGATGTCATTTCCTGTCTTCAGCGCTATTAACAGCGTTTGCATCTCCATACTGCTCTGTCTCTCCCTTTTCTCATTCCCTCTTCTATGTGTTGTTTATTCTAAAAGAACTCTCTCATTCTAACGCCTTTGAATTAGCTTTCTATTGTTTTCAGCGTACTTAAGTTACATGTTTATACAATCTTATATGTGCTTTCCTTTGATATACCAATCATTAACCTATGCATAATCCCATATACTTTTTTCAATACTATTATTATTTTTTGAATATATTCATATACTGTCAAAAGAAATGTTATAGGAATTGCCACTAATTGAATTGAAGTGACCTGTTAGTTATTTGTGGGATATAGAGGGAAATCGGAGATAACTGTGGTTTATTTATTGAACAGCAGGAACTATATTCAGTATTTCTTAATGCCATCTTATAGCCCTTAAACAACAACCACATGATTATTTTTATACTTTATAAAACTGCTCTTCAAAGAAGATAAGTTATTTGAAAAAATTACATAACTAATAAGTGGTAGGATACATAATTTTTAAACCTGATTTATTAGATACTGGACACCTTGCTTTTTTTTTTTTTAATTAAGTCGTATTCAGTTCCTGGCTCAATCCCAATAAGCTATATCTCTTTCCATTAATTTTTGTGATTACTCTTGGAATTAAAATATGTACCCTTAAGTTATTATAGTCTACTAAGAATTAATATTATGTCATTTTACATATAATCATGAGTATTATACTTCTATTTACCTCATCTTTTATGCTGTAGTCGTCATATATATCTACTTACATAATAAAACATAGAAAATAATATATTTGTTGTTTTAAACAAATGTTTCCTTTAAATGAAATCAGACAAACATTAAACATTTATTTAATATTTCCAATAATCTTCATTTGTTATGGTAGTTACAAGGTTCCGTCTGGTGTTATTTTCTTTCAGTTTGAAGAACTCTCATCTCTAATAGTGCAAGTCCACCAGCAAAATATTCAATGCTTTTGCTTCTCTGTAAATATATTTATTTTGCCTTAATTTTTGGAATGTAATTTCCTGGATGCATCATTATAAGTTGTCAGTTTTGTTTCAGAACTTTAAGATGCCTTTCCAGTTTCCTCATGATTTCATTGTAGCTGATGAAAAATCATCATTATTCATCTTGTTGTTCCCTAGCAGGTGATGTATCATTCGTTTTCCACAGACTGCTTTCAAGATTTTTCCTGATATTTAGAGTTTTTGTCACATTGACCAAATATGTGCCCATGTATGTTGCGTTTGTATTTGTCACACCTAGAAGTTCGTGACCTTCTTAATTTACCACATTTGGGACATATTTGGCCATTATTTCTTCAAATATTTTTGTTGCTGTATTTACTTCATCATCTTCTCTAGAACTCCAATTACACATAATTAGGCTCTGAGATATTTTTGATAAGTCATCAAGTTTCCCTTTTTTAAAAAAATTATTTTCCTCTCTTAAGATCAAATAATGTTTATATATCAATACCAAAGGTCACAAAACATTTATTCTGTCTTCTCCAGTTTGCTGCTAAGAAAATGTAATAAATTTTTTATTTTAGATATTTTACTTTCTAGTTCTAGAATTTTCATTTAATTTTGCTGAGATTTCTGCTATTTTCATTTATTATTAGCCTTCTTTAAGTCTTGAAATTTATTTATAATATTTATGCATACTAAACATAACTTTTGGTCATATCAGAATTGGTTTCTATTGATTATTTTTTTTCTGAACTATAAGTCACATTTCCCTGCTTTCACATGTTTAATAATTAGTTTGTATTAAACATTGAGATGATATGTTGCAGAAATTTTGTGTTCTGTTTTCTTCCTCTAAAGAGCTAAAGAATTTTTGTTATTATCATTGTTGTCATTGTTCTTGCAGGCAGTTCACTTAACTGGACTCAAACTATAAAAGATATTTCCTCTCAGGTGAGCAGGAGCTAGTTTCCATTAGTTCTTATATTCTTCCAGCTGTTGCTTTAAAATCAGCTATTTGGGATGTCCTCAGGCATGCATAGTTTAAGGACCAGCCAAAAATTTTCAGAAACCTGGAAGCCTTGAACTCTGCCCTTCGATTCTTCAGAAAAATAATACTGAATTTTTCTGTTTTAGTGTTATTAATATTTGTACTAAGCCACACATTGTGGGAAATGGCCTCAGGTAACACCTGTATACACACAAATTTTACTAGTACTGTTCCATTATTTCAAGGTTCAACCCCTCTTTAATTTCTGCTTTGTTTTGGTCACTCTACCTTAGCTTGAAGTAGTTTCATTTCATAATTTCACAGGAGTTTATAATTGTGATTTGTGTGACAGTTGATTTGATGCAAGTCACTCTGCCACACCTGGAAGAACCCTACCCTCATCTCACAGTTATTTCCCTGTTAGGAATTTATTTTTATATACATAAAGTGTCATAGTTTCATGGTGAAATTTTACTAACTCATTGTTCAAGTTCCTTTTATCTGTACTTTATATAATCTTTTAAAGCAGTTATGTATTTAGTCTTTCACACAATCAGTTTCACCCACCATGACTTTGTTAATGACAAAGGATATTTTTGTCCATCTTTCTTAGTGTGTAATGCAGTTGCAGACATATTAATAGCATATGTTTTTTAAATGCCCCTTTTATTCCCTTAAGTAGTAGTAGTTTCCATTTTGATTATTTTTAATATATTTTATTTTTAGAGCAGTTTTGAATTTATAGAAAAAATGAGATAATAGTATAGAGTTTCCAGATACCCACACTCAATTTCCTCTATTATTAATATCATTCATCAGCATGGTACATTATTATTAATGAATCAATATTGATGCATTATTATTAACTAAAGCCTATAATATATTTGAATTTCCTTAGTTTTTGCCTAATGTCCTTTTACTATTCCAGAATCCTATTCTATCATCTAACATTACTGCTAATTGTCAGATTTCCTAGGTTCCTCTTGGTTGTGACAATTTCATAAACTTTCCTTGTATTTATTTGGTGGCATTGACAGATTTGAAGAAAACTGCTCAGATTTTTTGTAAAATGCCCCTATATTGGAATATGTCTGGCATTATTTTCACAGATGGATTCTTCAGTTTCTGAGAGAGATGGCAGAAACTTTAAAGTGTCATTTCCATCAGCTCATACAAAAGGTTCATATTCTTAACATGATTTTTCACTGTTGATGTTAAACTTGATAACCTGGATGTGTTTGTCAGGTAGCTCCACTGTGAGGTTACTCTCTCCACCTCCATTCCATATGATACTCTTTCAAAGAAAGTCACTATACATAGCCCATGTTTATAGAGTAGGGAATTATGCTCCCCCTCCTTGAGCATGGGATCTCTACGTAAACCATTTGTCACTTATGATGGTTAATTTTATGTGTCACCTTAGCTAGGATATGTTGCCCAGTTATTTGGCCAAACAGTAGTCTAGATGTTGCTGTGAAGGTATTTTTGTATTAATAGATACCATTAATATTTACAATGAGTTAACTTTAAATAAAGCAGATTGCCCTCCATAATGTGTGTGGGCCTCATCCAAACACTTGAAGGCTGTAAGAGTAAAAACTGAGGCTTCCCAGAAAAAAGGAATTTCTTCTTCAGTACTGTAACATAGAAATTCTGCCTGAGTGAGTATGAGGAAAAAACTCACACTGTCTTTTCTCTGCTCTCACACTACCATAATCATAATGCAGAAGACTTCTGTGATCAAAAGTATGGGAGTTTCTCCCCACACACCAAAGAAGAAATCAATTCTGCCTTGGACACCAATTATGGCGGGGGGGGGGTTCCTGCAATTCAATTCTGACAATATCTACCTGGAGATAGCATCAGATCCCACCGGTTGAGAACTCAGTCCTGCAATTCTACTCCCTACCTCCGATGCCAATCACAAGCCCCAGATTTTTCCCCTGTGCTTCTGACTAACCAGCTATACGTCAGGGATCCCATGACTCTCTTCTTGGGCTCCATTAATTTGCTAGATCACCTTGCAGAACTTGAGGAAAGAATTATTAGGTGAGTAAGTATGAAATGTCCAATTTTCTTAAGTACTAAGTTTGACAGTTGATATCACTGACAATTCGCTTTGACACTTCTTGTTTTATTTTTACTGTGAAATTACATCCTAAGTCTTTCAAATGCACATGTTGGCTTGTGATTCTCTTGGTACTTGGGTTGTTTCCACCTATCTTTCTATTGTTGATTTTTAGTGTAATTTCACTTTTATCTAAGAACATACTTTGCATGATTTCCATTATTTTTTTAAATATATTTGTAATGATGTGTTTTTTTTCTATTATTTCATTATATTATGGGGGTACAAATATTGTTAGGGTTACATATATTGCCCCTGCTACCCCTACCCCCCTCCCCCGTGCCAGAGCTTCAAGTGTGTCCAACCCCCAGGTGGTGTGCACTACACCCATAATATAAGTATACACCCTTCCCCTCCTCTTCCCCCACCTGCCCACCACTCGATAAAAGTTTTTTTTGACATTTTGTTACATTGCATATCTTTGCCTCTTCCTAAGAAGGGTTAGAGGTATTCCCTTCCCACCCACAATGCTCGCCATATCCCTAGGATGTGGGTCTCCCTAACCCCCCGAATCCCTGGTGAGTACAACCACCATTGGAGCACCATAGTTTTAATCAGTCAGAACCAATTTGATGGTGAGTAGATGTGGAGCCCATTTTCCTGGTCTTGTGTCACCTCACTTTGAATAATAGGCTTAAACTTAATCTAGGATAGCATAAACAGTGCTAGCTCACTGCCGTTTCTTAGAATTGAGTAATATTCCATTGTGAGCATATACCAAATTTTAATTATCCACTTCTGAATTGACGGGCATTTGGGTTGTTTCTAAGACCTTGCAATAGTGAATTGTGTTGCCATAAACATTCGGGTGCAGATGTCTTTATA
>VBSM01000272.1:96784361-96795078 GCA_008086735.1 Cheirogaleus medius | reverse complement strand
TCTCTGGTATCTCAGATCTATTCCAGATATCGATGCTTTTGTTCTTGTGCCATTACTAGGCTGATTTAACTATTAGTGCTTTATAGTACAGCTTGAAGTCAGGAAGACTGATGCCTCCCAGTTTGTTCATTTTACTTAAGATTGCTTTGGCTATACGAAGTTTTTTCTGGTTCCATACAAAGTGAAGAATTATTTTTTCTAGTTCTGTAAAGAATACTGATGGTATTTTGATGGGGATTGCATTAATTTTGTAGATCACTTGAACTCATACCTATACTACAGAAACTATTCAACACCATTGAGAAGGATGGTATCCTTCCTAACTCATTCTACAAAGCCAATATCACCTTGCTACCAAAGCCAGCAAAGGACACAACAAAAAAAGAAAGTTACAGACCGATATCCCTCATGAATACAGATGCAAAAATCCTAAATAAAATTTTAGCAAATAGAATTCAGCAGCACATCAAAAAAATAATTCACCATGACCAAGTGGGCTTTATTCCAGGGATGCAAGGCTGGTTCAACATACGCAAGTCTATAAATGCAATTCACTTCATAAATAAAATCAAGAACAAAGACTATATGATTTTGTCAATAGATGCAGAAAAAGTATTTTTCAAAGTCCAACACACCTTTATGATAAAAATTCTTAACAAAATAGGCATAGACGGCTCATATCTTAAATTTATCAAATCCATGTATGACAAACCCACTGCTAATATCATTCTAAATGGGGAAAAATTGAAATCATTCCCTCTTCGAACCGGAACTAGACAAGGATGACCACTATCTCCTCTTCTATCCAACATAGTGCTCGAAGTCCTAGCTATCGCAATCAGGCAAGAGAGGGGCATTACGGGCATTCAAGTGGGGGCAGATGAGATCAAACTCTCGCTCTTTGCCGATGATATGATATTATACCTAGAATACCCCATGGACTCATCCAAGAGACTCCTAGATTTAATAAATGAATTTAGTAAAGTTTCAGGTTATAAAATTAATATACACAAATCAGAACCATTCATATATGCCAAGAACCATCAAGCAGAAACTCAAATCAAAAACACAATACCCTTTACTATAGCCCCAAAGAAAATTAAATATTTAGGAGTATACTTAATGAAAGATACAAAAGTTTTATACAAGGAGAACTATGAAACACTAAAAAAGGAAATTGCAGATGATTTAAACAGATGGAAAAATCTACCTTGTTCATGGATTGGTAGAGTCAATAGTGTTAAAATGTCAATATTACCTAATGTAATGATGTGTTTTTGCCCAGAATATGTTTTATTCAGGAATATTACATATGAACCTGAGAAGAATGTGTATTCTGATGTCGAATGGAATACCATATAAATGCCAATTAAATCAAACCACATTGACTATAATCTTACAATTTTCTGCCTTCTTGATCTATAAATTACTGAAAACTGAATTACAGATAAATAGAAGGAATAAATTCTAGTGTTGTATAGCATTATAGGATAGCTATAGTTTATAATAATATGTTATACAGTTTCAAGTAGCTAGAAGAATGATATTGAATGTTCCCAACACAAAGAAGTGGTAAATGTTTAAGATGATGGATATGCTAGTTATCTTGATCGGATTACACATTATATGCATTGAAACATCACTATGTACCCCATAAATATGTAGAATTATTATGTGTCAATTTTTAAAAAGAGGAATGTTGGTGTTTCAAACTATAGAAGTAGATTTGTCTAGTTCTTCTATTAGTTTTGTCATCATTTGCCTCACACATTTTGAAGAACTGTTTTAAGGTACATATGCTTTAACAACTGTTATGTCTTTTTGAAGAATTGATACCTTTATCATTATGTGAATTCTCCTTTAATTCATAATAATTTTCTTATTTTAAAGCCTGCTTTCTCTGAAATTAATACAGTTATTCCATGTTTCTATTCATTAGCATTAGCATGGTATATCTTTTCCCATTCTTTTACTTTCAACCTATCTAAATTTTTATATTAAAGTTTTACATAGATGAAACATAACTGGTTATTAATTTTTTATTTAATTTTAACAATCTCTGTCTTTTAATGGATGTATTTTGACCATTAATAAAGAGATTGCTTGATTACTGATTTAATTGGATATTCTTCTTTGTGTCTTCTCAGATTTTAATTGAGCATTTTATGATTCATTTTTATTCCATATCCATAACATATCAATTATACTTTTTAAAATTTTTGTTTTGTGATTGTACTAGGGTTTGCAATTTACATTTACAACTAATCTAAGTCCACCTTCAAATGATACTATAATCATGCTTATTACAGGTACTTTACAACAGAATATTCCCAATTTCTTACTCTCATCTTTTATAACATTGGTGCAATTCATTCAGTTTGTACATATGCTGTAATCATTCAATGCTGTTTCAAAATTTACTTTAACAGTTATCTTTTAGATCATTTTATAATAGAATAAGAAAAATAAAAGATTGTATTTCACTTTCATTTATTCCTTGTCTGACACTCTTCCTCTTTCTTTATGTAGATAAAAGTTTCTGACCTATATCATTTTCTTTTCTTGTATCATTTCTCATTTAACTTTTTCAAATATATTGTGTGGAGCAGTCATGTTGGTAGTGAATTCCCTTAGTTTTTGTTGTTTGAGAAAGTATTTCTCCTTCACCCTTAAAGAATAATTTCACTGGAGACAGCATTCTAGGCAGTGTTTTTTTTTTTTTCCATTGAACCCTTCAAATACTTCACTCTGCTACTTCTTGATTACATAATTTCTTACGAGAAGTCTATTGTTATTATTATCTTTGTTCTTCCATAAGTAAGTTGCCCACTCACCCCCACCACTGACTTCTTTCAAAACTTTTTCTTTGTTTAGCTTTCTACAGTTTTAATATGATATGCTTAGACATATGTATATCCAGTATTTATTTTGTTCGTGTTTTCTGAGTTTTCTAAATATGTAGTTTGGTGTCTGGCATTAATTTTGAAAAATTCTCTGTCATTAATACTTCAAATATTTCTTCTCTATTGTATATTTCTCTCTAGTATTCTAATTATGCATATGTTACATCTTTTGATAGTATTCCACATGATTATGTATTCTGTTATTTTTTTCATTCTTTTTCTTTTTAAATTTCAGTTTAGAAATTTCTAATCAATATGTATTTAAGATTACTGATCCTTTCTTCTGGTGTGTCTAGCTTACTGACACCAAAGAATACCATCAAAGGCATTCTTCATGTCTGGTAGAGTATTTTTGATTTCTAACACTTCTTTTGGATTCTTGATTGTAAGAGAATGAATTTATGTATTTTTAAGCCACAAAGTTTGTGATAATTTGTTATAGTGGCAATAGAAAGGTGTTAGTATAAAGAACAATGCTCTGGATAGTGTCTCAGGAATCTTGTTCTGATGCTCGTTAGCTATTTCTGTACAACACTCCTACATCACTTTACAGTGAGTAGAATGATAAGGCTCTTGATGTCTAGAGTGTACAAATGTTTTTCTCCATTGAGACTGGGCATGAAGCCATCTAAATTTTGTCAACAGGCATTTTAAGTGGCCTCTCTCTACACACAGATGTCCTTACCCTCCCAGGATAGTTCTTGAAACTTGTAACCTGATTGACTCATGAGTGGAAGTGATTTACAAGTGTATTGCTCAGTATGACAATTCTTCAGGCCCTTGTACAGAGACTGGATCACTATGGATAGCTGTTTTGTTAAATTTAAGTGCCCTAACTGACTACACTACATGAGCTTCCACCACTGATGAACTTGGGAAAGCAGTGAATGAAGTAAAGACTCAGTGTTTTTCCTTTATCAATAAATCCCCCCTCCCAAAAAAGGCTCTCTTGACCTTGAAATAACATGGTTGCTATTGCACAGTGTGTGCCTCAAATATTTTTTATCAAACTGCTTGAATCCAAGACTTCAGGTACAACTTGATTATGTTCATTTGGTGCAAAACTTTAGTTTTTCACCTTTTTACAGCAATAGATTGAAAGTAGTTGATTATTTTTCCTATACTACTCCCATTCCACAAATTCTGAGAATCATAAAATTATACAATGTTAGAGAGCACCCAATCCAGTGATTTCAAACTTTATTGTGCATATAAATCATCTGCAAATCTTACAAAAATTCTTATTCATTAGGTTTTGGGTGGAGCATAAGATTCTTCATTTTTAGGAAGCTCTAAGCTGTTGCCAGTGCTACTAGTCTTTTGAGGAGCAAGTCAACACTTTGTTTTACAAAGAAATAAAGTTTCAGAGATTCAGCTGCAACTTACCTTAAAGCATGTTTTTCAAAATGTTCTATTCAAAGATATAAAACTCTGAATCAACAATATTAAGTTATGTCCAGCATTAGTTCCATTACTAAGTTGGCGTAGTAGAGGGGACCCTCTTTGTCATTTGTCACATTTGTTTCCTAGGCTGGTTTGAAAGATACTCTAATTTAAGTCACTTTTTTTCTTTTTTGAATTTGGTATAAAATAGTTCATATTACACCAAGTTCCACTCAAAATATGAAATTGTAATAAAAAAATTATACAGAAAGTCTTGTGCTTGGAAGAAGTCATTATACGGAGTTATAACCCTCCGTATAAACCTGTCATTAGCCTAATGCTGTACCTCATGTTGGTCAATCCTATTTGTTTATATAAAAGAAGGATGAGAGATTGCAAGTATATGCAGGGAATGAAATATTCAGAATATTAATTATAAATATAGCAGGTGAGATAACAGCTATTCTGGATAAAGAAAACAGAAATGATATATTCTTTTGACAACATTTTATAGAGAAAGGGTCATATAAATATTCAAGAGAAGATAAACAAAGCCTGGAGGAATTCTCAAATTATCTGAATAACAACATATTTTTAAAACACCAAAAAGCACATGTAAAAGAATAATCTACCTGCCTCCAATCTATTAAATTTTCATCAGCACTTTCATAAAAGTAGAAAAATTAGATTATGTTTTGTGGGATTTTGACATGTAAGATAATATAACAAAAGAATCAAATGAACCTGTGTTTCTGGTTTATTGCTCAGAACATTGGCATCAAATGGTCATCAATAACTTATGGACAGATATAGATGTTCTCTGTTTACTAAACCTCTTCAGGGGGTGATAGTGGTTTTATCTCTCACATTATTGCTTCCACTCTTCTTCATAACTATCTAAGGATTTTATGTTCTTGGATATTTGTTGTTTAACCTAATAATAGTGGCTTTCGGGATGTTGCTTTCAAAACAAAAACTGTCTAATTTACCTGGGCTCAAAATAATTTGTGGTACCTTGTACAATATAGAAGAGGCTAAAAGGATGCTGTGCTATTGCTGACATTAATTTTAGTTACGAAATAGATATACATCAGTGACTGCACAACGAGTAAAGGTAGATTTTAAATATTAATAGTAATAATCGAAATCACTTAGACACTTATTCAAATTTTTCATTCTAATGTTTTTCAAGAGCTTTTTATCTATAGGCCTTTTGTTTGTTCTGTCTCATAGAAGTGTCTGATTTTTCATAGTTATTGCAGACTTTATTTAGTGCGTGTGTGATACATATGATTATGTATTTATGTAAATATATAAATATTCATATGTGATAAAAGCATATGTTAAAATTGCATTGGTCATTCAGAAAAACTAATACTTTCATAGATTTGTTCCCGGTTATGTCCATGAATTAAATCTTGTTTAAATGCCAATGTGTTAGAATTCCAGGATCCCACACAGTTCTATTTTATATTTTCTGTAACTTATTATAAGCTTGTGAAGATTAAATAATGTCAGATGCTTATGTGACACTAGTTTACAGGTGCTACTTAAACTATCTTACCTATTTATATTCATTCTTAACTGCAACTCTGTAGGTAGTTCCTACTGCTGTCCTCATTTGATCAATGAGGAAATGTGTACAAAACAGGACTAATATCTTGTCTTAGAAAAGAATTGAGATAGTATTCTAGACAGTCTGTCTTGCTCATTAAATAAAATGACGGATGTAAAATTAACTTTGGACAGTTGACACCAAGAACTTTTTCACAAACACTATTGTTTTCCTCTGCACTTGCTCTTATTTGCTCCCTTTTCTTGTTTTTCATCTTGAAAATATTCAATTTTTGAATGTAATATCAGCAAAAAGACAACAAAGAAAAATCTTTATTAACACTTAAATATGCATTTTACATAGCTTCAGTCTTAAGATTAGTAATGGTAAAATCATAATTTTTTTGTATTCTCTATTGCATGAAAAATAACTTTAATATTTT
This sequence comes from Cheirogaleus medius, assembly GCA_008086735.1. Classification (NCBI taxonomy): domain Eukaryota; kingdom Metazoa; phylum Chordata; class Mammalia; order Primates; family Cheirogaleidae; genus Cheirogaleus; species Cheirogaleus medius. The sequence continues at coordinate 96,788,795 of VBSM01000272.1, read as the reverse complement.
ATATTATTTTGTCATTTTTTCTATATTATTTTGGCTCATTTTTTTAGTTAAGCCAATTCATTAGAGTTAAGACTTTTTAAGTTAGCAAAATAATTCTTGACAGAATGGCTGAAAAATTCTCATTGACTATGCTGTTAAATGTTTTGTCATGCCTTCTGACAACAGAAGTATTATAAACCTGAATACAGCCTAATTTTTTCACATATTAAAATAAGAAACTTGAAGGGTGAAAAGAAAGCTCTTCAGTTATAATAAACATCAAAGTATGACTTTTATAACTGTTGTATTCTTATGACAAGAAAGAAATTGAATAATCCATATAGTAAATTTGATTCTATCTGTTTGCTTATTATCATAACTCATGATTATCAGATAAAATGCATGATGGAGTGAAATAGCAACTTAATAGTTGTATAATAGCAGTTAGCTACAGTATACAAAATGAAATGTCTTTTATAAAGCGTCAGGGTTTTCTTAAATAGATGTGTTAAAATAATAAATGTTGGTACAATAAAATTATCTATTTAACAGATTTCTGGTGTGTTTTGTTAGATTACTCTGACACATTTGAAACCACTCGGCTTGGAGTTTTCTAAGAGTTAATAATTTGCATTATTATCTGGATTATTTAAATATATTTCTTATTCAGTACAGACTATCCAATATAAATCTTTGTGGAGATGGTTTATGTTTCAAAGCAAGAACTACTGTTTGACTCTCAAAATTTCATTCAATAAAATGAAAACTTTATGACTTGTATTCCAAGTGGTCAGATATTCATAAGTTAGCCAGGTTATATGTTTGAATAAGGAATTATTGATTAAACAGAAATCTTTGGATCACAAATGGAAGAGAAAATAATTTTTGGTCCTCATTTCATTTTAAATTGTATTTTTAAAATGTTTTGAAAGATGTCTCAGTAGATGATAAACTTTGGGATTTCCTCAGCACCATACCCTGAGAATAATATGTCTCTGTTATTGCTAGAAAATATATAAGGACAATGTTACTATTTTTTTCCCAAAATTAAGTCATGATGAATAGAACCAGATCCAAGAAAAATGAGAGTACTCCTGAAGTTTCTATGTACTGAATCAAGCCTCTGTACCTAGTTGTGGAGATTATTAATTAGGTATCCTCTAACTGATTATTAACCTCTAATTGATGCATACCTTGGAGATAATGAGCATCAACAGAAAAAGAGCTCAAACTTCTGGATAACTAGCAATATGGAAAAGCTTCACAGACCCCAGAGCTGATGGCTTCTTGCAGCTGAGGTTGTCCACACCCGCTCAGCCTCATCTCTCATGGTCACACTTAGGAAGTCATAAGACATTGGCTGTGCTGTTGCTGTACATGTCATGATTTCTCTCCTTTATTCTTTCTTAAAGCTAAATAAACTTGATGCTGGGCAAAGCCTACTGTGCATCGTTAATTTAATGACAATCTAAACCTAAACCTAAAACTTGCTGCTTCTAGTTGAACAGAATAAGGGCTGCAATTGTTAACCATCTGAGACTATCCAAAGGGAAACTAATGACAAATGAATTCACTTGTCCTGTAGAATAAAGGTGAGGCTCATGATGTGGAGCAAATTGCACTGTGGAAGAAATATGAAAGAAGATGAGTTGTGGGGCTGAATCCTGGGGATGGTAGAAATCTCTGTAGAGAACAGCAGACCCCAGAGCCCTAGCCCAGCCCACACAGCCAGGCAACTTCCTTGTCCTTTCTGTCTTCACTGCTCCCCAATCTCTGACTACAATTCTATCTTTTGAGGAAATTAAACCAGTAAGGACCACAACTGAGGAAAACCAGATGCCATGGAAGTCAAAGGTGAGTCAGATGCTGAAAATAAATGAATTAATTGAAAATCTGCCACTGAATGATCAAAGCAGCAGCCTGATTTCCACTTGTTCTTAGAATTCTTGCAGCCAGATGATTTTCTTCTCTAAACTTCATACCAAGACAGATGATTAGTATATTATCCTGCATGAAAACTGGTTGCAGAAAAAAATATGTGAGATTTTGACATTTGTGGGTCCAAATAGCTAAGTAAAGCAAACTTTGCTTGCTCCAAGATTATCTTCCAATAAAACAGACTAATTGATAATTTTTGCCCATACCCAAAGATAGGGTTTCTGATTTGCTTTATAGTATTTCATTCTCAAACATGGATAGACCAAGTTCCCCAGATAGCTGATGAAATATTTGATAAAAAATAGAAACAAAATATCACATAGGTAAAAGATATTTAAGAAAGCGGTGATAATTCAGGAGGCAGAATAAATTTTAAAAAACATAATTATTAAAAAAAGAGAATATATGTCCATGAAAGAAGAATAGGATGGATGATACAAAACACAACAATGAATGAACAAAAATAACTTTGAATATTAAAAATAGGCCAGCAGAAAAGTCTACTGAGGAGTAGGCAAGATAAAGTCTCTGAATTCTATTGGAATTGTGTATATCTGTTAGATGTACAAAAGCCAAACAGGTGAACGATAGGAAAGAGGACATTAAAACATCAGAAAGATGAAAAACATCTAACCTTCTCTGTGCTCTTGCTCAAAAAGTTATTAGAGAATGTGCTTCATCAAAATGAAAACAAAAACCAAGGTAGAGTAATAAACCTAGAAAGAAAAAGGGCATTCAGCACAGGAGAACCTGAAGGAGCAGTCCTAGGTGGACATCTCTGCAGCAGGCCAAGAGAAAAACTATTTCAGGTAAAAAACAACTCTAGAAGAAATGTTATGGAGAGTAGAGGAGAAGGAGAAAATAAATATAATTTATAGATTACCTGGTCACTTTACTATGTAGAAAATAATACTGAAAGGTGATTAAGACCTCTAAATATTAGTTTAGAAATAGTCAGTTATAGATATGAAAAGAAAACAAAACAAAACAAATAAAAAATTGCCGCAATTATCAACTCTGGGGGAAAAAGGGTTTATGCAATGGAAGTGTAATCATATATATGCTACCTATTTCAGTAGCAAATTTACAGAGTTATTATAAATATTGAATATTGATTTAATCAAAATCATAACAACTATAATAGGATAGGAGATAACAAGAAGGAGAAGCTTAAGGGAGTTAAAATATATCATAATATGCAATAGGTCACATCTAAAATTGATGTATCAGGAAATATTAATAGCAGTAGACTGGATTATCTGTTGTCAACTTGTCAGGCATCCGGCCCACCTTCTTTAAGGTTTTCTTTAGAAAGTAGAAGCTGGGAAATATATCTTCCACATCCTCCTTTTTCTTAGGGTTCCAACAAAAAAGTACTTGTGTGACATTTGAAAGGTAGAGGAGAAGGACACACCTTTACTCTCAGTTGGCAATTGAAGATAGATGCTTTACAGAAGTAAGGGTTCACAAGGTCTCCAGGTGACATTTTTGAGAGTCATCTTCACTGGTGCTGGTAACTAAGGGATTTGGATAGGGAATATCCAGAGAGCCTTGAGATCTATGGCAGCTTTGGCTCAGGCTACAAGACCCACCTGTTTGCACATTGAAGCCAAGATCCTCACTGGCTGTTTTCCAGACATTTGCTCCCTAGCCTTTCCAGTAGTCACATAGCCTTTAATTGCTTGTATTAAAATCAGTAAAATAAGATAGAGGCTAGCCTCTGATTTCTGAATTTGGACTAGAATAAACACTAGACAATTTTTATTTAAAATATGGGGATCGATATGAAAAGAAATAGCTAAAAACATTAAATCTTAGTGCCATAGACTAAATTTTTATGTACTTCCAATATTCACATATTGAAACTTAATCCTCAATGTGATGGTTTGTGGAAGTGAAGCCTTTGGGAGATGATTAGGTATGAGGTTGAAGCCCCCATGAATGGTATCAATGCCTTTGTAAAAGAGAGAAAGTTTTCTTGACCCTCTCCCCATGTGTGGCCATATAGAGGAGATAGCTATCTATGAATCAGGAAGATCATGCTCACCAGGAAATGAATTAGCTGTCACCTTGATCTTGGACTTCTCAGACTCTAGGACTGTGAGAAATAAATTTCTGTTGTTTATAAGCCACCCAGTCTCAAGTATTTTGTTAAAGCAGCCTGAATGGCCTAATACACTTGGGAAATGAAAGGCACAAGTAAGATAGATTTTTATTATCACTGTTTACTAATATTATCCTGAATATATATACAAGCTTTCTAGGGCAGAGAAAATTATCATTTATTTATAACAAATAAGCATGTGGCTTTCTGGTGCCCCCGTTGTTTTTTAACCCTGGCCTGAAGCAATGAGATCCTGATGTTATTCCACACACACTAGTTTGTATTGTGAGTAACCCAGAAAAAAAAAATCTGTATAGTTTGTGCTCCTGGGGAAGGATGTTTTTACTCTGATCCTTTAGACTGTATATAAAGCTCTCCAGGGTAAAGATCAGACCAATGTCTTCAGCTTTTTT
>VBSM01000272.1:96755993-96775581 GCA_008086735.1 Cheirogaleus medius | reverse complement strand
AAAAGAATGGAAGAACAAAAACCATATGTACTCACTACTAAATGGAAACATATAGATCAAAACTTATTCAATGGAAATCAAGCAGGTAGGAGGGGGCAAAGGAGGATGAGTAAATTCACACCTAATGGGCGATGGACACACTTATAACTTTGACTCAAACTGTACCAAAGTAATTCATGTAACCAAAACCTTTGTATCCCTGTAATTTTCTTATATAAAATTTCAAAAAAAGAGTTCTGATAAACCCAAACATCTAAGATTTCTTTATTAGGATCTTGGGACAATATATGAAACAATAAAACACAGCCTCAGAGCTTTGAGATTTGATACAGGTTAGTTTTATACGGGATTGCTATGGTCACATGCTGGATTCCACTTTAGTAGAAATCAAATAATGCCCCAGCACCACCTGTCTATGCCAATTCAGAGAAAAACTAGTAGCACAGATGTTTTTCATTCACAGTATAGCTTTGGATTCCATTATTCAGTAAACATAGTTTTGAATTTTTCTGTCCCAATTATGAGATATTTTAAAAATAGAATGTTTTTTTAAATCACTAGATACTGATATGTCTTCTTAATGACTTTAATTCATTCCTGAAAGCCCTGTCTCTAAGTGAAAAGACATTACATTTTAAAAATTCCTTTAAATGTAATGGGAAAAATTATGATACTTACCATCCTGAGCCAAAATACTCAAACAATTTTCACAGATGGGAGCATGTGTCAAGTGAATATTAAATATAAATTTATATTAACTTACAGGTAATCTGAAGGCAAATGCTATGGTCTGAATGTTGTGTTCCCCCCAAATTCATATGTCGACACCTAATCCTCCATGTGATGGTATTAAGAGATGGGGCCTTTGAGGAGGTGACTAGCACCTGAGGGAGCTTGTTCACTCCTTTCACTTTTATGTGAGGACATATAAAAGGCACTATCTATGGGGATTGCACCCTTATCAGACACCGAATCTGTTGATGCCTTGATCTTGAACTTATCAGCCTCCCGAACTGTGAGCAATAAATGTCTGCTGTTTGTACATTACCCAGTCTAAGGTATTTTGTTATACTACTGCCTGAGTAGACTAAGACACCAAAGAAATACAGTTTGCACATAAAATGAGATGTAGTGAAATTTAATGTATTCATCCCATTGTTTTTCTTTCTGTACCATGTTTTTTGCAAATTTTTCAGCCTTTTGGGGGGTTATGGTTATTTTGAATTCAAATACTCATTAAAATAGAGTTTTACTACAGGAAAACACTTCTAGGGCAAAGGAAAGGATATATATTAACTCCTTGGAAAATCATGGAAATGTCACATGCACACAACATACCAAAAAGTCATAGTGTATGCTGTGTCTTTATCCCTCTCAATTTGCACAAGTACACAAAACAAAAAGGTTTTGAACTCATCTAAGAGAGTTGTAAAATTCAAGTTAATTTCATAATATTATATGACTGTAAACTTTTATCTTGAATAAACTGGTATGTGTACTTTTTTCTGACATCATGTTAGAATACCACTACTATAGTATGTCTTTGGTACAATTTGCAGTGAAAAATTTATTAAACAAATAAAAAGGAAGACATCATCAAAAAAGTGTTAAATTGGGCACGGTGGCTCATGCCTGTAATCCTATCACTCTGGGAGGCCAAGGCGGGAAGATCGTTTGAACTCCAGAGTTTGAGACCAGGCTGAGCAAGAGTGAGATCCTGTCTCTACTAAAAATAGAAATAAATTAGCTGGGCAATTGAAAATATATAGAAAAAATTGGCTGGGCATGGTGGCACATACCTGTAGTCCCAGCTGCTCGGGAGGCTGAGACAGAAAGATCACTTGAGCCCAGGAGTGAGCTAGGCTGACTCCACAGCACTCACTCTAGCCCGGGCAACAAAGTGAGACTCTGTCTCAAAAAAATAAATAAATAAAATAAAAATGTGCTAACATTTTTCATGAGCTGATATGGCTAAAAGTCTGACTACTACACACTTGCCTCACACAACTGTTCAGTAATAAATATTCAGTTAAGTAATAAACTTAAATTTATACTACTTCTGAGTTTTTGATAGCTCTTAATTTAAAATTTGGTATTTAATGAATTTGACACTTTACATCTCTTTGTTTATATTCTTTGCATCCAGAATTAGTTTTTCAAGAGCATCGTGATATTCAGGATATCATCAGAGGCCTTGTCATCCTGTCATACTCTGTTTAATAGGAATCAGCACCTATTATAATTATAATTCACTAGTTAGGGCTTAAAGTTTTAACTTCATTTTTAGAATTTTTATTTTTTTATTTTTATTACATTTATTTTTAAATTTCAGAATATTATGGGGCTATAAACATTTTGGTTATATACATTGCCTTTGCATTGCCCCTGTCAGAGCTACAAGTGTGCCCATCCCTGAGACAGCACACACCGCACCCATTAGGTGTGAATTTACACATCCCCTCCACACTCCCCCAACTTGCCCAACATCCGATGAATGTTACTTCCATATGTGCACATAAGTGTTGATCAATTAGTACCAATTTAGTGCTGCGTACATGTGGTGGTGGTTTTTCCATTCTTGTAATACTTCACTTCGAAGAATGGGCTCCAGCTCCATCCAGGATAATAGAAGAGGTATTAATCCACCATAGTTTTTAATGGCTGAATAGTATTCTATGGCATACATATACCACATTTTATTAATCTACTCATGTATTGATGGGCACTTGGGTTGTTTTCACAACTTTGCAATTGTGAATTGTGCTGCTATAAACATTTGAGTGCAGATCTGATAAAGAGCTGGTAACTAAAATCTATACTTAGGACAATAAAAAATCAAAACCCACTAAAAAGTGGGCAAAGGAAATGAAAAGATATTTTTCAAAAGACGACAAATGGCCAACAAACATCAAAAATTGCTCAACATCTCTAATTACTAGGGAAATGCAAATCAAAACCATGAGACATCATTTAACTCCAGTGAGAATGGTTTTTATCAAAAAGTCCCAAAACAATAAATGTTGGCGTGGATGTGGAGAGATAGGAACACTTCTACACTGCTGGTGGGACTGCAAACTAGCACAACCTCTGTGGAAAGTAATATGTAAATACCTCAAAGAGGTATAAGTAGAACTACCCTTTGATCCAACAATCTCATTACTGGGCATCTGCCCAAAGGAAAAAAAGATATTCTATAATAAAGACGTCTGTACTTGAATGTTTATAGCATTCTTAGGATTTTTAAATAAATGGAATATATTAAACTACTAAGGATGATGGACCCATCATGGAAAGGATCTGGGGTTATTCTCTTTTTTTTCTCTAGTAGTTTATATTCACCAGGTAATTATTATTTCCCTTGACAAGGACAGAATCAAGCTGGTGTTACTTGTGCTGTTTTTCTGTTTTCCACCCCACTTTCACTAACAACCCCCACACCAGGCTTGCCAAGGCAGGAAAGAGTTACTTTTCTTTTCCTTTGTAGAAAGGAGAGAGGATGAAGTTGTCAAAATTCCATTATTTCCTCATTTCTTCATTCTAGCATGAATGAGGAAAAAATGGAAGAAAATATTGATAAAAACTCTCTCTCTCTCCCTCTTTTTTTTGGCCTAGGTCAACCAATAGGCAGGAGTATGATAGAGAATATTCTTTTGAAACTTGAATTTCCAGAGGGAAATTTTCAGAAGATCTGGGTTTAAGTGTTTGCTGTGGGGAAAGACAGGGCAAGAAGAGAACACAATCAGGTGGGCAGAAGAGGAATGTGGTAAGCATATGACCGTCACTTCTCATAATGCGAAAAATTATTAGTTATCTCAGCCAGTCTTAGACACAGACCATGCTGTGGGGAATCAAAAGGGACCAAAACAGAACTTGAATCTTAGGAATAAGTTTTCCCCAGAGACTATTCTTAGGCTACTTGTTCTTACATTCAGAATATTTGTTTCCGACTAACATCTTGTATTAGTTTGCCAGAGCTGCCATATTAGTATTCTAGGGCTGACACAACAAAATACCACATACCATGTTGCTTAAACAATAGAAATTTATTTCTCACAGTTCTGGAGGCTAGAAGTCCAAGATCAAGGAGTTGGCAGGTTTGGTTTTCCCCTGAGTTCTTCCTCCGTGGCTTGCCTGTGACCACCTCACGGTGCCCTCACATGGCCTTTTCTCTGTGAGTGAACATGACTGGTGTTCCTCTCTCTCTCTTCTTATAAGAACACCAGTCATATCGGATTAGGACTGTACCCTCATGATCTCATTTAACCTTAATTATTGCCTTAAAGACCCTATTTATTTCCAAATACAGTCATAATGTGGGTTAGGACTTCCATGTATGAATTTGGAGGAGGGGGAGAGACAAAAATGCCATAAAGAAAAACACAATGAACTGGGTGGCTTCAACAGCAGAAATTTATTATTCACAGTTCTGGAGGCTGGAAGTCCAAGATCAAGGTGCTGGTAGGAGAGGCTTCCTCTGAGCCCTCTTTCCTTGGCCTGTGGATGGCCACTTTCCTGCTGTCTCTTCACATGGTCATCCCTCTGTGCACGGGCACATCCCTGGTGTCTCTCTTTGTATGTCTTAATATACTGTTCTTATATGGACACCCAGTCAGATTAAATTAGGACCCACCCAGCAACTTCATTTTAACTTAATTACCTTTGTAAATGTCCTATATCCAAATACAGTCACATTCTGAGATATTTTGAGTTAAAGTTTCAACATATGAGTTTTGGGGAGACACAATTCAGTCCATAAGAACTATTATATTATATTATGTTATATATCTATACACACACACACATATATATATACCTTTAAGTAATTATTAAGCAAAATAAATGTAATATAATGCACTTCCTAAGATGTAAAAACTAATTTTCTAAACTGATGTATTAAACTGATGGGCATCAACTCAAAAGTCTTCCGGCCGGAGTAAATATCATTAAAACATTTTAATAGACACCAAATCAAATGATACTGAATTAAGTGGATATGCATATAAAAATATTATTTTTTCAACCCCTATGTCTATAAAAATTTTTTTCCAAGATACATCATAGATCTAAACATAAATACTAGAGCAATATTTTATAAAAGAAAATATAGAAAAATATCTTTTTGACCAGGGGTATAAGCAAATCATTTTTCAGACAGGATACCAAAATAATTATTCCTGATAGAAAAAATTAGTAAAGTCAACAAGATTAAAATTAATAATTTTTGCTCATGAAAAAAGCATTAAGGAAATGAATTGGTGGTTTACAGTTTACCTACTGTTAGAATATATCTGATGTTGTATATATACGTGTACATACAAATACTTGCATGCACACATGCATAGCACTGCAAATACCCTATAATAAAAAATTCTGAAACATAATAGCCTAAATCTGAAAACAAACCAAATGCCTATCAACGGGAAAACAGAAACACACACTCTGGTAAACTCACATAATGAGCACTACTCAGCAATAAAGGGAATTCACTAGTGAGATACGCAACCACATGGATGAGTCTCACAGACACAACACTGAGTAAAAGCAGCCAGACCATCAAAGCATGGAGTAATATACAGTTATAGAAGTCAGAAAGTGGCTGCCTCTGGAGAGAAAACTGACTAGAAAGAGACAAGAAAGAACTTTCTTTTATGACAGAAATTTTTATTGGATTGCTACACAGGTCATGGACATATGAAATTATCAGATAAAGGAACTGAACACTTTAGAATCTATGCATTTTGTTAGAATAAAATTTTTAAAAAAGAAAAAAAGAAAATTCACACATATTTTAGAAAACCTTTTGGTAACAGTAAAATGGCTAAGCATCTCTTATATTGGATATTGCTGCATTTAAATTTCTGAAGGTACAAGCCTTGACCAAATCATTTGTCATTGTAGGCAATATTCAATAGTTAGGCCTTAAGAGAAAGTAAACTGGAAAGGTTATGGGGAATGGGAAGTTATGAGGAGGGAATTTTATTTATTTTTTTCCTGATAGCAAGAAAATAGGTAGTCCTAATGTGTGTAATACATAGACACACGCATGCACACACAGTATATGCAGATATTCTTAGAATTGTCTAGAAGTAATCTAAACTACTTCATTATGATTTTGCTAAAGTTTCAACCTGTGAAAAATGTACATTTTTTATTCCTGTGCTATAGGTTATCCAGTGAAAGATACAGCATCAAACCCTGTCATATATAATAGTCTCTGATGACTTGTGAACTTCATGCAATTTATACTTTAATCATTACTCTCAGTAATAGAGAAGTGACTGACCTATTACATAGTTCCCTTGACAAATATATAAGTTATAAGAGAGGAAACTAAAATATAAGCTCTATTTGGAGCCAATTTTTCTCTTCTGGGAAGTATATTTTCAGTGAGAAAGAGATAACATTTCTTCTATAGTCTCTCTAATATATAAGATTCCCAGGAAGATGTTTTAGTTACATGACTAAAGATTTGAGGGTGATGTTGGAGAGAAACTGTACATTCTTTGGTGCAGGCTTCAGAGAGTATGATGGACATATTCAATCAGGTATTTAAACTGGTGTAAATGTTGTGTTTTTATTTCTACTTCATATGGGCTTATTCACAATTGAGTGACTCTAAGCTGCTTCTGGGAAACTTAGATTAGAATGAATGAGTGGATGAATAAATTAAACATATGAAGACATAGAATAGAATATTTGGTAATTTTACATACCATGTTATTTTTTTAGAATACTAAATAACATGAAAATTATATGTAATAAAATAAATAATAGAAAAAATTTCAAAAACTACACCAAAATTGGCAATAGAAACAACAAAAGTAATAGGTAGAAGTTACGTGGTGCTAATTCTATATGGTGGCAGACACAGTTTTAAATAATTTTACTTATACATTAACTCATTGAATATAACATTATGAGTAAGTACTAACTTTTCCTCATTTTATTTATGAGATATCTAAGGCACAAAGTGATTCATTTGCCTGCCTAAGGTCACACAGATAAAAGGACCAGATCTAGGACTCAAACCCAAGTTGCCTGGCTTCAGAGTCTGTCCTTGACACTGTGTGATCCTAAACACACACACAACCCTAGTCCTTCACCCACATCCCTACATATAAAGTTGTAACACACAGTTGGGGAAAGAAAAAGATGACAACTACCTGCAAATAGAAATAAATTTTCTATCACCTAGAAAATATTGTTACAACAATGTATGAGCAAAACAACTTCCACTATCTCTGGAGATCTTTTCTCTCCTTTTTTCTAGGATGCTTGCAGTACTATCTATTTCCATGAACATACAACCAGACAAAGCATCATTTTCCGCACAGAAAATCCCAGTGTAACTGTGTGCCACAAATGTGTGGGTGAATAAAATAAATGGTGCACCTTTAGTTCTTTTACATTATTAATAAAATGTTTATTGTTTAGATTTCTTTTATTAATTTCAAAGTTTTAGGGGATACACGTGTTTTTTGTTATGTAGATGAATTGTATAATGCTGACGTCAGGGCTGTTAGTGTACCCATCACCAGAATAGTGTACATTGTACCCCATAGGTAGATTTTTATCCCTCACCTTCTTCCCACCCTTGCCCTCTCTTAGTTTTCAATGTCCATTATACCATTACATGACCATATATAACCTTTGTTAGCTCCCATTTATGAGTGAGAACATGTGGTATTTGTTTTTCTATTCTTGAGATACTTCACGTAGAATAATGGTCTCCAGTTCCATCCAAATTGCTCCATAAGACATTATTTCATTCTTTTTTTATGACTGAGTAGTACTCTGTGATATTTTATATATACACACACACACCACTCTTTATCCACTCCTCAGTGTTTGGGCACTTAGTTTGATTCCATGTGTTTGCAATAGTGACTTGTGCTGTGATAAACATTTGGATGGAGGTGTCTTTTTTGCAAAATGACTTCTTTTCCTTTGCGTAGATACCCAGCAGTGGGATTGCTTGATCAAACGATAGTTCTACTTTTAGTCCTTTGAGAATTCCTTACTATTTTCTATAAAGTTTACATTCCAACCAACAGTGTTTGAGAGTTCCCTTTTTACTGCATCTGCATCAAAATCTATTGTTTTTTGACTTTTTAATAATGAGCATACTGGCAGGGTTAAGATGGTATCTCATTGTAGTTTTAATTTGCATTTCCCTGATGTTTAGTGATATTGAGCATATTTTCATATGTTTGCTGGCCATTTGTCTCTCTTCTTTTGGAAAAATATGTTCATGTCTTTTGCCCACTTTTTCATGAGGTTATTTTTCTTTTTTTTGCTGATTTGTTTAAGTTCCTTGGAGACTCTGGATATTAGCCCTTTGTCAAATATATAGTTTACAAATATTTTCTCCAATTCTGTAGGTTGTCTATTTACTCTGTTGATTATTTGCTATGCAGAAACTGTAAAGTCTAATTAAATACCATTTATTTGTTTATTTTATTTCAAAACATTAATGGGGTGCAAATGTTTTCGTTACATGGTTAGATTTTGTAATGCTTGAGTCAGGACTATAAGTGTCCCCATTACCCATATAGTGTTCGTTGTACTTGTTAGGTAGATTTTTGCCCCTTCCCTCCTCCCTGCTTCCCCCTGCTTGATTTCCAATGACTTTTACTTCCCTCCATGTACATGTGTGCCCATCGGTAAGTTCCAATTTGTTAGAGAGTACATGTGGTATTTGTTTTGTCATTATTGAGATACTTCGCTTATGAGAATGGTCTCCAGTTCCATCTAGATTGCTGCAAAAGGCATTAATTCATCCTTTCTATGACTGAATAGTACCCCATGGTATGCATATACTGCATTTTGTTAACTCACTCATGAATTGATGGACACTTGGGTTGATTCCACATCCTTGCAATTGTGAATTGTGCTTCAATAAACATTCAAGTGCAGGTGTCTTTTTGTAAAATGACTTCTTTTCTTTTGGATAGATGCTCAATAGTGGGATTACTGAATCGAATTATAGGTCTACTTTTAGTTCTTTGAGAAATCTCCTTACTGTTTTCCACAGAGGTTGAGCATTTTTTCATGTGTTTATTAGCCATTGTCTATATTCTTTTGAAAAACTTCTGTTCATGTCTTTTGCCTACTTTTTAATGGGGTTGTTTGTTTTCTTCTTGCTGATTTGTTTGAGTTCTTTGTAGATTCTGGATATTAGCCCTTTTTCAGATGTATAGTTTGTGAATATTTTTTCCCATTCTGTAGGTTGTCTATTTGCTCTGTTGATTATTTCTTTAGCTGTGCAGAAGCTTTTAAATTTAACCAAGTCTCATTTATTTATTTATCCATAACATCAGGCACATATGAAGAAAGTACTAGGGGAGATCAGTAAAGAAAGAAACTACTCTTGGCTGGTTATCCAGGAAGGAAGTGGGACTTCAATTCTGCCCTGACAGATGAAGAATATTTGCAAACACAATGGTGGGGAAGGGAGAGTATTCTGTGTAGAAGAAATGCTGCAAATAATTATACAGTGAGGGCTGATATCAGAGAGCTTTAATGGCGGGGTAGGGAATTTAAATTTATTTGGTAGGCAACAGAGACCAGAGGTTTTTGAGAAGAGACATCTATTTATCTAATATCTAAAAAGAAAGATGGACTCCCAGTGTTGGAAAAAGTGAATTAGGCGAAAAATGTGGGGAATGGTGAATTAAATGAAAAATGTTTGGTGAAATGTTAGTTTGCATATGAATGCAATAATAGCATAGGTACATATGATAAGGTCCTATATGAAGTTATGGTAGAAGGAAAGTGAATAGTTTATTAATTGTTACAATTAATCAGAAAACCTTAATGGTATGTATAAATAACTGTTTATTTTTGTCAGTTGTCTAGCCAGGTGACTCCTCAGCTCTTTTGATCTTGGCTGATATCATTCATATATCTTGTGACCATCTGACTGATGCTATTCTGAGTCGGCCTTCACTGAAGCAACTAGGGAAAGTTGACTAGGTTTCCCAAACTTATGTCCTCTAACAGGCTGGTCTTGGTACTTCTTGTGCCAATGGCACAGGACCAAGATCAAAATGGAAAATCACAAGAGCTTTTTACAAACTTCTATTTCTGTCACAATCTGCTAAATTCTCACTGGACAAAGTGAGTCTCATACTCAAGCTCAGAGTCAGGGAGATAAGGTACCTCACAACCACAAGAAAAAAGGAAAGCGTTATACAGACAAAAATAAAACATTTAAGTCATTACTGCAGTATATATACCACAGAATGGAATGAAGAGGACAGATTTAAATGATATTTGGAATGTATATGTGCACACATATATGTATGCACACATGTGTTCATGTGTGTGTGTATTTAAGCAGCAACTGCTTAAATTGCCTATGGGGACAGAGAGAGTGAGGAAAGTTAAAGACAAAGTTTCAAATTTTTATCTGCAGAAAAATAACAATGCCATTAACAGAGCTAGAAAGTCATGGGTCATGGGAAGGAGTTGGTTTGGTAGAAAAATGATGAGTTTAATCTGGGGCCATTGAATTTGAGATAAGCAAGATAAAGAGAGCCGGAAATTTAGAGCAAGAATACACACACGCACACACACACATACACAAATCAAATTGGTACACTACCTCCATGGTGGTGATGTAATTTTCAAGAGCAAGCATGCACAGAGAGAGAGTGAGGAGAGAGAGAGAAAGAAAGAGAGAGAGAGAGAGAAGAGAACATGAGAACATTTCACATAGACTTTGAAATATGCTATAAATATGCTACAAATAAAAAGATAGATTTGAGCCAATGTATTCTAAAGACCTTTTAGGAGTTTTATAAGTGAAATGGAGAGCTGATTTCCAAGCAAGGACAAAGGTTATTTGTTTCACCAAACTTTAGTCTGGCTTCTGAACCTTGTTCTAGGCCCATCTGGGCACTTCCTTGTAAAATCCGGTTTTAGCAAGAACCCTGCTAAGATAGCTTAGCAAGCATCCCCCACCCTCGATACCTGGCCAGATCATTTTATATCTAATCAGGTTCCTCATTCTGCACCATCCCGCAGGTGATGTCTGCCTTCAGTTAGAATCCTGTTAGATATGTTTAGCCAGAATCCCGCTTACCCCCGATGTTTCCTCCTACTAATTTTCCATCCACTAACCCCTACTCTGATCCTTGGCTATAAATTTCTACTTGCCAAGGCTATATTCAGGGTTGAACCCAATCTCACTCCCTCATGGCAAAACTCCATCACAGAGCTCCCTATACCAATAGCAATAGTCCCCCCTTGAATGAAGTCTTCCTTACCATGCTTTAACAGGTGTTATGCATATGTTTTTTTTCCTTAACAACATGGAACATACATCTATAACAGCTTCAATTTTTTTGAAGAAAGAAATTGTTCTCTGAATTCAGATAATTTGAGTTTGTACTCTGTGTTAATTATTATATCTGACCCTTAGTTATCTCATCTCTAATATGTGGGTAATAATATCTACTTGACAGGCATAATTTTGAAGACTTAATGAAATATCTGGCTTAATGATGGATGCATAGCTATTGCTTAATAAATATATCCAATCATTTCCCCCATCTTTTCCTTCTTTTAACACTCTCCTCCCCACACCAATAGTGTGTGTGTGTCTGTTTGTGTGTGTGTGTGTAATAAATGCTCTCTTTTTAGTTTAGAGAACAGAAAGTACAAAAAGCTCACTTTGTTATTGCAGAAGACCAATATATGCCACTCCCAAATATGATTTTTGTCGTAACGATTATTTTGAGCTGATTATTTTGAGAAACTGTAGACACAGAAGAAGCTCAGAAAACAGAGTAGAAGCTACCCTTTCCTAGAGGGAAATTCATATCTATAAAGAAAATTCCATTTGTAAGGGGGCCTCTTTTCTATACCAAGAAGAGAGAGATGACTAAATCCCTAGAAACTCTACCAAGAAATCAGCCCAGTATCTTATTGGATAAAATGCTGCCCAATTGTTTTAATATATTACATACCTAGAAAAGAGTAGATTTTTATAAACATCTGTTAACAATGGTCACTGACTCATCCATTTAACTAAGGATTGATTTCCTATTATGCATGAGACCCCATACAAAGAATTATTTGTACTGTTTTATATAAGTATGAGCTATAAAACTAGCTAACTGGCAATTAAGAAATTATTAAGTATACGAAGAAATGCCAAATACATTGATAAATTAAACACCTAGGAAAAATCCAAAATACTTTTTGTTCCACTTATTTGTACAAAAAGGAGCACTTTATTTTTAAGGCTGTTTTTATCTCCATTTAAATTTATTGTTAGGTCCAGAGCAGAGAGAGAGAGAGAGAGAGAGAGAGAGAGAGATGAAGCCTCATGTGTAGCAAAATGCTGTTTATTTTGAGCATCTAGGTGCTGATGGGTGGAGGCTGAAAAAGGCATCCAGGAGAGAAAAGGGGAGAGCCTTGGGTTTTATAAAGAGTTTTTCTGGGAGGAATAAATAAATTCTTTTCAAGCAACTGCAGGGATAAGGAAAGTAAGTTCCCCTCTTGCACTCCATTTCTTTATCTCCCTAGGGAACAGAGAGGGATAAGCATCCTCCCTGTCAGGAGGGATAAGAAAAGTTAAGTTCTCCTTTTGCATTTCATTCCCTTATCTCCCTAGGGGTCTGGCAAAGGCTACTGCCTAATACACTGGTAGGAAGGGGAGAGAGGTGGGTTTTATAGGAGGTTTCGATGGAAGTTTGGGGAGGGTGAATTCTTTAAACTTAACATTTATAAAGTTGAATTTGTCTGAAAACTAATGCACTCCTCTCATTTTTATTAGTTTAAGACAGCAGTTGTTGATTTGTTAATTCTTTTTGTTGTCACTCTTAATCCCATGGTGATTAAACATTTCTCAATCTTATTTTCATTCCATCCTGATTAGTTGATTCAAAATTAAATGGCACATGGTCTTAAAATTCATGACACAAATTATGAAAAATAAGAGAGTGGAGAATCCACAGATGTCATCAATAGGCAGGTAGGCATGGAAAACCTGAGACAGGGATTTTAACATTTACATAGCCCTTTGTAAGGTAGCCAGGTGTTTGCATGAGAATCTCAATGTCCTGTCACTCATCTTTTTTTCCTGAAGAAAAGGAGTAAATAAGCAGCAATGTAGCTAAAATCAATCATCACAATTCCTGTGATGATTGATTTTAGGGACATTGATATAATTTTATTTCTCCAAGTAGCTTCTATTCTCTAGAAACTGAAATTCTCCATGTAGTGGAAAGAAAAGAAAGGTTTTGAAAAGTTATTATTTTAGACCCAAATAATTCTAGCAGAAATTATTGTTGTTAACTATACAGGTTATTTGAAGTTGAGATTATTTGAAGACTTTTTTAAAGGTGACTAAAAAGAGAACACAATTAAGGGCACATACATTTCTGGAAATAGATTTTAATCATGGAGAAATCAAAGAACAAGGGGATTTTCAGCTCCAAATTGAGGGGTCACCAAAGATAAACCTTATCTTTGTAGTTTTTCTCAGAGCTTCTGGTTCCATGACACAGGTACCTGAACTGTAACCCCTAACAACAAACACATGAATGAATTAAAAAGCTGTCCACTATATGATTTGAAACATAGACACAAGGCTCTGCTAATCAGTATCCTGCCTCAGAATTTCCTAGATACTCGAGTTTAATAGCCACGATTTTAGGAATTTAAGGTGACTATCAATGTGGGCATATGACTCCAGAAGTAGTTTTAGAAAAATAGCATTATATCAAAAAGACACCTTGAATCGTATGTTTATCACAGCACAATTCACAATAGCAAAGATATGGAATCAACTTAAGTGCCTATCAACCAAGGAGTAGGTAAAGAAAATGTGGTCTGTATATATACACCATGAAATACTACTCAGCCATTAAAAAGAATGAAATGTTTCTGCAGCAACTTGGATGAAACTGGAGGCCATTACCTTAAATGAGGTATCATAGGAATGGAAAATCAAATATTTCATATTCTCACTTACAAGTGGGAGCTAAGTTACGGGTAGGCAGGGGCATACAAAGTGGTACAATGGACATTGGAGACTCATAAGGGGGGACAGTAGGAAGAGGATTAGGGCAGAAAATTTACTTATCAGGTGCAATGTACAATGTTCTAGTGATGGATACACTAAAAACCCAGACATCACCATTATACAATTCATCCATGTAACCAAAAATGATTTGTACCCTTACAAAAAAAAAAAGAAAAGGAAAGGAAAGGAAAGGAAAGGAAAGGAAAGGAAAGGAAAGGAAAGGAAAGAAAAATAGCATTAAGGTGAGGAAATATCCTGTGTTTGAGATCTAGCTTTGGTGTTAACTTTACACATCTGGCTCTGTGTTTCCTCACTTATGGAAGAAAGAATGAAACTCAGCCAATTCTAAGATCAATTAAGACTAAAACTCCATAATCCTTGATTCACTAATTTTCAGGACTCTAAGGAAATGGACCCCTGGGTGTGTTTGTTTTGCTTACAGAGAAAAATATAATATCTAGGACAATGTGTGCTGTAGAGATAAAGACCAGAAAGGTTCAGAAGCAAAAAAATGGAGGCCGCATCTCACCAAACTTGTGAAATGGATGGCAGAGTTGAGCTGCACAGGAGATGGTCATTGGACAGGTGGCTTGCCAATCAGGGAGCCTGACCAGCCACAGAATCAAAAAGCCAAAATGGGACAAGTCAAGATTAGATGAGTGTAATTGACTAGCAAAATCCTGAGGCTGTTATAAAGAAAATTCAAGCCGGAATCAATTAGCTTAAGCATTGAGATAAAAGCAAAAGCACTAAACAAAAAGTGACTCCTATTAGGAATTTACATAGTCCTGGGATGATGTAGAGGTATGAGGAGGATAGAACATCTTAGGAAGGAGAATCCTAGTAGTCAAGAGAGAGCAAAGAAGAAATTCTGAAAGTAGGTCAGTGATTTTGATATCTCTCTCTCATTTGCACTATATTTGAAGTGGGTTTTACCAGTGCATTAACAGAACTGCACCTGCTTCCTGGGAACAGAAATACCTAAGAGAACTGAAAGGGAAGGAAGAGAGAAAAAAATAAATTTACCTGTGCATTAAGATACACAGATAAGTAAATAAATAAAATGTTGTCCTTTTTTTCAGAATGGTAAGGGTATGTCTACTTGAAAAAAGAATCAAACTGTAAATAAAGTTTGGAAAATTATGTCGATTTTTACACTTTATCTAAAGACACTTAAACTTTGCAAATGCCGAAATTCTAGTCTTTCTTGCAGAAGACCCCAACTCTCTTTTTTCCTAATGTATTGAATGAATCTTTAAAATGTTTTCAGGAAGCTTGATTGCACCACAGAGAAATAGGAGAGGGAGAAAGACATAGAAAGAAAATTTTTATCACCAAGAAGCGGGGCAGGGTATTGAATTACTATTTTAGTGACTCTATAATCATTATTTTAGTGACTCAAAAATATGGCTTTGTTGATATACGAATAGGTGATTGAGAAACACTCATTTATAGCTGTAGTCATAATATCTCAGAAAATACACCCTGGACATCCTAAAACCTCTCCTTTATATGTGCTCTCAACTTGACCTTATTGGAAACAAATAAAAAGAATATAATGTGTAGATGAATGTGGGAAGTGAGAATCCTGCCCAAACCCACTGTTTTAAATTTCTACCAACATGGCTAATGGTTCCTAGAGAAATAAGGAGTCATCTTGTTAACTTGAATGCCAACCTTAGGCTCCTCTGCTCTCTCTGCTTCCAAGAGAGATTGCTGTCAACATAATTGGCTTTCTGGTCTTCCAGGTACTCAGATGAATGTTGGGCATTTAAGCTCTCAGAGGTTCATTCTGTGCTCTCTCACTCAATTCCTTTGAAATCAGTTTCTGACTCAAGTAATATGCAGTTCTTTTCCTAAAGTATTGCCTCTATTTTTCTCCCTCTCTCCAACTGACTAGAAGGAAACCTGTTTGTGTTCACAAAAATTAGCTCATACTTTCTCCTTAGTGAATGGACATTTTAGCCTCCTCATGGCTTATATTTCACAATACATCTATTACTCCCTGATGCTCTCTGCAGTTAGCCAACTCTTGTGTCTACAAATTATAAGGGAAGGTGCAATGCTTTGACTTCCAGTGGGCAGAAGTCAAGCATATATTTATTTTTGAATGAATAAAAAAAATCACAGGTATAAAGTTTAACAAAAGTAGTTTTGTTTCTTATCCATATCGATTTTTCACCTAAAATTATTTTAAGGTACGCATTTTTTAAAAGAAGAGCAATAAAACAAGTAAGGTCATTCTTTTGTACTTAACATAATACATCAAAGCTTTTCTTTTCTGACCTCTCTCTTACCTTTGGCCTTATCCACTTCAGCATCATTATTGTTTTGTCTGTGTGATTTTGTCTAGATAAAGCTTTATGAAATGCCTGAGGACAAGAGCGAATAATAAAATAAAGAAGGATGATAAACACATTCAGAATCTTCAGCAAATCTAGCCAATATCTCGTTGTTGTTTGAATTTCCACAAATGGCCTTCTGGTATATTTTCCTTTTTTTAAAAAAAAATCTTTACAGAATGCACCTAAATTTTTCAATCATAATAAAAATATAAATTAAAGCCCAGACTACCAACTCAAACGTTTTTTGGGGTTTCTCATAAACAGATAAATTAGGGGAAGAAGTAGGTCAAAAGGAAGCTAAATAGAAAATGCATGCTAGTAAAGACTGAATAGTCATATTTTAGTCCAAGATAGCAATCTCTAAATATGAAATACTTTATTAAATTTATACCTTCAAATAGACACACTTTATACATCTTTATAAATTGGTGAGATGGTTTTGTTGGGAAGCAATTCTCCTGTGATCTCTCACATTTCTACAGGGCTCATTTTCTGAACAAAGGCATTATCAGTTAATTTTCTCTGGATTTTCTTTTCAGGATGCTTGTATAAGCAGGCAGCCTTGAAAAGTAGAGATGTTCCTCTCCCTGGAGCAGATTTAAATTCCAGAGTAATAAAGGTAATGTCTCTCTCTGGAGTGGAGGTTGAGCCAATTTGCAAGCAGTACCTGTATAAGATTGTGGGCTTCCTTATATCAGTGTTCTGTAACTCATCCCACTGTGAGAATAGGAAACACCTGACCCTTATCATGTTGCCCTATGGGAAACCGGGGCTTAGGCAACAAAATGTTACTCCGACTCCTGCTATAGCTGCATGTAACAAACTGACCCAGAAGCCTCGTGCCTTTCTGCCAGTATCTATGAAAATGTGACAGGTAGATCTTGTTAGCTTGCAAATAGGGTAAAATCTGAGACGTTGTTCCAGATGTGACAAGTTTATTTGAACTTTAGGAAATGCCTGAACAGTTTTATTTGACTGGATTATATTTCTTCATTGTTTTTAGAAATAAAGTTGTTCTTTTACCTTAAGATACCTTTTCTGAATCCACAGTAGGAAATCAGAGGAGCTTTAAAATATAAAAAAAAGCCATTAAAGATACCCACAATTCTACCAGAGAAAATTATTAAAGATAGTTTTCATATATTTTTAGGTCTATCATTCTTGTGGCTATTGTTGGGATACAAAACAATATTTCAAAAATGAAGGCCTCAGAAGCAGCCTCAGAAATAAAAATTTTTCTCTGACCTTCTTCTGCCCTCCTGTCTCTCAGCCCATTCTCCTCTGAGGCTAGCCATAGAAACTATTAATAGAATTCCTCTTCCCCAAGGCAGGTCATAGATACCAGAACCCCTTTTCCTCAAAGCCAGACATAAAACCTAAAAATATTATACACTAACTTTCCTTCCACCTTTCTGCGTAAAAGCTGAACATAGAGAAATTATCTGACTTACCTTGTTTGACTGTAAGTCATAAGACCCCCATTTGAGAAAGTGCCCTGCCCCATATCCAGAAGGATGGAATACATGCTCAGAGAGGTCAAGAAGCATCTGGACAGACAGGCCCTGCTGGGTTCCCCTACTCAGTCTGTGAGCCTTAGATCATACCCTTTTTGTACAATCATGTTCCTACATGGCTGTCTGTACTTTGTTGAACCTAAGCATAAAAATAGACAATTTCCCCTGTAACTTTGGGTCTTAATTCTGAAGACTTCTGCATACATATTAATAAAATTTGTATGCCTTTTTTTTCCAAATAATCTGCTTTTGTGAGTTAATTTTTTAGGGAAACTTCAAAGGGCAAAAAGGAAGCTTTCCCTTGACCCCTACATTATACACATACCCACATACAAATACATATACAGAAATATAATTTTATAATTTGAGACCATAGTACATATATTGTTATATTTTGTACTCTCATTGTAAAGCCTCATATGTCCTTTCCTACTTTTATATAATTTCCTGTGTGCTATACTATCATTATTGGATTGTAAAAGTCTTCATGTTGGTTTTAATTTATTTTTCTTATTATCTATAATGTCTTTCATTCTTCCCTCCCAGTTTCCACAAATTATATTTTAAACCAACACTTAATGAATATGCCCAGCTCCACAGAATCTACTAAGGGTTTTATATGTATTATTTTTTAAATCATCTCAAGAACTCTATGACGATACTGTTTATCCTTTGTTTATGTTTTCTAGCATTTCATACCATACTTGGAAAGACCTCCTCAACCTAAGATAAAATTTCTATTTTATTTTCCTGTCTTAAACATTTATATTTGACCCCAATCAATCTAGTAAGGTAATGGTTTAATATTTCTAATAATTATGATAGTCAACATTTATTAGGAATGTACTATGGTGAAGTGCTTTTTTAAGTAGTATGTATTCATGATGTCATTAAACTCTCTTAATTTCTTCAGCTGGTGGGATTATTTTCCTCATTTTAAAGAAGTGCTAACTGAAGCAGAATATGTTTAAATAATCTTCCACAGGTGACTGAGCTACTACGTTACCAAGCTAGGACTTACATTGTGTAGAGTCTGACTCTAGAACCTTCTCTGAACAACTGTATTTATTCTGTCTTCAAGCATTAACCAAGTGTTCTGCCACTGTTTCTCAGATCTACTATCACTTGCTCCACAATTAAAATGCTTTTTGATGATATGTTTAGTTCAAATGTTAACCTGAGTCTATACCTGAGTCTTCTGTTACAACAACTAACTACTTAGCTTGTGCCTTACAAAAGAGCTGCTGTGTGGGAACAGCTGGTACATCCTGATACACATTTTTCCACCAAAGTTCATATAATAAATATGCCTAAGGGCTACATAGGTGTCATATATAAATAATTTTATCATTTATTAGAAAATATCAATAATTCTAAGGAAGGAATGGCTATGGAAGAAGAAGTATCAGGCTATTAGAGTCATTCTCCAGTTTGTTACGTTTGGACCCTGGAATTACTGTGAGGAGAGACTATTTTGTAGTCCATCTTAGTGTCAGGGTTGATGGCAGAATGTCCTTCTGGATTTGCATCCAAGGAAGCTAATCAAATGCAAGATCCAGTCTACAGAGAAAGAGGAATACAAATTTTATCCACAGAGATCACAGAGTGTGTTGTAAGACCACACTTTTCAAGAAATCATGATGGGGCTGGGCGTGGTGGCTCACACCTGTAATCTTAGCACTCTGGGAGGCCGA
>VBSM01000272.1:96738635-96755837 GCA_008086735.1 Cheirogaleus medius | reverse complement strand
AGGAAGGAAGGAAGGAAGGAAGGAAGGAAGGAAGGAAGGAAGGAAAAAAGAAATCATGACAGGGAATAATGGAAAACATTTCTTTGTGTTTACTTGTTTGTACCATATTATCTTTAACTAAAACAAATGATCAAGACACTCTATTTTTTCCCCTCTCTGTCTTTATGGTAGTTAAGCGTCCAGGTCCCTCTTGCCAACACCACCCTGGCACATATGCACGTCTGAAGCGTTAGTTTCCTTAACTCCCATCCAGCATTTGATCCACTGCCAGCCTCCCTAAATTTAGAACTCAGGATGCTGCTTTAGAATTTGACAAGTATATTGCACTCCTGCCATTAGCCTAGATTCACAACTTTTCCCCCTTTATATTTAGAAGCTCTTTTACTGCTAACTTGTTTATGCAGCACTTTCTGAAATTGTTTTATCTTTACAGCAGAATGTAGTGTGAGGCTGAACGGTTTAGGAAAAAATATTTCCTAAATCTTTTATTTTTCAGGTCATATGTGCATCTCTATCAGAATTTCTTATCAGAAATTAAGGTCTTATACAAATTTTGGTTATGGTTTGTTTCCAATAATTATTTACTAATTTTTCATACTTTTCACTGTAAGAACTATTTCTATCACTGAAATCATTACTTAAATTTTCAGATTTTGATGAAGGAGAAAAAAGCTATAATGTTTTCAAGCATCCGTTCTAAACATATTTCTGATTTTTCATATGCATTTTTCAGAGTGTGACCTAAAATCATGTTTATATATTTTTATGAGAAGTAGGGAATTGCTAATGATTCATTAGGTTTTAGCTGGAAACACCCCTAAGTCTTTTTCCACTCTCTAGGATATGTACACTCTATATAAAATGACATATAAAATGTGCTTTCAAACACAATTTCTATCATTTTTCTGTTGCTGGCAATGGCTTCATTTCTTCAGTGTGCCAGCGAATGTCATAAAACAATTTCTTGGACTTTGGCCTGACATTGCACACAGTCCTGACAACCACACTCACTTGTGTGCATTGTGCTTATTTGACTCTATCTTTGCCAGACTGCAAGTGAAATTAATAAATACACTGTGTGCACATAGCATATGAATTGCTATTGATACTGCCTAATACTATGAATAGCCTCCATCAGGTTTTGAAGACTAAATCAAGAGAAATGTTTCTCTTTGAAAGGATTGAGGATGGAGACAGCTTGTATTTTTTTCTTCTTCATAATTCACTTTAAGACCTGAATTATTTGTGGTAAACTTGAGAATCAGTTATCTATTTAAATATACTGTTGATGGTATTTCTTTCCCAAAGATATAATTTTTTGAAAATTACTGCTTGCAAGGGAATTCCACTGGGAAATGCTACGGATATCTTTTCTTCTTTGAGAATCAGCTTGAAACATCACATACATTATTAATATATTGTGTTTGCCTCACTGAAAAATATATAAATAAAATTATTTATCATCAATAGTTGAAAGTGACTATGACTTCTTGCATTTCTGCTTCTTAAAAAGGTTAATGGAAGCTGATAATGGGGGAGGCTGTGCGTGTGTAGCGGGCAGGGGATATATAGGAAATCTCTGTACTTTCCACTTGATTTTGCTGTGAACCTAAACATCTCTAAAAGTATTATTATTTTAAAAATGAAAAATAGAACTATCATAGACCAGCAATTCCACTATTGGGTGTATATCCAAAGGAAATAAAATTGCTATGTTGAAGAGACACATGCACTCCTGTACTCGTTGCAGCACTATTCACAAAGCCAAGCTATGCAATCAATATCAGTGACCACCAGGGGATGAATGGATAAAGACAATGTAGCATATATACACAGTAGAATACTACTCAGCCTTAAAGAGGAAAATCCTGCCCTTTGCAACAATATAGATGGACTTAGAGGACATTATGCTAAGTGAAATAAGCCAGACACAGAAAGAAAAATACTGCATGATCTCACTTATATGTGGAATATAAAAAAATTGAACTAATAGAAGTAGAGTAGACTGGTGGTTACTAAGAACTGGGGGATCAGGTGGGGTTGGGGAGATGTTGGTCAAAAGATACAAAATTTCAGTTAGATAGCAGGAATAAGTTCAAGAGATCTATTGTACATTATGGTGACTATAGTTAATAAAAACATATCATATTCTTAAAAACTGCCAGGAGAATCAATTTAAAGTGTTCTCACTACAAAAATGACAAGTATGTGTAGTAATGTCTATGTTAATTAGCTTGATTTAGCCATTTTGAGAGGTACACATGTTCCAAAACATCTGTTATACATGATAAAAAGTCTATTTAAAAAGGTGAATAACAAAAATTACAACATATTCATACAGGATTTAAAAATTTTTTGAAGCATGTTTCCAAGTTTTCTGTCTTTTAATCTTCCCAACAGACTTACGGAGGTAAGTAGGTTTGATTCAGGTGAAGATACTGACTCAGGGATGATGACTGACAATTAAGGCCACACAGACTTGGTTTGGACCTGACCGTTATGATGCTAAATCCAGTGAGTTTTAAAATTAGCACTCAACTTATTTCACGTACAAATTTTTGATTACCCTTTTCCAGACATTGAAAATAGTTATTTTTAGGTTTTAACTAATTCTCTGGATTGAGAGAAGCAAGATATTTCATCTCACTGACTCTTTGTACCTTCTCTGGATGATTTTCTTCTTTCACCTCACCCCTTTGGAAACATCCAGGACACAACTTCTAAAATTCAGAGAGTAAAATGGTCATGGCAGGAGAATAGTAAAATGGTAATTTCCTGATCCTGAATGTCTTGAAAGTTCCTCAAGCTCAATAAACATAACCCGAATAATCCCACAGCTTTCCCCATTTCGAAGATAATACTACAATTCATCCAGTGGCTTAAGTCACGGGCCTTAGAGTAGGGAAAAGGTAATGACTGACTAAGGAAAACAGAAAGGATATTTAGGATGCTGGAAATATTCTGTGTGGTACACTAGTAGTGGTACATAACATTATGCATTTGTAAAAACCCAGAGTACTTTACACCATAAAGAATAAACCTAATATATGCAATTTTTAAAAAAATCAACCAGAGTATCAAGAGATACCAGAATATCTGTATTGCAAATGTATCATATAATTCTACCAAGTAGACAGAATATTTTATCTGAAGGATGTAGGTGGTAGAGGTGTTGACTCAGTCACATTGGAAAATGATGTTTTGACAGGAAACTGCTAAATTAAAAGACAAAAGGAACTGGAGATGAACACTCTACTCTGGTTGGTAAAGTTGCTTCTCATAGAGGTACCTTCTCATAGAGGTACAGGTTAATAATTCTGGCACTTTCATACATGAACCCTGGGATTGAACACACAACTAAATGGATGGTAGATGGTGGGAGCCAGATTTCTCACTCTTGGAGGTTGAGATTCCAGATCAGCAGGGAAGAGGCTAGAATAAATCGTGTGGTGCTAGATTAGAGGCTGAGATGTCAGTATGAATTTATGTTTAGCTTAATATAGAGGAAGATGGGTATATACATAAGCAATTATAGATAAATATGAATATGTAGGTTAGTATACATATATATATTTTCTAGCTTTGTGCACTTGAAAGGCCTACAAGCAATAAAATCCTGCTAGCAATGAAGACAGCTACCAGATTCTAATTCCATTCTATAATTAAAAAAAAAAAATAGAACTGGACTCCTTGGAGAAATGACTGATTCTAGAGCTGGGGCAGAAATATCTAAAATGAGCCTGGTACATGTTGCGGTGACAAAAAGTGAGGAAATTCTCAAGAAATAAAAGTATTAATTTTGTCATGGGGACAAAGAAACCAGTGTGAGAGAGCTCCCAGTGGCCAAAGCTGGAACAATATGAGCAACAAAATAAAGTGGTAGCGTATTCTATTCTAAAGTATAAAATCAATATCACACGAATTTATAATGATGTAAATGAATGACTGAATAAATGAACATACGGAGAAGATACAACTCTTCTTTATAGAAGAATTCTAAATAATTTAGACAGATTTTCTCAAGGAGGTGGATGTTAAATGATCTCCCACTTCCTGCATTTAGTGACTTGTCTACAGAGAATAGAATATGAAAGTGAGTTGAAGAGGCAAGCTTACAATGGAAAAATTGGATTAATTACCTTGGCAGGTGATTAAGCTTAGCATAATCAACTAACTGATCATTAGTTTGTACTCTTGACATGATGTGATGAGAATATCTCTTTATCTCTGTGACCATTCTCCCAAAGAACCTATAACCTCAGTCAAACCATGAGAAATCAAATCATTAGACAAACCCAAATTGAGGAACATTCTACAAAATACCTGACCAGTACTCCTCAAAATGCTCAAAGTCATCAAAAATAAAGAAAGTTAAGAAATTGTTATACACTTGATGAGGTTAAGTAAACAGGACAAACAAATACAATACGGTATTCCAGAATGAGATCCTGGAACAGAAAAAGGATATTGGGGTGGAGGAACTAGGAAAATTCAAATAAAATGTGATGTTTCATAGTAATGTCCAAATATTGGCTCCTTAATTGTGACAAGTATGTCAAAGGAATGTAAGATGTTAACAACTGGGAAAATTGGGTGAGGGATACATTAAAAATCTTGGCAAAATCTCATAACTTTTTGTAAGTCTAACTATTCTAAAATTCTAAAATTAACAAGATTATTTAAATAAATTTAAGATAAAAACTTGTAGTCATCTTTCAAAATTCTCTTTTTTTCTCCTCCTCCAACCAATATACCAGCAAAGTTTGTTGGTTTTATTCTCAAAGTATATAAAAATGTTTTTGCTTCCCTCCATTTCTGACTACCACCCCTGTCAAAGTCACCCTGTCAGCTCTTTTCCGGTCTATTCCAGTAGCCTTTTAACCAGTTTTCTTGCTGTTGTTCCTTGACAATCCTGGGCATAGTATCAAGAATATTTCACATCTTTATTGTGCGTCTACTTCTACCCTTGGCTGGCTACAAGGCTGTGTGTTAACTTCTTAAAACACTTGGCAAGGGCACAGGTCTCAGTTTCCCCATATGAGAAATCAAAGGCTTAGATGTGATAATCTCTAAATACAACTCTAAGAATCAAAAAAAAGAAGAAATATAAATTTTTAAAGTATTTGCATTATTTAATACCTTTTCATATATTCTATTGCCATTAAAATAAAATATCAATACTTAGCTGTATTAATTTAGGTAATCTAGCTGCTTTAACATATAAACTTGAAAATTCCTGTGGCTTGACATAGTTGGTGTTTATTTTTTGCTCACACAAAGTGCAAAACAGCTTTCCCAATAAGTGATGGCTCTCTTTCAAATAGTGAGCTCTAGTAAGCCAAGCTCTTACCGTTTTGCACCTCTGTCCTCTTTAACAGGTGACTTCTAAATCAAGCCTTGGCAAAGTGCATAGAGAATTATATGTGATATTTTTATGGATTAGGCCTGGAAGTGGCATGCAACACTTATGCTCATATTTTACTGATTATACTCAGTCACATGACCATAAATAATCATGAAGGAGGTTGGAAAACATAGTTCAAAAGTGGACCAAAGCAGTAGAGGGACTGGGTGAAGTATCCAGTCTTAAAAATAGCCCTTTTCTCCTAACTTTCCATGGGCTCCACTGCCACCTATGAATGGGGCCTTGGGGATCAAATCCCTAAACACACTGGAATTATTTCTTTGGAATTCCACGCTGGAATTATTTTCAGTTTCAAATTCCTCCTTAGGTCTTTACATTGGCTGTTTTCTACATCTACAACATTTTTGGATTGTTTATAAAATTCATGTATCGCATTAAATGTCACCTTCCCAGGAAGATCTTACCTAACCCTGAATTCAACATAATCTCCAGTTGTTCTCTATTTTAGCAAAGCCTTTCATGTATCTCCAACACTTACAACAATCATTTCATTAATTTTTTAACTCATTTATTGTTTGTCTCCCTACAAAGCTCAGCACTTGAACTTTCTTGTTATGGTGCTCTGTTAGCAGTGACAGAAGGAGGCCTGGCACTTAATAAAAAAAAAGATTCTTTGAATCAGTGAATACATGTACAGGAAGAACTGATCTTCATTTCACTGAAAAGACCAGAGGGGAAAGAACTAATTCTTTGTAGAGAAATGAAAGAAAGGACAAGAAATGATAAAAGAGCATTCAAACATTTACATAATGAATGAAAGATGAACTGGAGACTGAATGTGGAGTTTCAGATTCCTTCTCTGGGCTTTCTTCTATTAAATCATACAGTTTCATTTCAGAATTGTGCCGCAGCTCCAATTAATAGTCAAACATTTTCATATGTAATGGGAAGTGATTTCTCAAAGGACATAACTGTGCAGCTTCTTTAAGGATTTACCAATCCTTCCTTAGCTATTTCTCTACTTCTTTTATTTTTGCGAAGCAGGAGGATTATCCATTTAAATGAAGGAAATGAACTTGACCTGTAAATATGAACCATGCTATTTGTAATCTCCAAATGGTGTTTTGCCATTTTGCATTTTCAATTTTACCCCATTTTCAACTGATATGTTTAGATAAATTTTAGTAAGAATGCCAATAAATAGAAAATCTGTTACCAGAAATTTTGGAATAAAGTACAGTAATTTGAATAATTACTTAGTATTTTATTGACTGTGATAATATTTTGATGTGTGATGAGTAATCTATTGAACTATATTTTTTCAGAAAATACTATTTATTAACATACCTACAAATAAGACCACATGTAACCTCTGCTCAGCAGAAATATACATATGAAACCTCCTCATTGTCTGGTATTTCCTGAGAAGCAAAAATGAAACTTCTGACAACAAGCTATGACAGATGAAACTAGCTTTAAAGAATACTTTATAAATAAGTGAAATAACATTAGAAAAATGAGTCCAATTTTCTTTTCAAGGTCTAGCTAATAATTCCTTTTTTCAATATAGTGAAATTTTTCTCTAATGAAATAATATGAATAGCCCCAATAATTTGCCGAGTCTCCTGGACCTTATGTAATTGAGTTGTAAATCCATTCTAATGGGATTTTCCCTTTGCACATCTTGAACCAGCTCCTTCCTGAATTGGCTTCTCTTTCAGTTCATATGTATCAACAATAGGATTTAAGAGATGGGAAAGATTATGTAGACCCTAGAGAGAGGGTTCTGTGCAAGGTAAATTTAACTGGATTTTATATCCCAAAGGCACAGGCAGTATTTCATTTCTAAATCTTTCAGTATATTGGAAGTAGGTGATGAAAATTTTTGTTAGAAAAGGACGAAAACATTTGTGTTGTGGCAAGAGTAAAACCCTGCAAGGTTTTGCAAAAGATATACCAGGTTATGAAAATGGAGAAAAATAATAAAGTATGTGCCCTGAACCATTCCTCAGCATCAGCTAAGTTGTCACACAGAAAAATTCAGAAGCCACACTCTATCCATGCTTTAGAAAAAATGGTTTCTTACTGTAGATGGTAGAAGTGTGGCAGAAAGGAATGTCCATAGAGGCTATCTTTGCAAGGAAACAAATCGGAAAAATGTCAGTGAGGCCTTTGTGAAGTGAATACCTAAAAGAAAGTGTGTAGAACATTGAAGTGCTTTATGAGATGAGGTTTCCTACAATACAGACCTGTGTTCAGGTGGTAGCTCTTGCCTCTTTATGCCTACATGTCCTAAGAAAAATTACTTAATACTTCTGCACTCCAATTTTATCATTTCTAAAACTGAGATAATTAAACCCAACTTAAAGGCATAGCTCATATTAAATTAAATGTGCTTATAAATGCACTGGGTAAGCACACTGCAATTATGATAAAGGTGATGATCTCTAAGGTCACATGGAGTGGAAGCCTCCTAGGAGATCTACACATGTAGCTAACTTATCTATATAGATATTTCAATTTGTAGAATATTGAATATTAATATAGCTTCATATGAAAGTGAACATATTTCTATGATACTTATTTTTGCTTGTTATAGAAGATAAGCTGGTCTTAATACTACTTCTGTTGACTGTAGAATATTGCAATTGCATATCCAGTAACTATTTACTATTATACTATTTACTTGAAAACTATTAACATTTATCATTTATTGACCCTCATATAGTTACATAGAGATAATATAAACATTAAATAAAACCTACAGTATATCTTGTGACCATTAATTGTCACCAATATTGGCCAAAACCATTTGACTCATTACAATTAAATTAAATTATTCTATGTAGCTTAATAATCTAGGAGGAATGGAAAATGAAGACATGTCTCTGAAAAAAAAAAGCCACATGCAAGATAGAATATTTGATTTTGTCTACTTTTTGGATATGCATATCTTTAATATACCATTGTACAGGCAATTGGGGGTTGGTCTGTCTCTTGTTAATTTCATCAGCCATTACAAAGATTGATTAGCCAGCTGAGGATGATCATTGGCTCAGGAAAATTAAAAGTAAACCCAAAGAATCAAGTACCTTCATTAAACAAGTGCTTAGAGGATTTGAAGGCATGTCATCTTACATGCAAGCAACTCTGCATGTTGATCTTTGATGTCAACTGAGAGGTTTTGCAGAGATATGCAGTCTTCTATAAAGAAAGGTTACAATTGGTCCACACATAGAAAAAGAACCTGGAAGAAAAGGATCAAAAGGGCTTGCCCTTGGGAAAAAAAAGTATGATCATTTCCATGGTCAATATTAGAAGAAAATGGGCTAATGAAGAAATTATTTTTACATATTCATTTACTCATTATATTTTATATATTAATTTGTTCATTATTTCAATCATCAATCTGTCAATTTATTCAATGGTAACCTAACTAAACAATTCTATAAATATTTTTCCTCCTGTTCATTTTTTATTTTTAGATTTGACTATCAATGCAGATACTCTTCTTTTCCTTTGGGGCTACAGTGAGTGGAATATATGAGGGTTTTTTTCTTGCATAGTAAACATTACTTAAAAAACAAACAAATGGAAAAACAAACCTTAGAATCTAAGATAAATTCAAATTCTGAATTTCTTTTAATTTAGCTAGTACACCATTGCTCTGTAACCTAACTTTTGATACCAAATTCCACTCATTAATCAGCAAATAAAGTAGTAAGTAGGCATATATATTTTTTTCTTTGTTCTAACTTTGTAATTACTTATATGTAAAATGTGTGACTCTAGTCATAGTGGTATCTATAAAAATTTCAATTCCATTTAAGTTAATTAGCACATGAGGAAAGAAATGCTTACAAAATTATTATAATTAAGTTTCTTTAAATGGCCACATTTTGAGGATACAAAGAATTGAGTAGTTAGTTCCCTAAAGAGATAAGTGAACATACTATAAAGAACAAAATGTGCTTTCTTGCTTAGATCATTTCACCTTTTCTGATTGGAGTTAAATCCACCTTGAGATGTCACATACAACCTGAATAAAATATTCACTAAACATGTTAGCTGGTAAGGGAACAAAATATAACAATTTTTCAAAAGAAATTCAGTTCTATCAACTACATGATTTAGAGAAAAATCTAGAGCCATCTGCCTTTTTGCAAAACTACTTCTCTCATTTTTACTATCTTATTTGGTCTAAGAAAGCACAAAAGTTGAGCATTTAAAAGTTTCATTTGTTTTAAAGATCTCTTAAAAAGAGATAATAAACAATGTTTTAGAAGATGCTTAGAAAAGAGGATAGTGAGGACATTTGAAATATTATAGTTACATGTACTTACCTTTACTTTCTTTTTTGCTTTTTAATCCTCTTAATGTAGGACTGGAATTTGTTGAGGATTACACTAGTTGCCCCAGAGAGATATGACTACGGGAATACTAAATTGAATTTTAAAAAGATGAAATTTATAGCTTACCAAATTAATAAAAATATTTCAGGAAAACCATCAACATATCATTTTTTGTCAAAATTGGAGACAGTATTTCAACTTAACAGCCTTCTTGTACCTTTCTGAACTCAATTTCCTTCTCAGTTTTCCTTTTACATGTGTCTCTGATCTTTCAGTGCTTCATACTGATCTGACTATAAAAATCAACACAAATGTGCTCTATCAAATTCAAATTTTCCATGTTCCTTTTTTAACACGAATAGTGTCATACTTTGGCATTTATTTGGTTATTTTGGCAATTCCAATTAAAGTGTAGTAAATAGTGGAGGATATGGATTCGTTATCCTTCTTTGTCTGGATCTTTGCAGATATTTCCAATTTGTGGAGCTGTTAGAACATCAACTTCTATATTTTATTCTCCCTGGCAACAGGAATGGGTTGAGGGACAGGCTTGTCCAGCATACCTTTGCATCTCTATGGAAAGAATGATTGCTTTAAAAATGGGCACAAGGATGAAGCTAGACCAATTAAAGTATTCCAGTGCACTTTTCTGCTGGAAATCATGGTAAACACAACGTGTCTTCCTTTTAGATCACTAGGTGGAAGGATAAAATTTGAGATTTCTGGATGCCATTTTTCTTTCTTTTGTTTTTTTTTTTAATTGTAGTAAGAACACTTAACATGAGATTCACCCTCAACAAAATTTTAAGTACAGTAGAATGTTGTTAACCATAAGCACAAAGTTTTATAGCAGATTTCAAAAACTTAATAATCATATCTGAGACTTTATACCCACTGAATAGCAACTCCCTGTTTACTCCTCCCCCCAGCCCCTGGCAACCACTATTCTACTCTCTGCTTTTATGTGTTTTGACTATCATAGATAACCTCATAGAAGTGGGATTATGTAGTATTTGTCTTTTTGTCCCTGACTTAATTCACTTAGCATCTATGTTATTGCATATTGTAACAATATAATATTATTAAACCTTAAAAATAAGGTTTTTAAGGTTTAAGGTTTTTAATAAAACCTTATTTTTAAGGTTTAATAATATTATATGTTTTACCACATTTGCTTTATCCATTTATCTATTGATGGACATTTAGGTTGCATCCACATCTTGGCTATTGTGAATAAGGTTGCAAGGAACATAGAGGTGCAGATATTTATTCAAGATCCTGATTACAATTATTTTGGATAAATACCCAGTAGTGATACTGTTGGATCATATGGTGGTTCTATTTTTAATTTGTTTAAAAACTCTACACTGTTTTCATATTGTCTGTACCATTTTACATTTCTGCTAATAGTATATAAAGAGTTTGATTTCTCCACATCCTTGTCAACACTTGCTGTCTTGTGTTAGGATCAGAGCTATCCTAACAGGTGTGAGGTGATATCTCATTGTGGTTTTGATTTGCATTTCCTTGATAATTAGTGATGTTGAGCATCTTTTCATATATTTGTAGGTCTTTGTATGTTGTCTTTGGAGAAATGTCTGTTCAAGTCCTTTGCCTATTTCTTAATTGTATTATTTGTCTTTTGCTATTGAGCTGAATGAGTTTCTTATATATTTTAGATATTAACTCCTTATCAGATGTATGGTTTGCAAATATTTTCTCCCATTCTATAGATTGTGTCTTCACTTTGTTGTTTTCTTTGCCATGCAGAAATGTTTTAGTTTGATGTAGTACCATTTGTTTACCTTTGCTTTTCTTGCCTGTGCTTTTGGTGTCATATCCAAGAAATCATTGCCAAGATTAATGTCATAAAGATTATCCCTTATATTTTCCTTCTAGGAGTTTTATAGTTTCAGATCTTATGTTTGTGTCTTTAATCCATTTTGAATTGATGTTCATATATGGACTAAGAAAAGGGCCATATTTCATTTGTTTGCATGTAGATATCCAGTTATTCCAAACCAATTGTTAAAGAAACTATCTTTTCCCTATTGTGTATTCTTGACACTCTTGTCAAAAATCAATGGATTTTCTTATATGAATTTGGTTTATTTCTGGGTTCTCTATTCTATTCCACTGGCCTATATGGCTTTCTTTACGCCAGTAACAATGCTGTTTTAATTATTATAGCTTTGTAATAAAATCAGGAAGTGTAATGCCTCTAGCTTTCTTCTACTGTCTCAAGATTATTTGGCTACTTGGGGTCATTTGTCATTGGGAATAAATTTTAAGATTGTATTTTCTGTATCTTTAAAAAATACCATTGGAAATTTGATAAGGATTGCAATGAGGTTGTATATTCCTTTGGGTAGTCAGGACATTTAAACAATATTAAGTCTTCTAATTCATGAACATGAGATGTCTATCCATTTATTTATGTTTTCTTTAATATCTTTCATCAATGTTTTGTAGTTTCCAATGTATGTCTTTTACTTCCTTACATAAGTTAATTCCTAAGTATCTTATTCTTTTTGATTGTGTTGTAAATGAGATTTTTTTTTTCCTAATTTCCTTTTGGATAGGTCATTTTTAGTATAATGCAAGTGATTTTTGTATGGTGATTTTGTATTCTGCAATTTTACTCATTTATGCATTAGTTTGAACAAGTTTTTTTGTGGGTTATTTAGGGTTTTATAGGATCATGTCATCTGCAAACAGAAATAATTTTACTC
Organism: Cheirogaleus medius; assembly: GCA_008086735.1. Lineage (NCBI taxonomy): Eukaryota > Metazoa > Chordata > Mammalia > Primates > Cheirogaleidae > Cheirogaleus > Cheirogaleus medius. The sequence continues at coordinate 96,743,388 of VBSM01000272.1, read as the reverse complement.
ATTCCTTCCTGATTTAAATGCATTTTATTTCATTTTCTTGCCTAATTACTTTAAGATTTCCATTAGCATGTTGAATAGGAGTAATGAGAGTGGGTATTTTTGTCTTGCTCCTGATTTTATAGGAAAAGCTTTCAGTTTTTTACCATTGAGTATGATGTTGGCTGTGGGCTTGTCATATAAGGCTTTCATTATGTTGAGGTACATTCCTTCTATACCTGATTTGTTGAGAGTTTTTACCATTAAAGGATTTTGACTTTTGGTCAAATGCTTTTTCTGCATCTTTTAAGAAGATCACATGAATTTTATCTTTCAGCCTGTTAATGTAGTGTATCACATTATTGATTTGTGTATATTGATCCTTCCTCACATCCCAGAGATAAATCCCACTGGATCATTGTGTACAATACTTTTACTGTGCTGTTGAATTCGGTTTGCTTGTATTTTATTGATGGTTTGTACATCTATGTTCATCAGGAATATTGGCCTATAGTTTTCTTATTGTGTCTTTATCTGGCTTTAGTATTTAAGTAATGCTGGCCTCATAAAATGAGTTTGTAAGTGTTCCTTCCTCTTGAATTTTTTGGAAGGGATTGAGAATGATTGATGTTAATTCTTTAAATGTTTTGCAGAATTTGCCATCAAAGCCATCTTGTCCTGAGCTTTTCTTTGTTGGAACATTTTGATTACTGATTTAACCTTGTTACTAGTTATAGGATTTTCTGTTTTTTCATGGTTCAGGCTTGGTAGATTGTATATTTCTAGGAATTTATCCATTCTTTTATGTTATTCATTTTTTTTGCTGGATAATTATTCATAGTAGCCTCTTCTGAACCTTTATATTTCTGTGACATCACTGCTAAGTGTCTTCCTTGATTTTTAATTTTGTGTATCTGAGCCTTCCCTCTTTTCTCCACAGTCTAGCTAATGGTTTGTCACTTTTGCTGATCCTTAACCAAACAAACAAAAAACACCTCTTACTTTCATTGATCTTTTCTATTATTTTTATGTTTTTCAATTTTGTTTTTTTAAAGAGAGAGAGAGGAGGTCTTGCTCTGTCACCCAGGCTGGAGTGCAGTGGTGTGATCACAGCTTACTACAACCCTGAACTCCTAGGCTTAAGCGATCCTCCTGCCTCAGCCTCCCCAGTAACCCCATGTACCACATTTGTGTACTACCGTGCTTGACTAATTTTATTTTTATTTTTTGTAGAGATGAGGTCTCGCTAAATTGCCCAGATAGGTCTTGAACTCCTAACCTCAAGCAATCCTCCTACTTCGGCCTCCCAAAGTGCTGGGATTACAGGTGTAATCCCACTGTTCTAATCTTTTTTATTTCCTTACTTCTGATAATTTTTAACTTAGTTTGTTCTTCTGTTTCTAGTTCCTTGAGCTGTCAAGTTAGATTGTTTATTGAGGTATTTATTCTTCTTTAAGGTAGGTATTTATTGCTATAAACTCTCTTTTTGGTACTACTTTTTGTTGAATCCCATAAGTTTTGTTATGTTGTGTTTATATTTTTCTTTGCCTCAAGATAGTTTTGAAATTTCCTTTTGATTTTCTTTTACCCACTGATTACTCAAATGTGTTTTTAAATTTTCACATATTTGTGACTTTTTCAGTTTTCCTTCTGCTATTAATTCCTGGTTTTATTCTATTGTGGTCAGAAAAGATACTTGGTGTGATTTCCATTGTCTTAAATTTGTTAAGGCTTGTTTTGTAACCCATATATCATGTGATATATCCTGGAGAATGTTCCATGTGTGCTTTAGACAAATGTATATTCTGCTGCAGTTGGGTGGATTGCTCTCTATATGTCTGTTAGATTCATTAGGTCGATAGTGTTTTTCAAGTAGATTTTACTCTAAGTGTCAGTCAAAAAGGATCCTATATTTATTTCCTCATAGGACATTTAGTAAAATAAATTTTAATTCAATATTTTGTCATATATATTCATTATTAGACTCAAAGTTCCTTGAATCAGAGACCATCTGTACTTGAATCATACAATAAACATTTCCCTGGTGCCAGGAATACAGGAATGAATAAAACTCTATTTCCCTGTGCTACCAAGAAAATCTTTAAGTAGACGCAATAAAGGCAAGGAATTTAATTTTGATGAAGAGTATTCCAGACAAAACATATGTATGTATAAATGACATAAGTTGGGAAAGAGCTTGGTGGATTCCAGAAGCAGAAACGAGCAAGTTTGACTGGACCACAGTGAGCAGGGAAAGGAAGTGATGGATGGAAGGTGAGCCAGGAGGTGTGGTAACAGCAAAATCACCCATGTCCTTATAGGTGATGTTAAAGGGTGAATAGAGCAAAAACAGAGGGTGTATTCTTATAGAACAAAAAATAAAATGTGTTTATTTTAACGAAGCTCACTGATGTCAAATACTGCAGAAGATCAACAGAGAGGAAGACTGAGGGCCCACTGGAATGAACAGCTTGGGGGACATTGGAATTTCATCAATAGCAGCTTTGGTGCTGTGGGAGGGAGTAAAAATCAGTTTTTGTGATTCGAGGTGTGATTAGAAATTCAGGAAGAGGAGATAATGTATAAAAAATCCTAGTTTCTGACAGAAATAGGATTATAGCTGGCTGGAGATCAAAGGTTAAAAAGGTTAATTTTTTAAAGTGGGAAACATATACCTAGAATATGGTCTAGATTAGGTACCAATGAAATATTTTAATGTGATTTTAACTTGACTTAACATGTAAGAGTAAATTTTTTCCAATCAAATTGAGATCCTAGAGTCAGACATTTATTATAACTCAGAGCCATTTATTTTATGATTTTTATCCTCTAGTCTGAAAGCTTCAACTCTAAGCAAAGAGAATTTTTCTGTCTTTCATAACTAACACCTAAAGTCTAGTCTGTTACAAGTTACTTTAGAAAAATCTAAATGTTGGAAATACATTTTTTCTCTGTATGAAATCTTGAGTTATGTTTCTTTTTAAACCTTACAGATGTCAGCATCTCCTATACAAGCCGAAATTTCTTCTACCCTGATGCCAGCATTTCAAAGTACTTTAATTACTAAAGATATACATGTTATATACTTTAGTGATTTATAGGATTTTTTTAAAATCAAAGAAAAATCAAGAATAATAAATTTATAAATCATAATTCTATACTGTTTTAAACTTAGTTCATCTTGAAAAGTATCACTTCAAATAGAAAGGAATGTTATTCTTTTCATAAATTACAAATACTTACTTGGCCATAATTTTCAGCCTCAAAGACATAATGATTCAGAATGGAGAGATGAGTTTCACAAATAAGACAAAGGCTTCAAATGTTATGCTAATTTTGCTCAGGTGAGAAAAACAAAGTTTGTTTGGTTTTTTTGTTCTCACTTTCTTTTATGGTTTTCAACATGAGAGAGTCAATTTTCCAAACAAAAATTATTGTCCATCCCAGTAGGAGGAGCTAAAGGTCAACATATCACTGATGTTTGCAGCAAAAGTTCTGGGCTTTTTGGCTGACAAGGTAATTACTGACTGAAATAAAGATGCAAGAAAAATTATCTTTTTAAAATTTTCCACCAGCAAATTTACCAGTATTCTTCTTCCTAGAGACAATACAATCATTTCCATTTGTCTCACACAACTTGTTTATCTCATATACCAAACTCTGTGATTTTCCATTATTCAAGCAGGCATGTCAAAACCTTCTCCCAAAAGAGTCTGACAGGGAGTCACTCAGGTTAGATACTATTAGCTATGTTTGATACTGAATAATATCTAATGGGGCAAGATGACTGGTTCTATTTTGTCTCTTTCTCCTGCTTGAATTACTGTTGCAAATGTAAAGCTAAGACCCCTGAAGCTTTGACAAGTCACATTTCACAGAACATCAAGTGTATATTTTTGAAGGCACTTACCTCCACATAAACAGTATAAAATCAGTTTTAGTAACTCTAACTAATGTCTCTTCTCAGAGAGGGAGAGTAAAATCTCCATAGAAATTTAAAAGCTGATTTTTCATTTCTGGACAAAGAACTCCATTAGGAGGGCAAAGCAATCTCCCAGGGAAGTTAAATACCTCTGTTGCTCAGAGAAAAGATATCATGAATGCTCGCAGTTAATTAAACGCTATGTAAATGGCATACTTTTCTCTTCCAAGATTCTGGAAATTTCCTTTACAGAGATATTTTAAATGATTTATTCATGTACTCAGAGTCCACTAGGCTTTGCAGACCTTCTCTGATGAAGGCCCCTTCCTGAACAGTCCCAGTCAAATCCCAGGGTGACCTTAAATAATAAAATCCTCCTCGTTGCCAAAGAATCACTGTTTAATTTCAGGTGGTCCCCACAGGAAGTGAAACACATTTGCACAAAATTCAAAGTATGAGAGGGAGCACTTTTTTCCATAAAATCAAATCTCTCTTTTTAATTATCTCCTCTTATATCACTAACCCAGGTAAAGCCACCCTCTTTCCTTTTCCTTCTTAAGTGACAAAGCTACCTAGGCCACCCATTCACCTGAGATATAAAAATGTTCTGTGAGATAGGAAAAAAAATTAAGTTTTACTTTTATTTCAACAGGATACTAATATCCTAGGTCCTTTCAATTTTCTTCTTTTTATTTTTTTCCTCTTCTAGTTGAAGCATTGCAGGATAAATGCATAGCTATGAATAAATACTCAAAGCCATTCCACTTATAAAAGTGTATTTTTCAATGAGAAAATGAAAGTCAAATTCTTTACTTTAATTTAACAGTCAGTTCCCCATCTGAAAGTGTGTATTTT
>VBSM01000272.1:96709238-96732149 GCA_008086735.1 Cheirogaleus medius | reverse complement strand
TGCTTGACAAAAGGTGCTTGTCAAGGTCAAGCATGTTTCTCTAAAGGTGAAGATTGAGGGAAGTGTGTAAACAAATGGTAGAACAAATAACAGAACTGCTTAGTTTTTTTCCTTCAACTATGTTGACCCCAAATCATTACAACCTCTTGGCACCTGTTTCTGTCACTTTCTCCTCCCTCCTGCCACCTCCTTCCTTAGTTCCATTGTTGGAATGGCTAATTAATCACATAGAGCTGTTTTTAACATGTTTTTGCCCTGAGAGGACTTTCAAACAATTAGTCTCTTTGCAAGTGTTCAAAGATGTAATACATTTTGCCAAGAATGTAAACTCTCCAGATTTCCTGCTTCCTGTCCCTGATCTACATTAACCCAGTCTTTCAAGGCTCTATTTCCAACTGTTGATGAGACCATAGACAGAAGATGGCACTGTTGACTCGTTATTAAAAAGTCAGTAATCACTTTAAAGAAAAAGCTATGCTTCTGTTAGAAAAAAACAGTGTTATTAGAAACTGGAAGTGAGACTACATATATAATGAAACCCCACATTTTTGAACATTACAATAGGAAATATAAGGTTAAAATTAGACTAAGTAAACTAAGCCATGAAAAACAATCTTACTGATTGTTAAATTTTCAGGAACAGCCCGTTTCAAAGGAAATTCAGTTCTAGTTACCTGTAGGAGAGAGATAAGACTAGGCTCTTGGGGTTGACTCCAAACTCTACTCTGAAAAACCATAAGACATTAGACAAGTTATTTAACCTGTCTCTGAGCCTGACTGTTTTTACTGTAAAATGGGGATTATACATCCATTTTGTATGATCACTTTGTGGATTGAATGAGCACATAGCAAAAGTTCATTAATGATACAAGAAGGTAAGTCTTTGCTTATCATGTTAGTAATTAACTCTATCAACACCAAATAGCCCACTACCTAACCTAGAAAAGCTGTGTGGAAATTGATTAGATGACTGAAATAAAACCCAGAACTTAATTGAATTTTGTGTTGACTTACTGATACTTAAACAAGAAGCAGGGCACACATAAAATAAGTAATTAGTTACAAATCTTGAACTTTACAGCACTTGGCTATTTCAATCCTTCCTTTTCTTTAACAGGAAAATTTAATTATTCCCAATTAAATTATTGAAGATATTTCATTATTAATAAGGGAAGATTTTATTTAGGATTTCAGAAACACTAAGAGAATAAACTATTTTATTTAGAAAGGTAAGATTAAAAGTATTGATTACTCTTTTATATTTTATTTTATTTATTATTCTGATTGTAGATATTATTTCATAGCCTACCTTTCCTTTGAGAAACTTAAATGGGAAAATAACATATGGTAGAACATTTTACCTGTTGGTTCCCTAAAGTTTAAAGTGAAGACACACTATTTGATGCTCAGTCTACACTAATTAAACATGAACATTTTAAATTAATATGCATAGAAATGAAAGCCTTGGTCTATCTTATAATATTTAACTTTGCAGTAATAATAACTTTAGGCATCAAAAGTTTAAATGGTTATTTAGACATTATTCAATGTTTGAATATTCATTCTTATAATCCCTATGTGATAGAGCTATTCACCAAAAGCAAATTTCTTCATTTGGGGCACACAGTCAGCTTATATTTCTTGGTTTCCTGTGAAGTTAAATGTGGACATAGGACTCAGTTCTAGCCAATGGAATGTGCATAAAAGTGATGCATGCCATTTCCATACCAGTTCTTCTAGGAAGAGGGTATACTTCCAACCCCAAAGATCTAATTTTTCTTCTACTGGTTAGATGTTAATGACAGAGAGGTCCTAAGGAATGGAAAGAATCTGAGTTGCTGAATTTTCATGTAAAGGAATTCATTCATGGTAAGTCAGAAGTAAACTCTCTTTGTTCTATTAGTTAGCATTACCCAAACTAATATTCCCACAAAAAATAGTGACCTAGTAATCACACTGTGGCATATGATGTACTACCATTCTTTAGAACATCCTAGGCTAAAATAGGAACCCAAAGTAATCAGAGCCTTTTGAAGGGAGGGGCCAGGGTGTTTTGTTCATTCAGCTCATCAACAATTCTCTATTGAGGGTGTTCACTTTTCATTAACCTTTTTTTAAAATTAAAAATATCAGATAATATCTTATTGAGTGTTAATGTTTGAGTACGTTTGCACAGATATCTCTGCCTCTCCTCATTCTCTTTCTATATCATTTCCTTCATTAATCTGTAAAATGAAGGAAAATATTTAAAATTAAAATTGATAAGCACACACCTTCCAAAGAGTGAGAAGTGAGTGGCATATATTTATTTCCTATTTCATTGCTTTTTTTCCGCTTTCTTAGAATCTAAAGTGTAGGAAGAAAGGAAAGTTGAAAATTCCTAAGTTACAGTATTTTTTTTTATTGTAGAAGAAGAGGACTTGGAGAGATACCTGCTGTTGAGCATAACACAGTACTCAGTCTTCTCAGTCGTTAATGGTGTAGAAAGAAATTTTTAATAAAACTTGATGTATCCAAATGTTTTTGGTGTAGTTTACAGTGAGGATCACATGCTAGTTCTTTTCCATTCTCTGTTCCTTAGGAGAGTGATTCTTGTAGATCTACCTTTCTGGCTTCCAGTTGGATAGGGCTGGCGGGAAGTACGTGCAGAAAAGTGGATATGATAGAAGATGAGAAAGGGCAGGATATTTCTTCTCTTCCTCCCTCCATCTTATGCACAAGATTCTGGAAAGCCCTGAAATGTCCTCTAGCACCTGGATCTGATATTACAACTTCTTTCCTTATCCCTTCTGGCCTAGGGTGGGAATGGCTTCCCTGTTTTGCCAGTCCCTGAGCATTGCTGCCTCTATTTTTGGTTCTCAAATCCCTAAATAGTCTTAACAGTTGACCAAAAACAAGTGCAATAGCCTAGCCAAGTTGTCACATAAATTTAACTATCGTATATACCCTGAGAATCTTGGATTTAAAAATGAAGAGCATTTCTACAAATGGAACAAAGGAAGAACAAGCCAGTGAAAATGTTTTCATAACCCACAGATAATTTTCCCTGAAAATACTATCTATTCAAGAGAGGGATAAAGAAATAAGGATAAGGTCAATAAAACAACAACAACAACAACAAAAATACCAAATAAACAAACAAACAAACAAAAATAGACTTTCTGTTAAAGAGATCCTTTAGATAGAAATTCTTTAGTTGTGATAACACAATATTTTTCCTCCCAGGTATCATAGCATCCAAAAATGAGTGATATTCCATTAGAGATAGTTGAAGAAAATAAAGATCTATAACATTGAAGGAAAAAACTGAAGGTTCCAAGCTTCCTAAGAATGAGACTCCTCTACCTTCAGGCAGTTAGCAGAGCTTTTATATGTTAGAGACAGTTGGGTTTGTCATGAGTTAAAAAGAACAAGAAACAAGAATGTCATATATAAGGCAAGACAATGTTCCAGTATCACTCAGAAGTTTATAGCCTAAGAACAAGCAAATCTGTGATTTTGAGTTTTGTAAAGAAAACAGACACTTAAACAACTCTAAGAGAGCACATTCCACAGTTTGAGCTTTATGAAACAAACAAACTTTATACTGGGAGCTTGGAATTCTTGGTGTAGTATTTCCTAAAAGATCTTAAGCTTTATGTGAGACTTGATAATATTTTAGATATTTAAAATGCTATTATGTTTGAGGAGAAGAACAATAGAATATGTATAGTTATAAAGATAAACTGGAGTTCAAGATGTCATTAATTGATAATGACTCAAGTTCAGTTTTAGGGAGATTTTTAGAACAGTGGATGTTCCTCATACCAGCAATGGGAATCTGTGTGAGGTGGCACACATTTTAGTATTATGTGTGGTTAAGCAGAAATAAGATAGCCAGATAAGTAAGTATAGGCATCATGGCTAAACTTGGGAGGGTTAGGTTAGATGACATTAAAGTTCTACTTGATTTTAAGATTTTATCGTTCTAAAATTTATATTCCATGTACTAAAATATATTTTGTCTAAAATATTCCATTTTAGTGATGCTTATGGATATCTGAAGGTATAAATTAAAATATACTTATATCACAAGATTTAAATTTTTTGAAAGTAGCGTACATAAAGTGTTAAGTTTCAGACTGCATTTTTAAAAATTTTAAGTTACTGTGCTTATTTTCCTCATGTTCAATGGCATGATTACAATTTCAAATTCTAGGTATTTAGGACTTTGCAAAGAAGTTGAGCTAGAATTTTGTTTGTATCCATTCAGTTTCTAGGACACAGTATGTAAGCATGGAGATTGAAATATGGGATAAAATTTTGGAAGCTGGGAAATAAACACATTACTTTTTAAAACAAGGAGTCTTATTGAAGTGAAATAAGGAGTTTTGTATGTTTCCCAGTCATTTGGATGTCACTGATCTATAGAATTTTTTCATATTTTAAAGAGAGAGGAGTGATATAGGGTTTTCAATGTTGTTTTCAACTAAGTCTGTGTTAAATAAAAGCAAAGCTAAATTTAGCTGCTAAACTATATTGGTGAGTAACATCTAAGATCAGCATTTGATAAGCATAATTTCAAAATAAAGCACAACCCGTAATGTTTAATATCTCAGTTTCATAAAAACTTATTGTTCTTTCCTGGTTTTTCTTCATTTGCCTGGAAGCATAAACATTTTGGGAGACACATCCAAGACCAATATTTATAATGTTAATTTTTCTGTGGCAGGAACCTTTAGAGTGATTCTTTAGCAAGACTGTGATGAGTTTCAAATGTAAAAATTATGGAATTGCAATCTATAAACTCACTCTCTCAGGTTTTTAAGGCATAGGTTGATCCCTTAAGATTGACTTATAATAATGGGTATATAATAGACAGTATCTTAGTCAAATTTGTGCTGCTATAATAGAAAACCACAGACTGAGTAATTTGTAATGGACAGAAATTTGTTGGCTCAAAGTTCTGGAGGCTAGGAAGCTTGATATCAAAGTGCTAGCATCTAGCAAATGTCTTGCTGTCTCCTCACATGGGAGAAGATAGAAAGGAAAAAGGCTAAGCAGGGCCAAACTTACCCTTTTATAATGGCATAATCCCACCAATGAGGGCAAAGTCCTCCAGGCCCAATCGCCTCCCAAAGGTCTCATACCCTAACATCACCACAATGACAAATGAATTTCAACATGAGCTTTGGAAGGGACAAACATTCAACTCATAGCATTCAATGAGGGGGAAAAATGGCCAACAGAAGACATGATTTCAACTCTTAAGGACTTTTCAACCTAACTAGAGAAAGACAATGTATGAAATTATGGGAAAATAACTTTAACACAATTTATCTGTAAGTATATGACAGAGAGCTTGGCCCAAATATATAAAAGTTAAGGTAATGTATAGAACTAATTACATGGAAGTAAATTTAACCTGAGAAGAATTCACAAAATTTTCCAGTGCAAAGTGTTTTATTTTTTTATTCCATAAGAATATTAATTCACTGATTTGTTACAGATAAGTCTTAGAGATCTATTAGACATTAGATGCTTCACTTAAAGTTTGAGAATGGGTGAATCAGAGTGAAGCATGTTCATGATACATCTGTGCTTCATGCTTATAATGACATCTAGGCCTTTTTGACATATAACTTTCTTAGGGCTTTGTAACTTAGGATGCTATATCTGCTCTCAAAATATTCTGTGGTAAATAGTCTTGTTTATGCATTAAATATTCAGTGAAGTCACAATTACAAATTTGCTGGGCATGTAGAGAAGTGAAAACAATTTTATGTTCTTGGCTCTTGCTTGATTTTACATTTTAAAATTAGATTTCACTCAGTGCCTTCCAAATTGGTAGCTTGCATCATATTCTGCCTTCATCAACTATGCTCTGTTTTAATACACCTTTTTTTTTTAAATCGCACATACACAAAAGTAAATTTACTTGAAGAGGAAGACATATTTAGCATTTTTCTGAAGCAGAACACAGAAGCCAGTTAAGTGTATATGATTTATTAAAGCCCTGTTGGAACCTAAAAGGCACATGAACTTTCTCGTGGGATAGCCCATGGCACTTCTTTTGACAGCACAAATATTTCAAACAAACCAAGTAGTCAATTATAAAATGTCATGTTATGGGGTTGTACATATTCTTTCCAGTGAATAAGTTTGAAAATGCAACATTTCAATATAAACTAGGGTTTGATACACTTATGAAGTCTATGAACAACTATTCATTGTAGCCATTTTGTAATGACAATATTTTAAAGAAATAAACTGTGAATCATTTTTAAAAATCCCACACTATTGATTATAAGAAAGAAATGTATATGTCACTATTCTATAGCTCCAACATTTTTATTTTTTTTATTTTGAGGTGTTTTATCCAAAAAAAAGACATCTAATGTTCCATGGGAGTGATGACTCCCCCATTGGAAATTGAAAATCTCTGAGCACAGGACAAATTGTCATGAATGAAAGAACAGCTGAGGTTCATAGAGAAGCAGAATGAGAATAGTTTAGATTGAGGCTACTCGATCATATAACTTGGATGGAGACTGAGAACGAAGATAACTTGTTAATATAATAACTATTTGCTATGGGAAATTCTAATGTTAGAATATCAGACTGCAAACAAGTAAATAATGTGACTACTTTAGGACATTCTTGTTACCAAATTTTTCATGCATACAGTTTTCTCATCTAGGAAAAAGAGCTGTCTTTTCAAGATAATAGTTTGTTTATCAAAACTCACCTAGGACCCTTAACTCACCTGTCTACTACTACTGTGTGTGAACCTTCCCAAATCCAACCAGTTCCCTATCTTAAAAAACTTTTTCCAAATTACTCAAAGCTATGCATCCAAACCTTATAAATGTCCCATCTTAAATTTTTCAATTTTTTTTCAAGGCTGGTTCTCCCTATGTTGCCTAGACCAGACTCAAACTCCTGGGCTCAAGTGATTCTCTTGCCTCCGAAGTGAAAACTCCTGGGCTCAAGTGATTCCTCAGCCTCCGAAGTAGGTGGAACCACAGGTGTGAGCCACCACACCTGGCCAAATTTCTCATTTCAAGACACTATTAGCAATTCTCAAGGTGGGAATTTCTTTTGCTTTCGTAGTTTTAACAAATTGAGGTTTTCTGTGTAGAGATCAGTCCTCCGATGTTATAAACTCCATGTTTGGTAGAATTTAAAAATTCTGAACAGGATGTCACTTGAGGACACAGTAGACATTTTTTAAAGAAAAACAGAAAAGTGAGCCTCCTAAACCTTCCTGAGTGACTGGTGCAAAGCACATTTAAAAATCATCATAGAATGATGAGGAACAACTTCTGAAGAAAGTAATGGGTGGTTTGAATGAAAACTCTCAAAGTCCAGAACCACTTGACCAAGAAACTGTGCAATGGAAACAGAATGGGAGAAAACAAGATGCAAACAGAAATGCTGGAGCACCAGAACACATGAGTGAGACAGGTTGTGAAAGATAAACTGAGCTAATTAAAAAAAATCTCTGGCTGAATCATGCTGAAGACCATACATTTGCCTCATCTCTATGGAGAGCGCAAGGATAATGGAAACTGACTGGGAAGTAGAGAAAAAGGCAGAAAATGGTGATCAGAAGTTGAGCTGAGGAGCCTCAATGATGATGCTAACTTAAATACATCCTTTAAAAGACCTGAAGGAAAAAAGCAAGGAATATCAGAAAACGATGTGAAAAAAAACCCAAACAAATAAAGAGGTAACAGGACAAGTAAAAATCCTCTACACTGAGTGAGCATCTGTGCAGTCTGAAAATTTTCAGCTTGAAAGTGAGATTCAAAAGCTTCCACTGAAACTTGAATTACATCAGGAACATAACATGCAACTTCAGAGAAAATTAATTAAGGAGAAATAGAGAAGAAACTTCCCCAAGTGTATAGAAACAGAAACTACACATATCAGTTACACAATTTTGACACAGAAATGGACAAAGATATGAACAAATAATTAGGGAGAGCATCTTCCTTCCAACAAAATTAAACTCTCTTCTATGAGAAAAGAGCTTGAAAAAGTTGAATGACAGCTCTGTTGAAAGCTCAACCAGCTTAGGGGGAAAAAAAAAAAGATGGCAACAGGCTAATAACGAGTTCAAGTTCCAGCCTTTCCCAAATGGCCCTTTTATTCCTGCTGCTCCACATGCAGCCTGCAGAGGCTCTGAAGTACCAGGGGATCCTCGAGGTCATTAGGTCACCCAGGTCACCCAGGGAGGAGGAGGTCACACTGGGAGGGCTCAGGGATACAGGGTCACCTGCAAATTTGACTCAGTTTTCATTATGACAGGGTCCTGAATACCCACAACTGCAGTAGAACATCTGCCTGTGTTGTTTCTATGAAGTAATGTTGATTTATCTCTTTTTGGTTTAGCTACTGTTATTTAATTGATGCCACAGATGCTCTTATTCAAGTAGACAGAACGTTATAATATCTAAGACTGTATTTTTTAAATAAAGATTTGTTTAATATGATTCTTGTGAGTTCATCATTTGCACATCATTGGAACTTCTAGAATTAGTGTAAATTTCATATTTTGATAAATAAAAGTTCCACTATTTCTTAAATCATCACCAAAGTTTGACATACGTACAGATGTGAAGCCACATCTGATACAGTAGCTGTAAATGGAGTCATCCCCTGGTTAAATTTACCATAATTCACTGTCAATCTCGAATATCCATCTGTCTTCTGCACAGACTAAATAGGTAAGTTGAATGGGGATGTGGTGGAAATCATTAACCCTCCATCTTTCAAGCCTTTGATGGTGGCACTAATCTCTGATATTCCTCCAGGAACACTGTATTGCTTTTGGTTTATTATTTTGTCTGTGTAGAGGTAGGTGTAGTGGCTTCCCCTTGTGCTTTTCTTAACAAAATAGTCCTCATTCCACAGGTCGGGTAACCAATGTGGGAATTCTACTAGCAGACAGCCTTCAAATTTGAACATTGACTCTACACTGAATCTACAGTCTGTCAGACCACCCTGCAGATTGTGAACTTGCCAGCTTCCATAGCTGTGCCAGCCATTTTCTTAAAATGACTGTCTGTTATGTGTGCACATATTCCACTGATTCTATTTCTCCAGACTAATGCAAAATATAGACTTTATATTAGTCAGGATTTTTAATAATATGAATGCTAAATGGTGTGTGTTATGGGAAGAATTGTGTCCCCTTTAAATTCATATGTTGAAGTCCCAACTTCTAGTACCTCAGAATGTGACTGTATTTGGAGATAAGGTCTTTAAAGATTAAATTAAAATAAAGCTGTTAGGGTGGGACACTAATGTAATATAACTGATGTCCTTATAAGAAGAGGAAGAGACAACAGGGATGCACACAGACAGAGAAAAAGCCATGTGGGGACACAGAGAGAAGGGGACCATCTGCAAACCAAGGAGAGGGGCCTCAGGAAAAATCAAAATTGCTGACACTTTGATCTTGGATTTCTAGCCTTCAAAACTGAGAGAAAAGGTATTTCTGTTATTTAAGTTACCCAGTCTGTAGTATTTTGTTATGGCAGCCCCAACAAACTAATACATGGGCGTTGTTGGATTTTTTTTTCTATTATTACCAATGCTAATCTTATCATTTCACTTATAGTAACTTCAGAAAATTTTACTCAGCTTAATTATCAACTCCACTATTAACTTTTCCCCTAGAGTTCACATATTCCATGGTTTACAGCTCAGAAGCTTTTTGCCTTCTACTCCATTTAAATAAGGTATGGATCTCTCTAAGTTTGCACAGGAATTGCAAGGTGGAAACCATAGTCTGATTTCCTAAATAGCTGAGCCATCAATCAGGAAGCTCTGCAGCCTACCCTCATGCCCGGACACAGAATATTTCTTACCTCCTTGGTGAAACAGTGAGCCATACACCTTTTGACAAGTTTATTTTTAAGGTGACTTTTTGTGAAAACTGTTGTTGGAATATTCTGAAAAATTCAGAATATTTTATTTTTCATCCAAAGCTTTTAACCATTTAAAGAAAAGGTTAGTCCTGAAATGTTTTTATTTGTTGATTGTGTGTTGTGGAGGAGTGTTGAAGAGAAAAAATGTAAAGTAGGATATAAATTTTATATAGATCCACAGTTTGTATGATTGTTATGAAAGTTTTAATACTGTTAATTATATTAGAGTCTCATGAATCAAATACTGCCTATGGTAGTAGTAGTATCAGCAATAATAGTGATAATAGCAGCAACAGCTTTGGGATGTTTACTCTTTGATAGTAGGTACTATTATTTTTCCTGTTTTACTAGTGAGAAAAATGAAGCACGGTGATTACCCATCATAGATCTAAACTCAAAGTCAAGAATCAAGCATATGTTAAAGCTCTGATTAAACCAGAACAATCTGTTACTAGATCTTCAATGCATTTAATCATGTTACATACTGCTTTACCACGGGAACTGCAAAGATTGTAGGAAATAATGAAAGCATCTTCATATTTTACTGCCTCTGCATTAACTTTTCTGTGTTGAGAAATTGCAAATGCTCTACTTTTGAGTATATACATCTAGATTTATCTCTTTCTGTATATGTATATGTAGACATTTGTACATGTATATTCATATCATTTTTATTGATAGTAAAAAATTCTTACAGGTTTTTATATTTTTTCTAAGTAGTGAAATTTAATTTGAATTTTTTAAAAATTTTATCTTTTTTTCTTTGCATTTTACTAATAATACATGTCATAGTCTTATTCATCACAAATTACTGAAAGTTTTATAAAAAGAAGTGTAATAGTGATAGCAAATTCTTGATAGTGTGTTAAGCATTCTTACTAATGATATACAGATATTAATTTAAGTCACAGTAAGTCTATGAAGTAGGTACTAATATTAGCACCATTTCACATATAGGAAGCTAAGGCAAAAATAGGTTATATAATTTGTCCAAGGTTATACAGCTAGATTCTAAATCTTGGATGACTTGCTCTAGAGTTCATGCTTTTAAACATCACCTTTCTATTTCTCAATATAGCAGAATTCAGAGGAAGTATTTAAAAGCTTATGGCAATGTAAGGCCAGTGTATACATACATTTTTCTAGCAATTATTGAGTGGGAAATATTAATCATGATACACCCATAAATATATATGTTTAACCCTTAACTGTTAACAGTTAAGGGTTAATTACATACTATGATTTTAAAACATACTTAAACAGAGTCGTTTATTGGTTGCCTGCACTTAATGATGGCTGTATATCATTACCACCCCTCCTAGGCAGAGGTGAGGTCTATTTCTCCATCTCCTTGAATGTTAGCTTGACTGCCTGTAACTGTTTAAATCAATAAAATAGAGCAGAATTGACATTTATGTCAGTTATAGGTTTACAGTTGTAGGAGGACTGACAACTTCAGACTCTCCCTTTTGGAACTCATCTACCTTGCTATGAGGAATCCAATAGTTAGAAAATTGAGTCCCTGGCTAATACCCAGCCGAGCGGTACCTGAGAGCCAGGACAGTGACTGAGCCATCTTAGAAGTGGATCCTTGGCCTCAGATGAGCTTCCCTAGTGTGATATTCCTAACTTAGAATATCTCCACCAAGCTCTGCCCACACTGCAAAGTTGTTAGCAAAAAAATTATTCTACTGTTTTAAGTCACTAAGTTTTGGGGTGGTCTATTATGCAATAATAGATTACAGAAACACTGACAAAATATTTTACTCGAATAAATGTCTACTATAGCAACAGTAAAAAAAATGAAGATTATTATATTAACTTTCCCTTTAAAGCAAGCACAAGTTTTCCTGGTGTTTATAAGTTTGCTTCATTTAGAATGATTTGTCCAATATATATTATTTTTGTACCTTGAAATTGACCTATAATAAAAGGGTATGTATGGGTTAGACCACTAGACCATTGTACTTTCAATTTGGTTAAGTAAAAAAAACTATGTTTCTTGGACTATCTTTTTGTAGGTGGTTTTGGCAGAGTTGACCAGAAGAGATACCTGTGTGATATTTAGGAGGCAGAGGTGAGGCATGGCCCATTGCTCTCTAAAGGTGGAGTGGTGAGTGATGATGACAGAATCAAACAGGCCAGCAAGTTCCAGCACATCCCCACATTCCATTGCTCTGCGTCCAGCTCATCTTTCCAACTGCTGGCCCTGCTGGTGACCACCAGTGGCTGTAGGCCTATCCCAGGTGCTTGGCTGCAGATACAAAGACTTTTGCTTAGATTTTTGCATTACCCTTCATGATTCCATTTTGGTGGCTAGATGTGCATGGCTCCTCCGATTGACGGGTTGGTGACTTCTCTTATACTCTACCTCCCCCTTTCAGACATTCACTTCCCAAACTCAACCTATATCACACATCTACTTCTCTATTTGCATCCCAACTGACATTGGGGTGATGGAATTTCTGGCTCCATTCAGGTCATATTTCATATTTCAAAAGATTTGTAATTTTTACAGTGTTTCATGATGTATTGGTAAAGGAGTGATATATTATGGTAAGCTCATTAAAAAATATCATGGCTGGTATGTGCAAATAGCAATCAAAATATACATGAGAATCATGTCAACTAATATTGTAGTAATGAAGATACAGTTGGCCCTCTGTATCTGTGGGTTCTGTATCTGTGGATTCAACCACCTCTGAATCAAACATAAAAACAGAGAAAATCAATTAAAATAACAATACAACAATAAAAACATAAATAAAAATACAGTATAGCAACTATTTACATAGCATTTATATTGTGTTAGGTATTATAAGTAATCTAGAGATGATTTAAATTATACAGAGGATACATGTAGGTTATATGCAAATACTACACCATTCTATATCAGGGACTTGAGAATGGTGTATTTCCCTTGCAGACACCAACGGATGATTACACACATTAGGTATCTTTGCAGCAAGGTTTAATACTTGCAGTGTGGTGCATAAGTAAAATCTTGACACTTTCAGTTGTTCAGCAAATATATATTTGGATGCATACTATATAACTACACTAAATTAAATATCAAAGCACTATAAACGAACAAAAAAAAAGCGTGATACTAGTGTTCACAGAGTTTATATCATAACTCACAAAAAACAGGCAATAAAAAAAGTTACTAAAATGAATTTTATAGTAAGAAAGTGTAAGATTCTTTAAATATTGTAGTATGGTTGCCTATCCAAGTCCCAGAGTTCCTGATGGATATTCAGGGAAAGTGAGATTTCAACTAGTGCCTGCAGAATAAGTAGGAGTTACCTGCCTGGGGCAGGGAGAACATCTTTTGCCAAGGATCAGAAAGGAGAGAGAGTTCATAAAATGAGAGAAACTAGAAGGGGCCTCATGAGGGCTGGAGAGTAGAGAGTGATGGGAGAAAGTAATGAGAAATGCAGAATTAGGCAGGGGAGAAATTTCAGGGATCTGAGTCCCAAAAGTGTATGAAGTGTATGTAGTAGGTTTAGGAAAGAGGAACCTGGAGAAATTGAATTTAGTCACAACAGGAGCTGAATCAGCAAGATCAAGCAATACATTTTTTGATGACAGGAACAGCATAATCTGGTGCTGGGAAGAGTAATTTAATTACTGTTTGTGGAGAGTGGTGTGTGGGAAAAGGAGTGGTTAATCAGGGTACAGATAGAACCACAGAGAGGTGGTAGTAGTCAGGGGCAGAAACTTGCACAGTAGCCCAGATGGGGTCTGTGTAGGGAGGGCACATGTGTTGGGGGAAGGGGGGACTCACAGAGGTCCCCCAGTAGGTCTGTGAGCTGGATAGAAGAGTTCCAGCCAGGTAATGTAGAGGGTAGGCAGAAAAGATGAGGTGTTGGAGTAGTCACAAAAGTTTTCTTAGAAAACAAACCATAACCGATATGATATGTGGAAGAAAATTGTCATTTTAATGAGGTAAGCAGGACATTGAGGTACCCTTAACTTAGGCTCAAAGAGACTTTGTCTCCAAATCATTGTAGAAAAATTGGGGATTGGTAGCTTATAAAAAGGGAAATCACAATATATTACTAATCTAAAATATGTTTTCTATTTAAAAGAAAACCTGAATTTACCCTAGATAATTTTATTTTGGAAATATTGTCTCTCTTTAAGTGCTTCACAGGCTAAGAGTATAAATGGTTTACCAACTCAGTTCATCTCTCTAGAGCAGATAACATAAATATTTTTATTATTTTTGAAGTTTGTTTTGGAATACAATAGCCACCACTGTTCTTTCCCTGTTTTATTGGAAAATTGTTTATGTATAACTACAGTTCCAATTTTAAAAATCTTTAAGACCTTTTCTGGAGATAAGGTAGTATAATTTAAAAGTATTAGGATTTAGACATCTGAAAAAGAGAAATCCCCTTCTCACTGCCCAGCAAATTGCAAATGTGATTTTTCCCCTTAATGGAGGGTGAGCATAGTGAGGAGGGAAGATGAGAGTAACTCTGTCCATGCAGGAATAAGTCAGAAAGCAGTTCATGGGCTGGTCTTAATGAAATTTCTGAAAAATTGTACTTTTCATAGGCTCTATTGAAGGAAAAATATCACAGTGGAGTTTAATAACATCAGAGGTTAGTAATAGAAGGAGCGTCCTGGGAAAATAAAAAAATAAAATTTTCTACTTCATAAAATATAACTTTTCCACTGAAATTTTCAGCATATTATAGATGAAATTGCACTAAAGTTGGGAAAAGCACATAAAGATTATGATTGTTTTTTACTCTTTAAAACAGCTTGCTTTTTCTATTTACCTGCTCAAACCTGTGCTCAGGGATTAGCTCTTTTCCTAGCCATTACAGCATCTTGAAATGATCAGAGGCTGCATTCTCCACATTGCTTGTGTGTCAGTCAAAAGCTGGAGGCAGGGGAGAAACTAGTAGGGACTGAAAGGCTTATTTTTTCACTGCAAATTACTAGAATATTACTGAGATCTAATGGTCATGGTTTTCTGTTTTGTACCATTTTAGAATTCAAAAATGGAAAAAAAAAACTGTTTGGATTGCTCCTTCCCCTATTAACAGCTGAGTTCTTCAGAATGTTTTAATAATTTTCATCAAGTGGTGTGTTATAGCCCTCCTGGAATCATATATGCCTATAACTACATGTTCAGAACAATAAACATAATGTTGAAACTGAGCATTTAAAATAGAAAATAAATGATCACTGTGGTTAAATTTCTATGACATTCAAGAACATACGAAAGTGATATTTTTAAGACTGGCAAAATGAGAATCAGAATAAAGCGAATAAGATAATGCATCTAATTAGCAGAATATATCCTGATAATTATATATATACACATATATATTTTATGAGTGCAATAGATGAGAATGAAAGAACTATTGGAAACAGACTGCTTTAGAGTGGAGTTGTCTGAGATAATTTTACAGTGGATTATTTCTTTAGAGCAATCAGTTTATTGAGGATAAGAGAAAATTTTGAGCCAAGACCGTTAATGCATGCATGATTAGGATAGCCCAAACAATCTGTTCCATGGTCTTCTCTCTGCTGTTGACCATGATCTGGGATTAGCAATCAGCTTGAGAGCATATGGCCAGAGTGCTCATCAACTACCAGTGACTCATGCGTAGGGAGGAAAGATCTTCTCTAACATTTAACCACCAGCCCTATTTATACTAAATTGTGTGTCACACAGTATAAGAAGGAGGTGATTACTGTGGATTAGAATTGTGAGAGAAGCCATCATGGAGGATGAATTTGGAAAGATAAAGCAAAAAGCATTCCAGGGAAAGAGGACAAGCATGAAAACACAGGAGAGGAAAGGAGAAGGATAATGAGGAGATTACACTGATAATTCTACTCTATGCGTTTAAGCATTGATTGTCCTATGTACTCAGGCACTGGCGATGCAGGGATTAATTAAATACTCCTCTTCCTTTCTTCATACCTTTAAATAAGAACTCAAAATCTACATGTGAGTTTACACGGGTAAATTGAGACAGTTTACATACACATAGAAATACACACGAACTAAAGTATACATGGTATGTTCTAAATCCAGGGGAAAAAATAAAAATGGGAGGACAGAGGATGGAACAATTAATTCCACCTGGTGAAGCAGTGGTCAGGGAAGTCTACCAAGAAAAGTCTTAAATTGATTCATTTGGGTAGGTTACTATATGAAAAGGCGTTGTGAATCCTTGCTGATGGAAATTCCAAGGGTGGAAAATCCTTGGAGTTGCACATCTTGTCTCCCAGCAACACAGAGCCTTTCCTTTTTAGCAATCCTGCACACCTGGCTGCTGTACCTGTTCTACACAGAATGAGATATAACTTGAATTTGTTCCCTTTATATATATGCTGGCAGATTGAACTTTTGAGAAAACTTTCATAAGGAATCTCTCCCCAGCCTTTATCAGAAACATTAACATTTTTACCAAGTTTACCTAATTATCTGCTAAATAACATTTATGTCTGACATATTTCTTTTTTTAAAAATGTTTTATTTAAAAGCATTATAATATAGTATATAAAATGTATACATAAAATGTGAAGATTAATAAAAATAAAACAAAATGAATACCTGTGTATTTACTACCTCTCTTAATAAATAGATTTTTAAAAAATAACTTATTTGATCAAAGATAGGTTATACCTCTGACTTTCAAAAAAATTACTGTACTTAGAAAACAAAAGCGTCTAATCTTAACATACCCATCACTTGGCCCGATAGTCAGTGAATTTCTTTTTTATGGTGATTAAATTATTTCTCATGCCAAACTCCTTCTCATAGATTATGAGATGCACTCTCTCGCCAAGAACCCATTTTTTCTCCATTGAAAGAAGCATTCTGAATTCCGCATTCTGGTGTAATGTATGTACAGCTGATGTTCAGTTCTCAAATGTTTCTTTCTTTCCAAAGTCTTCAGCTAGAAGAAGAGAAGTCCATCTCTGATATCAGTTT
Organism: Cheirogaleus medius; assembly: GCA_008086735.1. Lineage (NCBI taxonomy): Eukaryota > Metazoa > Chordata > Mammalia > Primates > Cheirogaleidae > Cheirogaleus > Cheirogaleus medius. The sequence goes on along the minus strand of VBSM01000272.1, from coordinate 96,715,268 downwards.
TTTCAGGAGTTTACTGAAGACTTCAAAATCATTTTTAAAAAATCCAGGTGAGGCCGGCATGGTTGCTCACACCTGTAATCCTAGCACTCTGGGAGGCTGAGGCAGGAGGATTGTTTGAGCTCAGGAGTTTGAGACCAGCCTGAGCAAGAGCGAGACCCCGTCTCTACTAAAAATAGAAAGAAATTAGCTGGACAACTAAAAGAATATATAGAAAAAATTAGCCGGGCATGGCGGTGCATGCCTGTAGTCCCAGCTACTTGGAAGGCTGAGGCAGAAGGATCACTTGAGCCCAGGAGTTTGAGGTTGCTGTGAGCTAGGCTGACGCCACGGCACTCTAGCCTGGGCAACAAAGTGAGACTCTGTCTCAAAAAAAAAAAAAAATCCAGCTGAAATTCATCCCCACACATATTAAGAACTTTGATGACTCTTAATCAACTCTCAACCACTATTTGGAGCATGATATTAGAACCATGTCTCACATATATGTATATATACATCTATCTATCATCCAACTCTATAAACCTCTTTTCAGCCATGGTTTATAACTCTTTGAATGTAAAGAACATCATGTTAGTCATTTCAGCATAATGTGATGAGGAAGACACATTATCTATTTTTCATAGTTATAATTTAGGATAATCTTGTTCTCTAGTCAAATTTCTGGTTTGAGAGACAATGTGGCTTCCAGAGATGACAGCATCTGTGAGTCTCAGTACTTTCCATGCTTCTATTTGAGAGAAGAATACAAGTTCCCCACCACTGGCTTTTAATGTTTAACAGAAGTCGAGTAGATTTCTCTCAAACTTAGTGATATAGATCAAAGCAAGAAAGCAAAAATAATACAAAGCACAAATAATATTCTTAAGTAGCTCCTTTGCATAAATGGTCATAAGTCTTAGACCGATTTTAAGTGTTTTAAGCTACCTTAATTGTCTTATAGTACCCTTCTGCTAATAATAATATTAAAGTCCCTACCTAATGGGAGCTACTGTGCATATTTAACCCTTCATATGTAAACATGTGATGATGTAGAGAGAGAGAGCTCGGTGTCACTTGCCAGAAAGGAATTTAGAACTCCACAAACTGGCAGACAGGGCGGATCTCACTCTTGGAAGAACTCCTGCCACCGCCCAGGAATGAGTGTCCGGAGGAGTCCTATCTTGACTAGGAGTGAGAGCCTTGTGTAAGTAACCTCTAATAAACTCATCTAACTCACCAAGCTGGATTTGTCTAAATTGTTTCTTTGGTCCCTTGGCATCATCTCAGTTTGAACGGTGGTTTTTCTACACCATCCCAGGATTTTCCCGAAACACTAATTTCCCAGTCATTTCTCCAACATTGAATTCTTGGCCTCTCCCAGAACTTGCTGATCTTTCTCTCATCACTCATTACCTGTGCAACTGTCAGGCTGTCACTCTGAATTCTGACTGCCTAAATTAGGTAGAAGCGTTTCTTACTGGTGCCTAGCAATACAACCCTTAGGCTTTAGGCTGCCTAGTTACAAACATTTTATTTACAGCTTTTAGGCTGTAAATGACAGGAAGCTTGATTTCTTTCTTTTTTTTTTTAATTTTTGCATTGTTTTTCCTGTCTTTTTTTTTCTCCCTGAAAATCTTCCTTAAAATTTTGTGAAGTCCAATGTTTGCCTTTGGTAAACTTGTTTCATTCATCCCTTGTTAAGTAGGTTAAGTGTGACTCCTGAAGGGAAAGAACTGTTGGTTTTCAATTATTTTGTTTCATGTTCTTTATTGTCTTATTAGTACATGTGCATCTTTATTTTTTCTTATTGGCTGCACTATAGTTTTCAATATGTATCTTTAGCTTACCACAGCCTCTTTTTAAATAATATTATATCACTTCCCATACAATGTAAAATTCTTACAGCAGCATACTCTTATTTTTCTTTCTAGTACTAGTATTGTCATAAATATTTTTTTCTTCTATGCATGTGATGGGGCTTAGGACATGCCATCTCAAGCTATGACTGTAAGAGACCAGAATATGCCACTCCAAAATGTCTTTTTAGCATATTACTTGAGCTTGTTATTTTGAGAAACTACAGACACAGGGGTATCTCTGAAAAGTTACCCTTTTATAAAAGAAATTTACATCTATAATAGGAGTCTCCATTGTAAGGATGTCTTACTCTCTGCACCAGGGAAAGGATGACTAAATGGAGAGAGACTCTCATCAATGAAGAAAACATTGACTTTTATCTATGTAACAAGGCAACTATATAATTTGTCACTACAACCTCCAAGAAGACTGAAGCCCCTATTCCTTTCTGCAGCTCAGGATGCTACACTTCAACCATCTGACCCCCTCCTTGAGTCATATTTTTGTGGCAATCCTGTGTGTACATAGGTAATTAAACTTACTTTTCATCTGTTATTCTGCTTTCTCTCAAATTAATTCACAGACCAAAGAACCTAAAAGTTTCTTTGCTATAGCACCAAACTTATTGTTATTAGTTTACTTTAAAAAGTGAATAATTTTTTAAATGAGAAAAATTCTTTTATATTGAGAAATGAAAATAAAATCCTAAGCCCCCCTAGCTGACTAAATGGACCCCTTCTTGGCCAAGGGGACCCTAGAGAAGCCTTAAAAACTGAGTTCCCAGGCATGAAGAGATGAGAATTTGGACACATCTCATTATACCCACTCCCTCGATGCCTGGCATTAGTTTTTCTTTCCTAAGAATTCAACAGAGACCAACCCTTTTGAAAGACTTGCTCCACCACTGATTTACACAACTGACCAGTATTCCTTCCTAAAAAGAGACCACAGACTGGTTCTGTCAGGTTTACAGAGGCTACACACAAGATGCATGTGTCCTCCGTTTCACCTTTAGATGTATAGAGCCAAGTTTTAGTGCATTTAAATGTTAAGTCTCCACCCCAAAGTGAACATGGGATGCATGTAACATGCATGCTTGCTTATTATGCACGCACACACCTCCTTCATGAATAGTCATAGCTCTTCCTATAACCTTTTGAATATATATATATATATATATATATATATATATACTTAGTTGACCTGTTCGGCTTAAATTCCTGTCTCACCTTTCCCTCTCTGAAGGTACCTGCTTCCCATTGCTGGAGGCTACTCTTCCCAACCTGTGGATAGGGTCAGCCTGTGGGCTGTGACCCTTTATAAGAAATAAAGCTCTCCTTTCCAAATGTATGAACATGATTCTTCAGTTGGCAATATTTATTAATATTTATTATTTACATTGTCTTCAATTCTTTATGTTTCCATCTGATATCATTTCCTTTGATCCTGAACAACTTTGTTATAACATTTTTTTGTAGTATAAGTTTATTGGTGACAAATTATCTCATGCTTCTGTTGTTGGAAAATCATTATTTGACATTTGTTTTCTAAGGCTATTTTTGTTGAATATAGAATTCTACATTGATTTTTCCCCCAAGACTTTAAACACATTACTTCCAATTTTTTATTTCTCATTTTGCTTCCACTATGTGTGACAAAGAGTTGTGAAATATTATTTATGATTTTCCCCTGCATTTGAACTGGATTCTTTGGCTGCTTTCACTGTATTTTTCCCCCAGTCTTTAGTTTTCATCATTTTAATTGTGATTTATCTTGCGGTGGCTTTCTTTGTGTTCATGTTGCCTGAGGTTTATTGTGATTTTTTGAAAAATTTTGGCTATTAATTCTTAACTGTTTTTCTTTCTCTCTTTTTTCTTCTTAATGTGGCATTCCAACCACATATATATTAAACTACTTAGTAGTGTTCCACAAATCACTGGCGGTCTGTTAAATTATTTTCCAATTTTTTTCTTAATCTGCTTTTGTTGAATGTTTTCTACTACTCTGCCTTCAGAGTCACTTCAAGTTTACTTCTGCAGTGTCTAATCTGCTGCCAAATTTACCCAGTCCATTTTTCATTTTAGATGATGTATGTTTTTTAACACTAGAACTTCCATTTGGTTGATTTTTCATGGTTTCTGTGTCTTTAATGAAATTCCCTATTTCCTCTATTAATTATTTATTGTTCACATTTTCCTGATTTGCTGCATGTCTAGAAAATTTTTATTACTGATAGGATTAAGACGACTGGGACTTAGGGATGCTATGTCTGAGGCTGAGAGAGGATAGGAGGTGAAGGAATTGCCTGAGCAAAAGCCTGAAATAAGTGCAGATGTTAACTGCCTAGTTGGGGGATATATATCAGTGAGCTGGGAGTACAGCAAAGCATGCTCCAATCTCAGAGCCTAAGGGGTCTCATGCATGAAAATCCGTGGGTGGCCTGACATGAAAACTTCTCATGGCTGTAGAGGTAGATTGCAATATATCAGCCCGGGATAAGGGTCTCAAGGCTTCCAGTGTTTGAACACTGGGCCAAATTCCTTCTCTCCTTTTCTCTCAACAATGCCTCAATTAATGTAAAACCAGTCTCCCAGTGGAAAGCATGTAGTTTCTTTGTTCCTTGATCAAAGGGGTCACAGCTACTGAAGTTAAAGTTTGATTTCCATGTACATAGCTTGAGTTTGGAATAAAATCAGTTTACCTTGATCAAAAGGGTTGTACCTACTGAAGAATTATGTGTTTTTCACTTCTAGAAAGGAGAAGGAAATTAGGTAGGACACCTTGTGATTTGGGGGGGAGCCTCGAAACCTTTTCTCATTGTATCCTGTGATTTTTTCACAGGAGATCATTGTATTTTGCAATATGGCAAAGAGAATAAAAAGCGAGTGCTGGGTTTCAGTTGCTGCCACCTTGGCACTGGAGTACTGGTGGTCCTCTGACCTCCCCACTTTCTTAAATATTATTTCTGTTTCCGTGTCTTTGTTTTTCTCATCTTTTGCAACACAGTCTGCCAAGGGACCCTATCTTTTTTTTTTTTTTAACTTGATGACCTTACACAGCCATTTATTTTTTATTTTTTATGTTGTATTTCTTTTAGTTTAGCAATTTGCTCATACTCTTTCAAAACATTGAAAACTCAGTAAATATAAACTATACAACAAATCTTTAACTGGATAATCTCTAAACATTTGAACAGACAAATACAGACATGTATTATTTTTCTTTAATACAGGGGACCCTATCTTTATCGGGACATCGTGAACCCCCGATATATTACATTTTAGATTTTCAGAAAGCTATAATATTGAGTGCCTCCATTTTATTGTCTTCCCTAATAGACTCATGAGTTTGATTCTTGCAGGCAATTAATTTACTTGAGGATCAGCATGCTGATATAAAACTCAGTTTTTCAGCTCTTTTCTTATCTTGTAATGTTTGGGGAATTTTACGCCATGTCCAGAGTTTAGAAGAAGGTCTCTCCACTCTGGCTGTTTTGTACACAGACAATTTTCATCTCTCTGTGAGATCTAGCAATTATTTAGTTCACAATTCTAAATCAATGGTCTTTTTTAAGTTTTTGTTTTTTGTCTGGCCTCATGGAGTCTCACCCAATGCATTTGCATTTATAATCTAGCCAAAGACTAGCTAGAGCTTTAAACAAATTTCTATACAGATTTCTGGAGCTCTTTTTCTGTATACCTTCTCTGATATTGTGTCTGACAAGTTGTCTCCTTAGTGGCTCCAAATGTCCATTTCTGTCTCCAGTTCAGCAAGACTTCTGTGCTCCTGTTTTCTGCACCACATCTATGCACACTGGGTCATCAAGCTATTAGATTTGTTAGTAAGGAAGTGCTCAAGGAACTTTGACACAATCCTCTAGGAGATGTCAGGATAATCCTATTTTGGGTTAGTAGATGTGAAGGGGATAGGGAAGTAATTGCAGTTATTGACAGTATCACTGGATATTCTCATGGCTGACTTCTCAAAATGTAAGGAGGATGAATGTGGCTACATTTTCCTAGAATAAGCAGAATAAAGGGTTCAGCAACCACAAATTTGGTGCTGAGAGTCTTGGTGACAGACATAACAAGATGGCAAAGCATCATCAGCACTTAATGAAGGTGAAGAAAACTGTAAATTTATTTTATTTTATTCTTAGTATTTTGTTGAAGTAAATGCTTATATATATATATA
>VBSM01000272.1:96677525-96709138 GCA_008086735.1 Cheirogaleus medius | reverse complement strand
TTTTTCCTGTTGGGCTTTTAGAACTTACCTCTTGACATTGCATCCCATAGGTCATGAAATAGCTCATCTAAGAATCCTTTAATGTTTAGGTGGTATGGATTTTTTTCCCCCCAAAACTAAGGCTATTTCGTACTTTGCTGATTTCCATAACTAAAATTGTTAAACAATAGTATAGTTTTTATATAAATTTAAAAAACAACTATTGAGCTCTACTTAGAAAAATACAAGAAACATAAATGATAGAGGGTTATTCTTATTTACTAGCACTATATAGTATAAGTATAGTACAGATAATATATAATAAAATATAACAAAACTAAAACACTGGACTATAGTATTCATCTGTTTTGTCATCATTATTATTCAAAAGAAGCAAAAGGGAGTTCCCACAAGACAGTTCATAACCCAAACACTTTTGGTTCTCTATAATTTTATATATCTTTTTCAATATAAATCAAATCTACCATGCAGGTAAAATCAAATTGAGGAAAGAAAAGGTAACAGGCAATAAGCTTTAGAGAAGAAACTGACAGGCTGAAGTAGTACTTTCTAATGGTGAGAGCTACAAAGCAATAGAATAAACTATTTCTCAAATAGCTTTCCTGCTGCCATGACAGAACCTAGGGCATTTTAAAAGACTTATTGATGTCTTCGGAAGTGGTTGAGTGATTTGTACACACCCTGCTCGACAGCTGAATCATCACTTAAATAATATGGTAAAGTAGATTTGTCTTTGTTGCTGTAACTGGATTGGCTTTTGTAAAAAACAGTTTATGCCTCACAATCTTAGATTATTGTAGCCTGACACGTTTCTGCTATAGTCATCTCTGATCTCCTCTGCACAATGAATCTGTGCTGATGGTGGGTTGTATTGTACATAGATACCTGGCTTTGATCGCATACTGGAAGCTTCTTAATTCTCATTATAACCCACTGTTGATGATAATTAATGAATTCTTTCTTTTACTTAGAAACAGAATGCTGATAATTGTAGAAACAGGGAAAAACTCAGCAGATTTTATCATTTAAAAATTTTATTAAAGGAAATATGGAAATTCAAGTGTTCTTAGGAAAAATAAATGTATTTCTTGTAGAAAATAAATGCAGAGAAAAATAAGAAAGAGAGTAAAACAGACTTTTTTTCCCCTTTACTAATTCTTTATATTCCACTTCCCTTGAATTTTGGAGTTATGTTTTCTTAATATATGTAAGTATGAGTTGATTAGGGTAGCAGAACTGCGTTCTTACATTCTGCTACCAAAAAGTACTGAAGAAATGACTCCTCTACTATAGATTTCTTTAACACAAAAATATAGAAGAGGGTATGCAGAAAACATACCACATCAAGGGACTAGACCTAGCATGCAAACATTGTACGATGCTTAAAGAGAAGCCACTATGACAGTTGTCCTAAGTCCTTGCTCTTTATCTTTGCAAACTCCATAAGAACTATTTATAGGCCATGGAGAGAAAAGTTACCAACTCAGAAAGAATTTAAGTATCTACATAAAATGACTTTTAAGTCACCTAATATTCTTGTCATGTGGTATTTTGCTCTCACAAAATGGAAGGTGAGAGAAATGTATTAATGAATAGAAATGACTTAATAAAGTAACTTTTATTTTTAACTTCTCAATAGTAATTACAAATATATACAATTAAAGAAAGAATTTTTTATCAGTGCCCATACCAAGTGCAGATATCAGGAATAGTCATTCTTCACTTTAGACATTTCAACAATAATGTAACCCAGCATTGATAGAGGTGCAATATATAATAAAAAAATTTAAAACTAGACATTATCCTTCAACTCAAGAATTGCTTTAAGATATTATTTTTCAATTCACCAAAATCAAGCATTTTATATACTCTTGATTAAAAGAAAAAAAAAAACAAAAGACTACAATAATATTTTTGGTTAGTGAATTGTGTTTTCCAATTAGTTTTAAATTCTTAAAAATTCAATTTTTGAATTTGAAATAAGCGATTTATTTTTTCTTTTTAAAAAGTGTTCATTTTATTGAGCTTTTAGAGATGATGGGGAGCTCAAGCTTTGATAAATGCCTGATGAGCATATGTTAGCAAATCATCAAATGTTATTTACATGCAGGAATCATGGAAATTAGAAACCTTCAAGAAAATGACACTGTAGCCATCTGGAGAAATTTTTGAGAAACATACTATTGAGAATAGCCCATCACCCTGCTTTACCCATAGTAGGTATTTAATAAATATATGTAATCAATGAGGAGATTTAAAAAAAAAAAAAAAACAGTAATAATATTATCTTTTTTCCCAGGGGAAACAAAATGGTAAGAAATGTGCTTGATCATTTAATTAAGAGGAAATAAAAATGGGCCCTTGTGCAAATTTGTAATATTGTGATATAATAAGAATATTATTTGGACTTCATTCCCAGGTTCCTGATATACACTTTCTAAAACCCTTGTAAGTTCAGGAGTGATAGGGATGGTAGGAGCACCTTTTGTTATTTGTTGTTTGTCCTTGATTGCTGACACAGGAACTTCCAAAATCCTCAGAGTTCCCTGAGTGACAAGAATTCCTTTGGTAGGCTAATGAGATGACTTTTCCCTGGCTGTGCTCCTAAATAGCTTCAGGATGGAACTGGTCCTCAGAAAGACTGATGGCATGATTAGAGTTGGAAGTTCCATTCTTACCCCTGGACCTCCTGGGAGGAAAGACAGGCTGATGAGATTGAGTTTAATCATGTTAGGCCTAAAGAATTCACCGTCCCCAAACTTCCATCCAAACCTCCTATAAAACCCACCTCTCTGCTCTTCCTGGGGGTGTGTATTAGGCACTTAGCCTTTGCCAGACCCCTAGGGAGATAAGGGAATGAAATGCAAAAGGAGAACTTACTTTCCTTTTCTCTCCTGATAAGGACTAGGCTTATCCCTTTTGGTTGTTCCCTAGGTAGACAAAAGAATGGAATGCAAGAGAGGAACTTACTTTCCTTATCCTTCATGGTAGTTTGAAAAGAATTTATTTACTCCTCCCAGAAAAACCCTCTATAATACCCAAGCCTCTCCCCTTTTCTCTCATAGACACCTTTTTCTGCCTCCACCCATCTGTAACCAGATGCTCAAAATAAACAACATTTTGCTACACATGAGGCTTCGTGTGTCTCTCTCTCAGCTCCAGACCTAACCATCACCAATAGTCAATGGTTTAATTAAGCATGCCTATATAATGAATCCTCCATACAAACCCCTAAACAACGGAGTTCAGGAAGTTTCTGGTTTGGCAAGCATGTCTATGAGCTATGGCTGGCACACCTCACCTCTACAGAGACAGAAGCTCCTATGCTGGGATCTTTCCAGACCTCACCCTATGTACCTCGTAATCTGGCTGTTCATTTGTATCCTGTAGAATAAACTGGTAAAAGTTTATATCCTTTATAATAAACTGGTAATAAAGTTTTATAGCTACTACTTACCACGTTTGCCATTTTTGTAAATTATCGGAACTGAAGAAGGGGTCATGGGAACTCTTAATTTATATATAGCCAGTCAGCCAGAAGTATAGCACGATCAGGATTTGGGGTTTGCATCTTAAGTGGGGGCCAGTCTTGTGGCCTGAGTCTTTAATATGTGGGGTTTATACTAATTCCTGGTAGTTAGTGTCAGAAATGAGTTGAATTATTCAACACCCACTGTCTGGAGAGTTGGAGAATTGGTTGGCATAGGGAAAAACTCCCACACATTCCATGTCAGAAGTGTTGTGAGTAGAAACAGATCGGAGCTAAAGCACAAAAGTCTGAAGTAATTGAAAAGAACTGAAGTGAAACATTTTGACCCATTATTTTGAATGGCCCATTATTTTGACACATTATTTTGTGAGCATGAAAAAACAAGCAGAGCTATAAAAGAAATGAGGCAAATAAATTCTAACAAAAAATCAAGAGAAACTGAGTGGAGAATAAGTATTTTGTGTATTAAAAAGAGATGGGTACATATTATGTTTTTATTTAAATACAAAGTATCCTGAATACCTACTCATTTTTATAAGTTGTTACCTACATTGTTAACCTAAATAACAAGGTAGACAACCTCAGAGAGAAGCTCCCTAAAAAAATAAAAGGTATTTATTTGGGAATAGGGCATTGTAATGGGAATTCAAGTGCAATATAGTAAATTGTATGTGTGTTCAGGGAGATAAAAGGAGAAAAAGATTTTTAAAGGGAAAAGGAGTGGGATTACATAATTGTTTTGAAATAATTATCTTTAACAAGGATCAATAACTAGGTGATGCCAGTCTGAAGTAGGATGGGCAGTTGCTGGGCATGTGTCTTAATAGAAGTATTTTTTGTGTAAGTTTACAATGGCCTTTGCGCAAGTTTGAGGTCTTTGCAGAGCCTTTTTAAAATAGCTTTGTTATCAGGCATTTATTAATGAGAACCCTTCTCTTTATGGCCTTCCCTGGCTCTGTTTTTCAGGAATTTTTTTTTTAATACAAGTGACTTTATTTTGATTTTGACAACTTTTACAACATTTGTTCACTTAAGCATTCAACAATTGATTCTTTATACCTTTATTAAATTCTTGCAATATGACAGGCCCTATACTAAGTCCTAGAAAGTATTCCCATGGTTGTGACTATTGAAAAGAACTAAAAGGAATTATTTCTCAAAAAAAAAAAAAGAAAAAGAACAGGAAAAGAGTCATAGTAGATATGGATTAATCACATAAAATGTAGAAATTTGTGTATGTCATAAAGAAGAAAAAATGGAAAATTTTACTTCAACATTTAAATTTTGTTTCTAAAATCATATTATAAGGATTAAATGAGTAAACCCCTCAAGTTTTTTATAAAATCTAAGAATAAACATAAAGCCATTACATTTTAAACATACTTAATGTTTGAAAGTGGACTGAATTTTATATACATGATTTTTGTTAAAATGATTAGAAGAAAACTTGTCCAATGGTCCTTGAAAAAATGGCTACATCTTTTAATGAAGCAATGGCTACTTTCAAGAAGAAAAAGTGCTGTGATAGTGTGGCACTAAAACATTCAATATCTTTAATATAACTTTGATCTTTAATAAATGAGCAAGATATTTGAAAGATAATGTAGCCCAGCGGTTAAGAACTACAATGGTCAACTTTAGCTAAGTGGGAGCAATAAGCCTAGGAACTGTAGTGGGTTATGTAATAGTATATTAATTTTTTACATTGCCTTTTAGGGGCTATTAGTGTTTTTCCTCTCCAAGTGTGTTTTATAATGGGTCTTCTGCTGGAAGGACATGCCATTTTGTTCCAGAAAGAAAGAGAACTGATAGAAAAACATAAGGTTCTTAAAGTCTATGCTCAGAACTGTGGTGTACATCATACCTACTAATTCCATTGGCCAAAGTGTGTCATAAGGCTAAGCCAAAAGTCAATGGTACAAGGAAGTATACTCATCCCTTAAGTGGCACTGTGAGTCCCATAGCAATGGTTGGTGATCAACAGTCCTCTTACAGAGTGAGTAGTTAATAAATAAGAACAATAATGCAAGTTATCTCAAGAGGGTAGATTGTGGACCCATATTTACTGGGTTTTTCACTTAATAGCTGTCTAAACGGGTGAATTATTTAATGTTTTTATGCCTTAGATTCCTCATCTGTGAAATAAAAAACACTAGACGTATCTCATATGGTAGAAATGAGGGGCAAAAGAATTAATATTTGTAAGGAATTTAGAATAGTAATAGGTCATATTAAGTGCTGGTTAAGTGTTAAATACATTATGTGGATACTGAAAAATTAATTATATTAGTTTATTTTAGTTATACTTTCTAATTGCATGTAGGAAATTCTTGTCAACTGTATGAACTTAGCTGTAAACAAAGAAACATAATTTATTTGATCTAATTTCACATGAAACCAAGACTTTTGCCTTGGTGATTATAAAAGCTGTAAGTTATTTTTATTTCCCAAGGTTTCATACTTTCACTTGGTGTTTTTTATAAACATCACACAAAATTAATTCACATAGAATATGTGACCTTTTGTGAAATATCCAGAATAGGTAAATACATAGATATAGAAAGCAGATTGGTGATTGCCAGAGGCTTGGGGGAGGGAAAAATAGGAAGTGATTATTGAATGGGTACAGAGTTACCTTTTGGAAAGATGAACATATTTTGGAATTAGATAGAAAACCAGTAGTTGCACAACACTGCAAACATATTAATGCCACTGCATTGTACAATTTAAAATGGTTGATTTTATATCATGAATTTCATCTCAATAAAAATAGCTAATTAACAATGTTTTTACATTGTTTCTTTCATAATATTATTACTAGCCTTAAATAACAAATTACAAACATAAGCTTACCTGTAGAAGACAAAGTTTCATTTACCTTAAATGAATCTGATGACCCCAAAATTAATCTAGCCCAGATCTCTCCTTTGCACTGTCTGTATATGTAGTTAACTGCATAGAAAATATCTCCTCTTGAACCTTTCCATGCAAGCTTACACTCAACATACCCGAAGTTGAATTTATGATCTTCTTCCTAAACTTGTACATTAGATATTATTTTTTAACCCCCCAAAATGACATCCGCATCCTCCTAATTTTGCAATTATTTTTTGAAACATGGAATCATCCTTGGTAACTCCATCTTCCTCATACCTCTTGCCAATCCACCTCCAAACCCTGTGATTTTATTTCTAACTATACTTTGACTCTATCTACTTGTGGCTCACCTGGATGACTCCAATAATTTCCTAACTGGTCTCCCCAAATCAACCCTTTCCACATCAAACGCCCCTATGTGCTCCAACACGTATCCACATGATTCATTCCAAGCACTGAATCCAAAGTTTCTTTTTAATGTGAAAGTTACTCTGTTTGTATAAACTTTTCAAATGCTTTCAGTTCATTTTATCTTGGTCTCCAAATCCATGACCTCATCCAAAATTTGATGTAATACTTCTCTTTTATTTGGTGACATTAAGAATATGGTTTCTTCTCTCAATTGCTCAAATGCATCAGGATCTCTCTAGCCACAGGGCCTTTACATGAAATGCTCCCCACCCTATTTGTTATAGTTGGAATTGTGTCCCTGCAAAAGATATGTTGAAATTCTAACCCTCAGTACCTGTGAATATGAACTTATTTGGAAATAGGGTCTTTGCAGATCTAATCAGGTTAAGATGAAGTCATTAGAATGGACCTTAATCCAACATGACTATTGTCCATATAAGAAGGAGAAGCTTCTACATAGAGACACATACAGAAGGGAGCTGATTAGAGACATCATTTCATGACAAAGGCAGAGATTGGATTATGCTGTCACAAGCCAAGGAACACTGGATGCTAGAAGAGGCAAAGGATCCTCCCTAAGAAACTTCAGAGGGAGCATGGCCTTACCAACACATTGAGCACTCTCCAGAACTGTGAGAGAACAAATTTCTGTTGCTTTAAGTCAGCCAGTTTGCAGTCCTTGGTTACAGCAATCCTTGGAAAGTAAAACACCTTATTAGCCTCTTCTTTTCATGTCTCAGATCTGAATTCAATCATCACAGGATATTTTCCATTTACATAAATGAGTAGGTCCAATTCTCTTATTAGGAACACACATAGAACCTTTTATTTGCCTTCTAACACTTATGAGGATTTTACTTTGACATTTGTTTGTGTGCTTTTCATTTAATATTTACCATCCAGCCCCTTTTCCACTGTCATCGTAAGAATTTTTGCTGTTTTTATCTCATCATTGTATCCCAACCTACATAATGGCTATTATGTAGTATACACTTAGAAACATCTGCCTAAATAAAAAAATCAATAATTTATTGTTAAATGTTTAAATTATGGGAATTAAGTGAGATTTAAATGAGAAAATATATACAAAAGCAGCTAGTAAATATATATGTAAATATATTAGCTACCATTATTTCAGTTTATGATTAAATCTCTCTGATATTCATGAAGTCATGCATTAGATTTTAGAAGAAATGCTGAAGACATTATGTGATGAGATGGGTAGCAACATAATCCCTTTATATTTCTGAGCTTCATGACTTAATCTGCTTGCTACATTGATCTAAAGCAGCAACCTATTATTGAAACAAGAAGAGAAAAAATATTAGATCTGGTAGAGACCTGAGAAATCTGTCATCTTTGAGAATGAAACACAGATATGTCATGTTTTGAGCATTGAAATTTCTAATGATATCAACCTCTAGAGGAATTAAATTCTTTGATATGATATTGAAAGATGTATTCTAAATCTTCTTTCGGGAACCTAACATTTACCCAGGTTTTTTGTCATTATTGGCAAAATCTATTTTGTTTATATAATGCATTTTACGAAAGTAAGTAGTGCATAGTCATTTAATTAGTATATCAGTGACTAATTAAAAATATGCTCTTGATAGTTATCTGTTTCCCTTTTCTTTTCTAAGCTCACTAAAAATATAAGTTTAGATCTCCCCTCCCAAAGAGTTATTGCCTTCACCTTTCAAAAAAACCTCTTATACTGTGCACTTACTTTGAATTGTGTTTTGGTTCATTATATTTTCTTCAATTCTTTTTGTCTAAATACTTTAATTTTCTAGTTCTAGCAGGAAGGCATTACTATTTTATAATAACAATACTAAACAAAAATTCTAGATAATAATTAGGTTAAAATATAGATCATTTAACTCAGTAAATGGTTTTTGTTTCTATGTGTTTTGGTGATGGCAAAATTTCAACATAATAATCATAAATCCCTTTCGAAATTTTTTTTTTTGCTTTAAAGAAAATCAGATAAAGTGTTTTTGCACACAAGTATGCTATATCTGCATAATTTTTTAAATAACAAAATTATAAGTATCACCTTAGTATGTTGACACTGATTATGGAATATGCATATCAAAAGAATCCCAAGATAGTTTTCAGTTGATAAGTACTTAGTTTTGGAGATTTGAGCAAGTTGACTGGGTCAAGGAGAGTGTAGTATAAATGGAGACAAAATAAAGGTGCTATAAATGTGAGCTAACTTTGCATGGAGAGACCATCTCTTTACATCTGCGAACTTGCCTTCTAAACTCAACTAAAAGTATTCAGCAAAGCATGGGAGTATCCCATGTAAACTATCCCATGCTCCTTTACTGGAGTATCCCAGTAAAGACATAACACTTTCCCCCAAATTGCCCAAACATTATCCCAAAATGTTATACTAAAAAAGGAAAATATTTAGATACCAATGTCCTAGGTTTAAGCCCTCATTCTGCTAATATTCCATGAGTGGTCTTGAAAAAATTCACTTGCATAATAATATCTCTGCTTATAAAATGAAATCAGGTCAGTGTAGATCTTATAGAATGGTAGAAATATTAAGTGAGAGTATTTACAAGAAGAAAGCATTGGAAACTATGAGAAAACTAAAAATTGCAACTACTACTTTTATAGTTTATTATAATTATTTTATTGTATTTATTATCAGTATAGAAAATTAGCTATATGTGTTCTCACTCTACTAACTTTGGGTTAGCAAATATTACATCTTTGTGGATAGTCCTTTACATCACCCGATGTGACTTTGATTTCTAAAAGACTCATGTTGTGAATTATGTCATGTTAATATTATATTAACCACCCCCAGCAAGTGTTGTAAATACACTACAAAGATGCAGAGAGAGTGTCATGGTGCCTGAAACAAAGTAGGTGATCACCATTGATTTCTCCTAGTTCTGTTTCTCCTCTGTGTATTCCAAGTGAACAGTTTAATTGCAGTTCTCATTATGCAAAGAACTTAGGTAGTTTGGGAAGAAAAATGAATCTAAGTCTAAGAATTTCAGAACCTGGCAGCTTTGATTTCAGAATTTCAGAACCTGGCAGTCTTATAATTGCACATTTTGTAAAGCAATTAAAGTGGAGAAATTATAGCCTGATATAAAGGACCTGTGTCAGAGAAAAATGTTAAGCACAATAAATATAACCATGAGTGCAAATATTAGGTCCATTGTTATAACTAACAACCTATTACTAGGTATAACAGCCCAGGAAACCTATTGCTCTAAATATTCACAGCTGCCTTGGGCACTGGGATGTCCCTATTATGATAAGAATTAATACATAATGCATATACACACTACTGAATACTGAATACCAAGAGAATTTCTATGAATAATGTGTTTACCATACCAAGGAGTTACAGCCCATCACTGCTTAAATTTTCCTGAATATGCATTGGCAAATATCCACTCACTAACCCACAACCATATGTAACATTTAAGTTTGTTTAAAATCAAATGGAAATGTAATTAGTATTCACTTTTAGATTATAAGTATCCCTCATAAGGTTAGGTCAGATAATCAACATTTGCAACTGGATGCATCAAATGCTTGCAAAGAGCATTGTGAAGAGGTTAAAAATACCTTGAATTTTTAACATTTTAAAAACTTGGGGAACATTTCTATCTAATTCAGTCCCTATGTAAGGCATCAGTAATTCATTTTCAGAGACATTACTTTCTTGGGTCTTTTATATAAACAATGCCACCTTTAATAACTGGCATTTGTTAGAGTTTGACCAATTTGCTCTGTTTGTTCCCAAGACACAAAAGAGTGCTAAAAAATGTACTCATGAGTTTTTGTGGAGTTTATAGACAACCATGAATCAAATAACAACAAAGATAAATTCTAAGAAGTGCATTATTAGGCAATTTCATCACTGTGCAAATACCATAGAGTGTACTTACATAAACCTAGATGGTATAGCCTACTACCTGCCTAAGCTATTTGGTAAAACCTACTGCTCCTAGGCAACAAATCTGTACAGTATATTACCATACTGAATTGTAACACAATAGTAAGTATTTGTGTATCTAAACATAGGAAAGGTAGAGTAAAATTATGGTATAAAAGATAAAAAATGGTACACCTGTATAGGGGATTTATCATGAATGGAGCTTGCAGGACTGGAAGTTGCTCAGTGAGTGAGTGGTGAGTGAATGTGAAGGCCAGGACATTACTGTCCACTACTGTAGGCTTTATAAATCACTGTACACTTGGGTTACACTAAATTTGTAAAAATATTTTTCTTTCTTCAAACATAAATTAATATTAGCTCACTCTAACCTTATAAACTTTTTAATCTTTTAAACTTTTTGACTGTTTTTTGATAACAGCTTAAAACACAAACACATTTTACAGTGGTACAAAAATATTTTCTCTATATCCATATTCTGTAAACTTTGTCCTATTTTTAAATGTTTTCATTTTTAAATTTTTAACTTTTTAAGATTTTTAATTAAAAGCTGAGACATAAACACACACATTAGCCCAGGCCTTCACAGGGTCAGGGGCATCAGTATCACTGTCTTCCACCTCAGGGACAATAGCACACACGGAGCTGCTGTCGCCTGTGATAACAATGCCTTCTTCTGAAACACCTGCTGAAAGAACTGTCTAAAGCTGCTTTACAGTTAATTTATTTTTGTATGTAGGAACACTCTAAAATAATAATTAAAAAGTATAGTGTAGTAAATGCATAAACCAGTAACATAGTTGTTTATTATCATTACCAAGTATTATATCCTGTACATAATGATATGTGCTATACTTTTATGCAACTGGCAGCACAGTAAGTATGTTTACACCAGCATCACCATAAGCATCTGAGTAATGTGTTGCACTATGACTTTACAATGGCTAAGACATCAAAAGGCTATAAGAATTTTTCGGCTCCATTATAATCTCATGAGACCACAGTTGTATATGTGATTCATCACTGACTAAAACGTTGTTATGAGGCACATGAGTGTACTAAGTATTTGGATATATTTGTTTGAAAATTACTAAACATTTAAACTTTAAAGAAATGTATAGTCACTGTTTTTATTCAATTATGAACCAAAATAAGTGGTCATTTATTTGCCTTTCCTTTTACATTTTTCATAACATTTTACCCAACCATTTATTCAATTGATTCTTATATTATCTTCATCAATCTCTTCCTTGATTATTGCATTTCTAAAGACCACTGTCTATAATCTAAACAAGTAATCAATTATATTGCTCTTTTGAATATATGATCTGAACTAAATTTAACTTCCTAATTATGTTACTCCTGCAGTACAAAGTGACAAAAAAGCAGGCCATTTAATAATCTCCCAAGTGAATAAAGAGCCACCCTGTGGTTAAAATTGAGCATTCCTATGTAATACACCCAAATGATAACCAAATAATAATGATTAAAAAAAAAATTGAACTCTTTCTTAGAGATGTCTGAAATGCAATTATTTTCAGTTACTCAGCTCTCATCCTAGGGACTCTCTATATTAGTGGTCTAATATATTACTTCCAAATATATTTCATTTATTATCTTTTACTAACAATTAAGTTATAAATTATTAACTGTGATAGATCCATGTATCAGTGTTTTCTTGTACCAACAAAAAAGACGTATAATTAAAAACTCACAAATTATCAATTGAAAGCCTCCATTATGTTTGTTCTATAGCTCAATTAACCAAATAATTGTTGACTTTATAATAACTAGAGAATACAAAACTAATTTGATTTAAATGGAGTTCAAAATGAGAGATATAGTGCAGCTCTATCTCTGGGCACTCTGCTCATTTTGAAGATCTGGTTCAGATGTAAGTTTCCTCTCTATAAATTATAATAAAGCACAGTAATGCCATTTGTATTTGAAAGTTTAGGCACAATATTAAAAATTCAAATGGTATTTTGTTAAAAAAAATGGCTATTCCCTTTAGAACAGGCAGGATGATCTCAAAATCAAACCTAGAGAGTATTTAGCAAAGGAAACCCTCTCTGTGTGATGTTTTTGTTTGTTTTTTTTGTATTTTCACTTAAATTTAAACCAGACATAAGAGAATTGCTTAATGTCCTTCAATGATTTATTGGAGTAAGCAATGCAAGCTCAACTCCTCACCCTGCCCACAAGGCCCCATGGCAGCTGGCCTGTTCTTGACTTTTCCCCATCTCAGGCCACAGCTTCCGCAGGCTCACTGACTCCACTCATCCTGGTGTTTTCATTCCCAGAGCATGCTAAGCTTGTCCCACCATAGGGACTTTGCAAGTTATAATTCTTCTTCCCCTAAATCATCTTGCAATTCAGTTAGCAGCTCACATGTCAGCTCCTTCAAATCATCTTTTTGTTCCTGTCTCAATTCAAATGTCAGCTCCTCAAAAAGACTTCCTGTAGCCTCTAAACTCAGGTTGCATCCATGCCCTTGCTGTTTTTTTCCTTTTTGGTAGGATGTATCACTACTGGGTGCTGTATTCATTCGTTAGGGCTGCCATAACAATATACCAGAGATGGGGTGACTTAAATAAAAGAAATATATTCCTTTACAGTTCTGAATGCTAGAAGTTCAAGATCAACATTCCAGCAGGGTTAGTTCCTCCTGAGGCTTCTCTCCTGCAGTTGTAGATGGCCACCTTCTTGTTGCCTCTTCACATGGTTGTTTCTCCGTCATGGGTACACTCGACATCTCTTTGTGCATCCAAATTTCCGTTTCTTATAAGGATAACAGTCAGATTGAATTAGGACGAACCCTAATGACTTCATTTTAACTTAATCACCTCTTTTAAAGTCCTGTCTCCAAATACAGCACATTCTAAAGTACTGGGGTTTAGGATTTTGACATACGAATGGTGGGGGGAGGGCTATACATTTTAGCCAATTACAAGTGTTCATTATTTTCTCTTTTTAGTATCTACCTATTATGCGTCTTCACGATAACAAGAACTCTATGAAGGCAGGGGAATGCCTAACTTATTTTTTTTTATTTACAAATATTAAGGGCGTACAATGGTTTTAGTTACGTGAATTGCTTTTGTGCAGTTTGAGTCGAAGTTAGAAGTGTGCCCATCACCCAGATAGTGTGCATTGTACCTGTTAGGTGTGAATTTACCAATCCTCTCTTTCGCCCTCCCACCTGCTTGATTTCCATTGAATTTTAATTCCATATGTGCATGAGTGTTGATTGATTAGTTACAATTTAGTAGTGAATACGTGTGGTGTTTCTTGTGATATTTCACTTAGAAGAAGAATGGTCTCCAGTTCCATCCAGGTTGTTACAAAGGTATTAGGTCACCATTTTTTATGGCTGAGTAATACTCCATAGTATACATATACCACATTATATTAATCCACTCATGTATTGATGGAAACTTGGGTTGATTCTACATCTTTGTGATTGTGAATTGTGCTGCAATAAACATTTGAGTGCAAGTGTATTTTTTATAAAATGTCTTTTTTTCATTTGGGTAAATACCCAATAGTGGGATTGTTGGATCAAATGGTAGGTCTACTTTTAGTTCTTTGAGATATCTCCATACTACTTTTCACAGGAATGTCTAACCTATTTATTGCTCTCCCTTTAAGTAAAAGAGTTAATGGCCATAATTGGCTACCGTTGGTAATATGAATACTTTTGGAATACCTGAATGAATTGTTTCAGTGAGTAAATATTGACCTCCAATATTGAGTGAGAACTTTCCAGTAGGATAAATATAATATAAATTATATTATATTGTACTTATTGTGTGGTAAGTCAATGGGGAGATAGATAAATTTTCTTCTACAAATATTTGTAAAATTGTTCAGAGTCAAAACAAAAATAAATTTATATTAATAGATTTTACTTTGAAAATGTTACCTATAAAATTATCATACAAAATATTTAGGAAAATTCAAGAATTTCCCTTAAGAAGAAAGAATATTCTTCAAGAATACAGCTAAATAACTTGCATAGAAAACACAAAGTCATGTGCTTAGCAAACTTTTTCTCTTTAAAGATATATAAGATGCTAAGGTGCTAAAATGACCCAGAATCAAGAAGAATATTTTCATGGAATACAGGTGGTAAAATATGAAACCTAAAATAGCATTTTGAAGGAAGGAGGAAAAAATTAAAGGCGGGTTATATAATAGTAAAATGCAGACTGTGAAAACAGCTTGCCAAATCAGAGAAAAATAGAAAAGCCAGGAAATAGTAGATAATGAAAGCTCGAAGGTGAGAGTCTTATAGCTGACAGTTAACATTTAATTTGAATTAGAGAAAATAGAGCTTTTCTAAAAGAGAAATGTGATCAGTGTGGTCAATATATGATGATTCAACTTTAAAGCAAGAAAGCAAGGGTTCCTGCTTTTGTAAGGTGCTAAGGTTATAGACCTAGACTGAGGCTGTTATAACATTTGACATATCATTACCAATTGGAAAATTGGAAGTGAAGAATTAGACCCTCCTTTTCTACTGTAAACCTTGGAAACTGGTTAAAAGGTTAATTATGCTACTATTTTTAGTATGGGAGAAGCTGGAGATAGGTCATGATTTAGAACAAGAAACACTGATTTTCTTTATTCTTGTGTAATATCTTCATAATATGGAAAGCAACATGAAGTAGAACTGTGAATTAAAATATATATAAGTGAATAAAGAAAGAAGGTAGGGCAGAGACGTAAATTGTGGAGTCATTAGGGCAGAAAAAGTCTCCTTGTCGAGGACAGAACAGACATAAAAGAGCAGAATACCTAATATTCAAGCTTGAAGGTTGACTACATGCAGAACGAAATACATGATTTTCAAGAGAATGATATAAAGGAGAACTAGAAATAGATTGTGTCTCAATTGAGGTCCTAGAAATTATTTTCAGAGTGGAGAAAGTAGTTGTCTTCTCTAGGGAGAATGGATTTTATGCTTTTTTCACCACTCTGTGCTTTGGAGAATAGACCGGAGGCATGGCCGTTTGCTCTAATTCCATTTGCATTCAACTCAGTTAAAGGAAGACAATCTACATTTTAAATAAGTAATTGATAGTGCACTGTGATTATGATTTGTATCATAAAACATATAAATTTAAATTCACCTTCCCATCCCTGTGACTCCCATTATTGCCAGGCTCTGAAACTCACTCTTATCTGAATTATTCTGTATTAGTCATTGCCCAGGATATAGCTGGAGGAATGCTTGGAGAATCTTTTGCACCTTGCATTCCAAGCTGCAGTGTGGCTATCTTCCATTCAATATTTTAAAATACAGATTGTGAGGACAATTAACTATAAAATAAGTTTACTTACAAGAGTGACCCTGGCAGAATATGTTGCCCCTAAAAGAGACCCCAGAGAAATGTTATTAAAGAGAGGTGGGTGAAAGGAGAAAAGAAAAAAAATAAAACTTCAGCTATATCCTGATGATTTGTTTGATTCTTTCTCCAATTTCTTATTACCAAAACTAAAATAACAACAAAGCAATAATGATATGTGAAAGTATTTCTAATAATAAGTTTAGACCAGTCATACTATCCTATATTTTTATTTTTGTGCAGAAGCAGCATAACACTGAGGATGCATTACTGATACTTCTATCTTTACAAGGAGCTGTGCAAAATGATACATTTTTTTTGTTAGAAACTTGTCCTCCAGTATTTCACAATTTTGTAGGTTGAAGGAATTTCATACATCAAAAGAACCCACTCAACTCCAGTGAACATGAAAACAAACTTCTTCTGGCAGGACTTTGACCTTTCTAACTAAACTTGCCACCTCCTCTTCCCTTTTGGATCTCTGAGCTAAACTTTTATTTTCTCTCCTTATTTTCATCTTCTGCTGTGAGAAAATAAGGTGAAAAGTAAACCCTGAATCCCAGGACACCCTGGAAATTCATTCTATTCTGTTTCCTTTTGGCCATAAGATTTCCCCACTCACTTTCAGGAATAAACAGTTTCAGAAAGCAATCTTTTTAGTTTTAATAGCATGTGGCATTTACAGTCTCTGAAGCCCACACTTCTCTTTAAAGTTTCCTTCTTCAATAACCTGGGGTTTCTAGATATTGTCATTTCATGCTCTGAGCACAGTTCTTCTTCTATATTGCTCCTTGGTTTTCTTCTTCTTTTTTTCCTACCCAGATATATTTAGAGCTGCTTTTTGCCAATTATTGCTACAAAATAAAACATCACAAATATTTCAAAGCTGTTGCTTAACACACAAATTAGCTACATTTATTAATAATATTACTTTCACTTACCTGGACATATATTTGATATATGCAACCAGAATTCACACATGAATTTTCCTTCATACAGTGCATAGAAGATAGAACATTATTTTGATGTAGGTATAGGTTAGTTTTCCCTCTCAATTCAAAATGTACAATATTACCAAAAGAAGTTATTTTGGATAATTTGATTGTGAATGTGAGAACATGAATAAAAATATAATTATATGTATTTGACATCCTTGAGAACAACACTGTTTTCAGAACTCATATAGTGATATAATTCTCTTATCAAAGACATACTGTTCCCGACTGTATTTCAATTATGCTTTTATGTGGCACTGAAGGTTCTCAATTTTTTCTCTGATAAAGTAAATATGCAGGAAGGTTAATCTGAAGACAAAAATACAAATTAAAAAAAATTGTTTCTAATCAATTGCTTTCCTAAATTCACTTCCTTACTTGAAAAGAATTGCGTTTATTTATTAACCTTTGATATTGTGACTCTTTGCTATTCTGGGAATATAGCTATTGTTTTAGACCTGGATTATGTATTTGATGGTACAGTTGTAAGCACAATATTTTTGGTCAAAAAGGGATAATAATCAGAAAGTAACTTTGAAAATTAGATCATTTCTACCTTGAAAAACTATATTCTAGGTCATGATTGTAGCTATTTATGTGTTGTACTATTCTTGTAATAGAAAACAGAAGTAAACTGTAGTAATTTTCTCATATATTGACATCATAAAATTCAAAGTTCTCTCCATCTTTTGTATCAATATCTCTGAAATGTATTGACATGAGGTATACCATTTTAGACATTTCTTTAAGAAAATTAGAAAGATTAAAAGTAACCCCGCCTGCCATGGAGGAGTCTGGTTCATCCTTTGTTTTTCTCTTCCTAAAGTCCAATAGTGATAACCTCTCTTCTCTTTCTCTAGCTCTCTTTTTCCCTTCCCATCTCTCTCTCTCTCCTCTTTCTCCATATATTTAAACCCACTACTTTACATTTTCTGTGAGAACCTACTATTCTTAATTATAAGGAGCTGAGTTATACATAAACTTAAAGTATCTAGGACTTAGTTTTGTAAAAAATTTAACTAGTATGTAGAGGTTCATGGGAGTTTTTTATAGGGGACAATAACATTTTTTTTTAAGATGCAAAAGTGAGCCAAGTAAATGTTAAAAAAGAAGATGCAATTTTGAATGAATTTTATTTAAGTGCAAAGACCAGTCAAGAGAAAAGAAAATAAATGTCACCAAGATATATACATAAGAATTGAGAAATCTAGAGAAACTATAGTGGTGGGATAAAATGTAAATCATGTATGCAAACATTCTTACAAATTTAAAGCAGGATTTGTTTTCCTTGTGTTTCCTATTTAAAGCAGGATTTGTTTTCTTGTTTCTTTTCTTTTCTTAAATTTATATTTAAATCCAAAGACTACATTACTTTATTTCCTAAAACAAGAGGAAGATTAAGAACCTGCTGGTACTGGCCTTAAGGATGGCCAGAGGTGGGTTTTCTCAAAACCTAGAGGCCACTTTTAGTTTTTAAAGTGATAGATTTCTAGAATGAGCAAGGTGTCAGGTTTTTCTGAGGGATTATAAGTTTTTCGTAGGCAGGTTACTAATCCTTTTATTTTAGTCATCGCAAATAACACTGTGCCTCAATATTTTCAACCTGCTTCTACTCGTGACCCTCACCATTGTACTCCACACATGGCAACAAAATCATCTTTAAAAATGAAATTAGTATTACATCATCCTTCTACTTAAAACATTCTAATGGTGTTTTATTTCACATAGAATAAACTTGAAATTGCTTAACATGGCATATAAATCATTATTTTCTTCACCAACACATCTCACACCCTTCTCTACAGGTCCCATTCTGCAATATTCCAAGTATTATAGTATTCCTCCCCTTCTTAACTATTTCACATTTGCTGTTGCCTCAGGGTTTTGTCACCAGCTGTGTTACTACTTGGAATGTTTTCTCAGTAAATAATTTTTTAGCTGGTTTCTTCTTGTAGTGAAGTTTTGGTTCGAATGTTACTTCCTTCACATGTCATCGGCATTGGAGTGAGGTGGTTGACTCAGTCTCTATAATATTAATTGATTTTAGTTTCTTCACAACACTTTCCGTCCTGCAAAGCTAGATTGTTTATTTCTCTACATGTCAATAAATAAATAAAAAGAAAGAAAAGAAAAAGAAATGCCAGCTCTATAAGAAAATGTGTCTTATCTGTTATGATTGAAATATTTAATCTCAGCACCTAGAAAAGTTCCCGGCACATTTTGTGACTGAAGAAATGAGTGGACAAGAGCAAAGCAGGTGCTCAAAAATTATTTGCTAAAAAGAGTCAACTAAAAAGTATTCTTAAGACTTTCCAGCGTCCACTCTATCACTAATTGCCTGATAAATCTATCATCCTATAACTTGGCTTTCCAATGCTATGTGATTCCATCAGCCAGTCAGGCATTCTGACAGTCAACCTACATTTTTAAAGACATTTAGGTGCCAGGCTGGGGATATAGCAGGTGAACAAGGCAAGATTGTGTGAATCCCTGCCTTAGGGAGCTTATATTCTAGTATGAAATAAAATATATGAAACAAAAAAAAAAGCAATAAAATATATGAAACAAAATATATGAAGAAAAAAGCACAATGATGTCGGAAAGTAGAGCCATGCAGAGATAGGTCAGTGACTCTGAGTTTTAAATTTCATGTGAAAACACTGTAGGGTTGAAAAGAGAAAAGTAAAAATACCCAGTTACACTTTAGAAGATCATAATAAGCCCTCATCTACATTGTTTCACTATTGTGCTGCCATAGTGAATATGTATCTCTCCTTCAAAAATGTAAGAATTCATTGACTTGAAAATCATGTTGGATTTCCTTTGATTTTCAAAATTTTACCATTTTATGTCTATTTCTTAAAAATGTTCTGACTATCCATTGTTCTCTGGTGAGTGTGTCTGATGTGCACTTCCATTTTTGTCTGTATTACTCTAATTATAGTACACTTTAAACATTTTTATATCTAAACAATATTCCAAATATACTATAGATACAGATATAATTGAAGTTAAAGCCCAACTGACACATATTGATATACTGAAATAAAAGGCCAATTGATATTTATTGACTGGAATAATTATATCATCAAAACAAAAGAACAAAATATCCTATATTTTCGAATTTCAATTTTAATTAGGTGAATTCTATAGGTGTCTATGTTTAATTTATGCTTGGAAAAGGAAGTGGAGGATTAACACAATTCAAATAAGAGAATCTTTATAAATTTAGTCATCTGGAGAATTGTGTTGCTTCTTTAAAATCGATTCTCCAATGATAAAAAAAAACCCTCTAAGCCTAATATTTCAATATTAAGACTTGAACTGAACTTAATATTTAAAAGTAAAACTTGAACTAAGTCATTCATTTTTATTTTTTATTTTTGGAAACATTTTTATTAAAGTGTGATATCCTAGCATAAAAAGAAAGGAATTAGGACATTGTCATAGGTGTGCTTTCATATAACCATGTATGTATCTATGCATTTCATGTCAGAGAATGCTCAGTAAAGAATACAGGTGGAGAGAAGGGGCCAGGAACTTCGGAACATCTCAGGAAGGGTTGGGAGATGTTGGATATTGATAGTTCCTGGAGAAAATCTATTAACAGTTCAGAATCTATAAACTTTATGCCATCTGCTTTGCTTTTTTAAAACCCTCTTTTGTGGTCAAGAACTTTGTCCATCAGGATAATATCATTTTGTATTGTTTTGACAATGCATGTACATGGTTCTCCCTTCTCTACCACTGACCTTATACAGGGACAGTAATAAATGAAGCTGGGCAGAAGTAAAAGCTGCCTTGAACTAAAGGTAGATAGTTGGGGGACTCAGAGTCCTCTGAGAACAATTGTCTTCTTCAGAAGAACCATGAGGTACTCCCCAGTTGTACAACAATTGTTGATAAAGTAAAGTTATTGGTGCGTTACTAGGGCATCTTCCAGACATCCGCCTGAAACCTCTTGGAATATATAATGTTCCCTAAAATATTAACTTCCTACTTGGAGGTCATTTGTATTTAAGCTTGTTGTGTAGCTTAAATTCCATACAGTACATTCTATTTGCGAGGAGGAGGAGACTCAGATGTTGTCTCCACAGGCAGCAATACTGGCCAGAGGAAAACTACAATGAATTATTTTCTTCAAACACAACTTTCCTCTGTCAGATAATAAAGCAGTGCTGCTCTGGTTAAAGTAGACAATAGGACTTGAGGGGTGTTGGTAAGGTCACTGGGATTTCCCTCTATCTCTAGTTAATCCTGGGCAGAAACACACAGGTGATCCTAGTTTTAAAATAATTACTCTAAAATTTCCTTATACTTATGATTTCTGAGTATGAGCACCAGAGCCCACCTGGCAAATCAGTTTTTAACAGTGGGATTTCTTGCATCACATTGTGACCAAATAGTCAATTGATTGAGCTACTGTAGACTTTTCTGGATGACTGAGAATGGAAAATTCCTAGGTGAGCTGTAGATAGAGTTGATCTCAAGAACCATGTGGGTAAATTCAAATCTAAAGAGCAGATTTAGGGGCTTTAGTACAAGTGGCTAGGAGTTAGAAGATATGCACAAAAAAAGACTTTTATTTTATAATATACCTTCCTTAGGGTAGATAGGATCCAGCATCACCCAGAATCTTCCTCATATTTAAGAGAAATGTTCAGGATTAAACACAAACACAAAATATGGCAAGTGTATAACACAGGTACAGACATATAGCATTCGGATGCTATATAAATTAATCAAATAAAACAAATGTGGGTGTTGTTACTATGGGGGGATAAGATATATATAATTGTTCCAGGTATTAGTGGTGCAAAATAATTTTAAAGGTCTTTGGAATTAATTTTGAAATAAACGCATTAGCTTTTATGTGATTCATAATTTTTTCCCTTTTTAGAGGAAAAGTTATTTCAAATGTATGTATAGGTATGACACTTATCTGTTGTGTGTCATTCAGTTGCTGGATAGTGTAATATTGCTATGCCATTCAAAAGACCCAAGTAGTCCTTAGCTACACACATGTAACTGCCCTAAAGAATGTCTGTTAAGATTGGATTTTTTCCTATTGAGCCATTTTACTTCTTTTTTGCTTAATATTGACAAACAGCCTATAGTCAAAGAGAGATATAACTTTAGTTTCTGGTAGAGAATTTTCTCATTTTTATTTGAGTTTTTTTTTTTTTCAGACAAGGTCTCACTCTGTCACCCAGGCTAGAGTATAGTGGCACAATCATAGCTCACTGCAGCCTCCAACTCCTAGGCTCAAGCTATTCTCCTGTCTCAGCCTCCTGAGTAGCTGGCACTATAGGCGTGCACTACCATGCTCAGCTAATTAAAATTTTTGTAGAGAAGATAGGGTCTTGCTATATTGCCCAGTCTAGACTTGAACTACTGTCCTCAAGCAATCCTCCTTCCTTGGCCTCCCAAAGTGCAGGGATTATAGGCATGAGCCACAATGACTGGCCCAGAGTTTATTTTTGAAATATGTCATAGGTAGATTGCTGTCTGAAGAATCTTTGGAAAAAGCTGAAAATCTTAAACCATTTTATATGGCAAAAAAGAATTAACTTTAAATTGGCAATATCTTGTATTTAATAATACTAAAACCTCCCTTCTAGATTTTGATTCATGTTATTTGGGAATTGAACAGCATTGGAAACAATGAAATTTTTGTTTATTTTATTTTAACATTATACTTGCTTTTTCAAAAATTGGAACAATAACATTTTAAGAAATGTAATACAAGAGCATAATTACACTTTAATTATAATCAAATAACTCATTCTCAAAGGTAAAATGCATATCACATCAAAAGCTTTCAGCACACAGCTAATTCTGTTTTCAAAACAAAATTTACAGAAAAGATTAGATAAAAATCATCTACTTAAGAATTCATAAACGTCTGGGAAATTCATTGCCTGACAAGAGAAGAGACACATGAATTTGTATTGCCTCTTTTTTTCTTTTCTAATTTGTTTCTTTTTATTTATTTTTTTCTTAAGTTTAAAAATTAATTGTTGCTTTCTCGTTTAAGAAATACTTAAGTATTTATTTTGGATCTAATTAGTTTTAAAAATTCTTATCATTTTATGTTTCCTACATCTTTCTTTGAAGATATTATTTTTACTTTTATTTTTCATTGTTCTGACTTGTTCCTATCTCTGAGAAGAGGGGATAGATTCATCAATTTTCAAACAGGAGGAACTTCCAGGGATCATTTGAACTGATTCTTCACTGCAGGTAAATATGAGTTGGTAGTTCTTAGATTTAATTCAAAGGTTCTGATAGAATATTATGAGACTTTTCCCAGCAACAGAAAAGCCATAGCAAAGGCTTTTATATTAACACTCAGAGACTCCACTGTTACTTGACTTCAGATTTTTTTGTAACAGTTAATTGCACTTGGAAGGGCAGAAAGCACCCAGTGACTGGGGAGCTGATTTGGGAAAGAATTCATTTTGATACTCAGTGTTTATAGTGGAAAATGAGTTTCAAGTGGCTCTTAAAAAATGCTCTTTGCTTGTGACAAGAACTGAGTCCACTATGTCCAACCTTCAGAAATAAAATATTCTTTTGCCCACTACTGTGTGATAGCATTGTTTGTTTTTGTCATTGCCACTTACTCTGTTCTGCTTTCCTTAGTTACATTCTATTGTGTGAAAATGTAGCAAGGCAAGTCAGGAATGGAGGAATGGACTAGGAATGACAAGCCCTGGGTTGAATTTTGACTCTACCCCAGAGTGTTTCTATTTAAGAAAAAGTATATGGAACTATCTGCCCCCCCCCACACACACACACTAAGTATTTTTTAACAGTCACATCAAAAAATTAATATGAGTATGCAACATAACTTATAAAATTGTCGACGAAACTAATCTCAGTATTTGCAACATGATAATTTTTACTGCAATCTCGTGCGGGGCAGACACCCAAAAAACATTCTCAGAACAGCTCTATTTATGTTTTTGTTTTTCAGAGTCAGCTGCTCCATTTTCTCTTCATTTCTACAGAATGAATTTTGGTCTGGAAGATCATATCGTCACTGCGAGAGCTGGCTACTGCTATGTAAGCCCCCTCCAAAACTCAGTGCTTAAAACAACAATCGTTTATTACCATGACTCTCTAGTTGTGAGGGTGGAGTTTGGCTGATCTCAGCTGGGCTCACTCACGTATCTGCGGGTTGGGAGGCTGTTGGCTGATTTAGACTGGCCTCATCTGGAGCAAGTGGGACAATTTGGCTCTGTTCTGTATGACCTTCATCTTTTTCTGGGACCAGTGAGCGAAACTGAGCATGTTGATCTCATGAAGAAATCAGAAGGGCAAGTATAAGGAAGTCTGGTCCTCCAAGCCCCTTTCAAGTTTTCCTTATGTCATATCTGCCAATATTTCACTGGACAATACAAGTTGGTTGGGTAAGCTCAAGGTCAAAAAATTACATTCCTCACCACTCCATGGAGGATGCTGCAAAGTACCAAAGGATGCAAATAGGAGGGAGTGACAAATTGGAGACACTCTTGCAATCTGCTACAGTCACCTTTCTAGAACAGTATTTTCCAAAATGAGATAATTGTATGCACGCACATAATTATGCACACTCACAATATATTCATATGTATTTAGCACAAATCTAATCTTAGATCAGCAGATTTCTTTTTTTTTTCTTTTCAATAATTGTATTTAGAGTATCAAATACAATGTGTCAAATGTAAGCATTAACTGCTGGCACATAAAACATATTGCTAGTTAATACCAAATAATATAAACATTAAAATCCTAGATAGTAACACAGAGACTCACACACACACACATCAAAATATGCTCCCCTTCCAACCTAAATCATATCTTAAAATTTATAACATCATATTAACATCCTAAATCAGAAATCACTATAGAAAAAATAAAACATGTAACTAATATTGCCTTTGTCTTCTATACATACATGTTTTAAGTGTATTTTCCTGCTCATTGTAATTCTTATATTTGATAATTGAAAAAACTAAGTTCACATGATTTCTTCCTTCTAGAAGATATTTTAGGAGAACAAATTCACTTTATAGCATTCTTTATAAAATTTAATCAGATTTAAATCTTATCTATTTTTTGCGAAACCAGACATGCATGATTTTATTAGTGATGTTGGGTTTTTTCACAGTATTACATTTGCTATTATAAACTTATTAAAAGATAATTTAATAGTCTGTTTTAGTAATTCTTATTGCTTTTCTCTAAATGTGTTCTTGTCAACTTGTTTTGCATTTATATTCAAATCGACTTTGCAGAACCTGGTATTGTCTGAAAAAAAAGGCTGATAATTATTCTCCATTGCACACTTTGTCATATTTATGCTCAGTTCATCCCATTAGGAAATAAAATTGTATTTGGTTTTAGCATGCTCATCATTTTCTTTTGTGTGTGGTTGTGTGTGTAAAGTAATAATGGTAGTAGCCCAGATTCGAGTACATACTTTGACATTGAGATCATTTAAAATCAAACTATTTTGGCCTATTTGGAGTATAGCAAAGACGCTGACTTCAGCAACTAAAAAAGGCTAAAAATATGTAGGAATAATAAATATAGATAAAAATAGGTCAGGTTTGTGTTTGTGTTTTTCAAGAAGGTTTGTTTAAGAAAATATCCGTGAACCTGAGTCATGGGATCTAGTTTTAATACTTATCCATCCTGTGATCTTAAGGAAGCCACAATCTTTTGAGTTCTTGTTTCACTATCAAAAAAATGAGGATAATAATAATCAACTTACCAATCTCATACATTTTTGGCATGATGAAACCAATTAGCAGTTACGGGAATGTTGAGAAATTCTAATGTAATAAATTTACATGCTAGTATGGATTAAATTGAGTCAAGTGTGGGGTAGTTATTATTGGGAGCAATAGAGACCAGGAAGTGTGCTAATGAACAGTTTTAAGAAAATTGAAGCCTTTTGTAGGTTTCAGATACCTGACTGGTTGGTGGAACCATGGAATGCTTCACAACAGAAATAACTATGACAAAGAGAAGATACACTTGTTAAGGAAATTCATTGGAAATGTGGACTCTCAAAATCTATATGTAAGTTGCAGGTTTAACCTGTAAGTTTTATATATTAGCTCTGTAAAGTTACAAAGCTCGGTATGAAGGCGGCATGTACACGCACAGGGAACCTTCTTCCGGAAACAGAGATTAAGATTCAGGGAGTAAAAGGATTTTTAGACAATGTAAAAGGAATGGGGTAATTGTTGTATGTCTCTGAGAAAATAATTTCAATGATAAAAATAGTGTTTTCGTAAAAATTGTCTGATAGTATCCTTAAGAATGGTTTGGATGGGGCAGGAAATGAAGGACGGTCAGCATAATATTGACAGAGCTATGAGATGGAAAGAAGCTATAGAAATGAACAGGAAAGGGAACAACCTCAAAGACCCTCCTAAGGAGATGACAGCACTTGATGACAGACTGGGTTAAGAAGTAGAGAGAGTTAAAAATGTTTGGTTCTGGTTCTTCATTTTAAGTATATGGAATATATATGCACACAACTATTTAAACAAACTGTTTTTGCACAAATAGTGTTTTTAAAAATCAACTTTCTTGAGGTCAAGTTTACATATAATAAAACTAATCTCTAAAGTAGTCAGTTGGCTGAAAGAGAGCAACGTTGTAAAACAAAATGCAGTACCTAGGAAAGTTGAAAATTGAAAATGGACATTAACCTTGAAATAATTTGGGTTAATAACTCTACCAATAAACTGCAGAGAAGCTACTTTTCTCATTTCGTATTGTATAATTAATACTGATGAAATCAGTGCCAAATTTCCAATGGATAAGAAATTTCTATTTGTCTCACGTTAAGAATAGATTTTGCTCTGCTTAATTCTTTAAAATCTCATACAAAGTCAATTGCTTTATATTTACAAAAAAGAATTATAAGTACAAATTTTACCACCTACTTACTATTATGCTTTTAATAGGAATAGGAATTTTTAATAGAGGAGGGGATAATATTTAATGAACTTGATTTGTGAACCCCTGAAGTAAATACAAATTAATATAAAAGCTAAGCTCACAAAAGAGGTAATCTTCCTAAAATGCTGCTTTCTAATATACATTCGTTGAAAATCTTGGTAATACTACTATAAAAATATATTCTCAATTATTTTAGAATGACTAAACTCAAGTTTTGAATAATAAAGTTTTGATACTTGTCATTTATTTATTTTTTATCAGAATACTATCATAACAACAACTTTAATGAAAACACTTTTATCAGTTTTTAGCAGAAAGAAAATTTATCAATTTTAAAAAGTGAACTGAGAGATAACAATGGAAAACCTATGATGGTTTTTAAAGATTGATATTTTTTGCATGTGATAAATTTTCTACATACATAAAATGAGTTTGGTTTGGTTTTTTGGAACTACTTTCTCTTTTATATAGGTATTTCTTTAAGGCCTTATTTCTTTGAGTGGAAAGTATGGTAGATCAGTTAGAGAACCATTAGTTCACATGTCTTAGTCTTTTTCTTTTTTTCTCAAAAAAAGTTTTAAGCCTTTTGAGGGAATAGATCACGTCTCCTCCTTCTGTACTAACTACAGCACCTAAAATAGTAATACTGAGCATATAACAAACAGTCAAGCATTTGCCAAATAACTACATTGGCCCAATTCACTAACAATTTCATTTGCTCATTTTGCACAAATGAGGAATTAGCAAAAGTTCTCATTTTCAATTATTTTACAGTGAGCTTCTTTCCAGATTCGCTGGAACACATTTAGAATAATAGTTCAATTATATTTGATGGTTAAGGAGATGTGGTGCACATTCCTTTATCCCTCATCTCCCTGTTCTCGTACATATTTCTGGTCTAGGGATGTAACAAAGAACAAGGAACAGAGGAAATACTGATGTATTTAATTTGTGACGGCCTATCTTAAAATTTAGGAAGTAATTTTTCAGGTCAAAGTAATTATTGTATTAGAAAAATAGAAGAGAATGACACATGTTGTGTCTGATTGATCCAGTAGGTAGTAAGGACTTAAAGAGGAGAACTAAGCATAGAGCAAATATTCATTTATCCCTCTATTTACTTATTTAATTTCTAACAAGTGGCAGCCACTTACATGTATTATGGGCTTATTTATGATGTATATTATAAATCATGTATAATATGCACATTTTAGGCTTGGTTTATCACAGACCAGATGTGTGTATATGGATATTACTAGTGTGAGTATATGTTTGTTTATATATATGTATATAATATATATGTGATTGTGAGTGTATACATATATACACTATACACGTAGCATTTTTTTTAATTTTAGAGATGCTGTTTAATCATTCAGAGGCATAGATGGAAAAAGTGTGTTTTAAACAACTTTATAAAGTTATTTATTATAAGTAGACTTGGCATATTATTGGGATTTTAGCAAACAAAATGAAGGCTACGGTTTATGCCAACTCTTGATTGTTCTGTTTTTATTCTGTTTTATTTTACATTCAGTTTATACTGTGCATAGTCTTTTTTATCACAAATGACATTCTTGTGATAGTGAGATACCATTGCTATCTCTGTCTATATGTATATCTGTATCATCTATCTCTATCTGCTTCTTTTTCCTATGATAATTTCCCCATCATTTTTGCTGCTAAAAACTTATTCATTCTTCAGAATTCAGTTCAGATATCATCTACTCTAAGCTCTAAAGGATTCGATCACTCTTTCCTCTGCATCTATAGAACTTTACTTCTACTTCTGTCACAGACCTAGGCCATAGAAATTAACATGTCCACTGTTGTAAATCATTAGAACCCTTTGTTACTGTTTAGCAAGTTTGACCGAGGGGAGTTGGGAAACTGGCTCCAAGGCTTTTAAACACAGCAGTGGTATGACTGTATATGTGTTTTACACAAACCACTATGGCAGGGACATAAATCATGGACCTGGGGAGAAGGGACTGACTTGGGACAGAGTAAAAGTCATATCTGGGCTCTGACATTGACCTTGCTAATAATGCTTTAATATTTCTATTTATAAAATGGGGACCATAATGCCTGCCTCTCAGGTTGTCGGGAGGAGCAAATGAGAAAGTGAGTGTAAATTACTGAACCCAGTGCTTGGAAAACAATATTCAATTTATATTATATAGTGTCATTGTTAATAAAATATAGGAAACAAAAATCTAAATTAGAGCATTTTCTGTCTTGATAGAAAGGACTGTCTCAAAGTGCAAAAATATATCTATGGATCATATGACCTATTACCCATAAAAATGAAAAAAAAAGAGCTTATAACCAAAAATTTCTTGGGAGCCTCTGGTCTAGGCAATATTTCACCAGCTGTTCTAAATCAGAGTCATTAGAACTCTAGGCAATAGTAAGTGCTCAAAATTATCTCCAATTTTTCAATATAAACTTAAAAAAATAGTATTCACAAAGTAATACTGCATTTTTTTTGGTTTTGGTTAGAAGGAATTTTGTTTACTGTGTATCTAATTTTAATTTAAAAGTTATAATTAATTACAAAGATGTGGTTAATTTTAAACATGGAAAATATTTTATAAAGTACTGTATATTTTATGTAAAAAAATTCAAAATATAAAAATCTATAAGAGAAAATTTATTGAAAAAAAGAGAACACTCATTGTGAAAAAAAAATTGAGAGCCACTTACTTAATCAGAGTCATATTGGGGCCCAATGTGCTTATCTACTTCCATTAGCTAGGCAGCCTATTTGCTTTTGGAATCTTAGAAACCCTTTGGAAAAAATCCTCTTAACAGCAGGAAAACAAATAACAGAAATGAAAAAAAATGGGCGAAAGATCTGAGCAGATACCTCACCAAAGAAGATATCCAGATGGCAAATAAGCATATAAAAAGATGCTCATCATCATGACATTCAGAAATTGCAAATTAACAAGGAGATACCAGTACATATCTATTTTGAATGGCCAAAATCCGAAACACTGACAACACTAAATGACCATGAGGACATGGAGCAACAGAAATTCGCATTCACTGCTACTGGGAATGCAAAATGGGATAGCTATTGTAGAAGACAGTCTGGCAGTTTCTTATTCATTCCATATGATCCAGCAGTCTCCCTCTTTGGTATTGATCCGAATAAGTTGAAAACTTCCCTCCACACAATAACCTGCACACACATGTTTATAGATGCTTTATTCATAATTGCCAAAACTTGGAAGCAGCCAAGATTTCCTTCAATAGAAGATATAGAAACAAACTGTGGCATATTCATACAATGAAATATTCAGAATTAAAAAGAAATGAGCTATCAAGCCATGAAATGATGTGAAGATACTTTCAATGTATATTGCCAAGTGAAAGAAGCCACCCTGAAAAGGTGATCTATTGTACGATTCCAAGTATATGACGTTTTGGAAAAGGTAAAACTATGGAGACAGTATACAGATCAATGGTTGTTAGGAGCTCATGGGGAGGGACAGAAGGTTTAATCGGAAGAACACGGGGGATTTGTTTCAAGGAAATGAAACTATTCTAAGTGATACTATAATGGTGGATACATGTTCTTGTATGCTTGTCAAAATCCATTGAATGTACAGCAGAAAGTGAACCCTAATGTAAACTCTGGACTTTAGTTAATAATAATGTATTGACATTGCGTCATCAGTACCACAAACAAAGTACCACAGTATAGAAAGATATTAGTAATAGAGGAAGCTGAGGAAGGATTAGAGAGTATATGAGAACTCATATTTTCTTTTCAATTTTTCTGTAAACACAAAATCCTCAAAAAAGTCTACTAATTAACAACAACAAAAGGTCTTGCTCTGTCCCTGGAACATGTCAACTTTATCTTGTTAATCCTGGGCTTGTAAGTTTTTCTTCTCTCGCTCCCCTAAAATAAAGGCACCCTTACCCCCATAATATGCTGAAATAAAAAAAAAAAATAAAAAAATAAAGGCACCTTAATCCTTTACACTGTCCCACACCAAAAAATACAAAATAATGTTAAATTATTTTGAAGTAACGAGATTTTGATCCTCAAATAAGGAAATGAAGAGAAAGTCTACCCAAACTCCTTAAAAAGAGAATAGCCTAGGAGATAAATCAGAGAGGTGAAAGAATAAGTGATGATGATCATTATGATGATGATAATAACAATAATTCTTACACAGGGTAAAGATTAATGAAAGCAATACCAAACAAGGCAGAGTAGTGCAATAAAGCAAGCATAGCCTTTCAAATCTGGCCATATTCCTTACTAGCTGTGTGATCAAAGGCAGGTATTTTTTTTTCTTTCAGCATATTATGGGGGTACAAATGTTAAGGTTATGTATATTGCCCATGTCTCCCTTCCCCCCTCGAGTCAGAGCTTCAAGCGTGACCATCCTCCAAATGTTGTGCATCTCACTCATTATGTTTGTATATACCCATCCCCTCCTCCCCCCTCCCACCTGCCCGACACCGGATAAATGTTATTCCTGTATGTCCACTTAGGTGTTGATCCGTTAATACCAATCTGCTGGTGAATACATGTGGTGCTTGTTTTTCCATTCTTGAGATATTTCACTTAG
>VBSM01000272.1:96607833-96672932 GCA_008086735.1 Cheirogaleus medius | reverse complement strand
ACAGCTTCCGACAGTTTACCTTTTCCTAAGAACATCAACAATATCAATGAGCTATCCACCATTGATTATATTTATCTACTAACTGTTTAAACTCTGAAAGGATCTAAAGTTTCCAAAGGAAAGTCTAAAATTTTCAAGATAAAGGGGATTACCTAGGATGTGGTTTAGTAAAAGGAGATACTCACCTCACTTCTGACAGATTGAAAACCACTCTAACATTCCTGATCACTAAGACATAATTAAGGGGATTTCTAAATCTCAATGATTCCTATAGAAAATGGGTTCCCAGTGTTTCTGAAATTGACCCAGCCAAGTTAAAGTAACCAAAATTCTCTCTTGGGAACAGGAAAAACACCAGAGATTATGCAAATTAGTACTTCAACAAATTTAAAATTAGCACTTCAACAAATTACAATCCTGATTCTGTCTTATAATCATAGATCATTCTACCTATTGGTACCTGAGTGATCTGGGGAAGTCCTGGATGTTATGACTCAACTTCATGGAATTACTGGGAACCACTTGAACTGGTGGCAAAAGTGTACTCGCCTTGCCTCACTGTAAGAGCAGCTGCATACATACTAGGAATAACTTATGCTGCCTTATTTTAAAGTTTCCCTTACGATGGATGGTCCCTAATGTTGCACAATCTTTTTTGCTAACTGAAAATACACAAGAGTTTTTAGAAAGTAGGATTATATTCCACAAAGTCTTTTTATTTTCTCTTCTCAAATTTCTATTTGTAGTACTTTAAATCCTGCTAAGTTTTCTCTCATTACCTGAACAATGAAAAACTCATAACTGCCTAGAATTTGCCTGAAACACTGTCTTTCTCTGAATATATTTATTAGAAATATTACAGACTCTGGGTTTTCATACTGAATATTCATAGACTTTATTGAATAGATTTTCTTCCTTTACTGTATGCCCTTAGGATCATTTCCAGAGGTTATAAAAAATTATTTTTTAAAAATAGTTTTTATCAGTTTCACTGAGGAGTGGGCCATGGATCTCTTCATACTGTCAGTGCTGGAAGTCCTTGCTCTCTTGCTTCTATTTTAGCCCCTTTTGATTATATTGTGCCCACCTGGACAATCAAGGCTAATTTTCCTACGTTAAGGTCGGCTGATTAGCAACGTTATCTATGACCTTGAATTACCCTTTGCCTTGTAATATAACATATTTGTAGGTTATGGGAATTAGGAAATGGGTATCTTTAGGGGGACACCATTCTGCCTACCACAGTGATTCCAACACATCAAACAGTGGTGCTGCTCTGCATTGACCATATTCTCATGCTATGCTTTGCTTAGGGTTCTTTGTCCCCACCAAAACTCCTGCTAAAATTTGATTCTTAATGTGGCACTGTTGCGGGGTGGGGCCCAGTGAGAGGTGATTGAATCACTGGGGGGCATTCCTTGTGGATGGATTGGTACCATTCTCATGGGGGTGATTCAGTTTTTACTCTGGCAAGACTGTATTAGTTCTCATGAGAATGGGTTAGTTCCCTTGAGAGTGGGTTGTTATAAAGACAGGATGCCTCTTAGATTTTCCCTCTTCATCCATGCTTCCCCTTTGACCTCCTCCATAATGTTATGATGGAGCACGAAAGACAGGCCCCTATACTTGAACTTTCCAGCTTGCAGATTCATGAGATAAATAAACCTCTTTTCTTCATAAATTACTCGGCCTCAAGTATTTTGTTATAGCAACACAAGACAGACTAAGACACCTCATAACATAATGGTCTATCTTCCAGCTTAGGATAATGCATGACTAAAAGGGCCAGTGAGCATTATCATAAACATAATTTTCTATCCCTGTGTTAAACCATGCTAGGTCCAGGCATATCCTTCTTCTGTTGTGTTAAGAAATACACGTGATGAGCATGTTTACATGTCCCTATGTCAAATGATACTGAAATCCAACAAAAATAACCTAGGTACTTGTTCCAAGAAATACTTAATTTTTGAAGACAAGACAATGGGCCAATTTAAGTACCTAACAAGATCGACAACTTGCTTATCAAAATTCCCTTTAAGAATCATTCGTCATTGTGCTTACTGATTAAAAACTATTAATTCATAAACTA
The DNA here is from genome assembly GCA_008086735.1 of Cheirogaleus medius. Classification (NCBI taxonomy): domain Eukaryota; kingdom Metazoa; phylum Chordata; class Mammalia; order Primates; family Cheirogaleidae; genus Cheirogaleus; species Cheirogaleus medius. The sequence goes on along the minus strand of VBSM01000272.1, from coordinate 96,670,840 downwards.
TACCTAATTACAACCAGTTTCCTGCTTTGATATACCCATCTTAAAATCACTCAGCCCAGAAGATTGTGTGTGTGTGTGTGTGTGTGTGTGTGTTTAGCCCTTGTTGCAAGACATCTAAAACACTAAGCTTTGCTTGATCATCAGATTTTGTCTGATGACTGTTTTTGGGAAGCTGATAGTTGACAATGGAATAAAACAGATGAGTATAGACAAGATATTGCCTGTGGAAATTGCTAAAAGTTAGAAACAAATGAACCATACACTGTAAAAATGTAGACTGCTCATTTTTGCATATTTCTGTGAACTGTCTTTTGAATAATGAAATTGGAAGCAGAGAAATGATGCTGCAATTGTTCAACTACAAAGCATTCTAAGTAGGGAAATAGGGCTTGAGAAAAACATTAAGTAGAGACTTTCAGATTATTGCTGCCTTATTTTCTCCTCTGGAATTATCTGTGGTCTACTATTGAGATGGAAAATATATATTATTTATTTCTTTGTTTTGTTTACTTTTTTTGTTTTTCTGTTCTGCCCGTCTCTCAATAGTAAGTTAACAGAAGTAAGCTATATTTTTTCTTTTTTCTTTCTTTTACACCATGAAGAAGGAGACATTAAATAGTTCTGAATTGTTTTGGAAAGCATTTCTACTAATTACTTAAATTTAAAATTCTCTAAAGTAATGCTACATTATTGTTGATATCTGTGTTGATGTGAACATACAGAATATAAATCCTTGGACTTGTCAATCAGAAAGAGATCTGAAGTTCAGCAGACCAGAAGTTTCCACCCATGGCTACAGGTTGGAATCACCTATTGAAGCCACATCTCTGAGTGTTGGGCCTGTCTTCTCCCCAGATGATTCTGATACTCAGTGAAAGTTGAATAGTACTGATATAATCCATATCCCATACATCACACTTTGGGAAACAGATTTCCAGAGGTTAAGTTTTCACTTAAGACTATCAAACTAGCAAATGGTAGATGTGAAATTATAACCCATGATTTCTGTTGTCGAAGTAAGAATTTTAAATAAATAAATTATAAAAATAAAACTGATACTATATTGCGTACCTTGAGACATATTGTATTACTAGCTAATCTTCTAGGTCATGGTTGCAAGTACCTAGGCTAATTTGCTAAATTAAAATTATTCTGATTCTGGTACATCCTATAGGGTTCAGGAAACTGTAGCCTATAGGCCAAATCCAGCCTGCCATATGTTTTTGTATGGTCTCTGAGCAAAGATTTGTTTTTGCATTTTTAAATTGTTGGAAAAAAATTAAAGTAGAATAATATATGTGACACATAAAAATTTTATGTAATTTAAATTTCAGTATCCATAAATAAAGTTTTATTAGAAGACAGCCATGCTCATTCATTTACTTATTGTTTATGGTTATTTTTATGTAATAGCGGTAGAGCTGAGTAATTGTGACAGAGACCATACAGCTCACAAAGCCAAAAGTATTTATTACCTGGTCTGTTACAGAAAATTTTTACCAACATCAAGGGGTTAAAAATTATGGATCTGTGCAAATTAATGTGTTTTTGTAATAATGCAACATATGGAGAGGTTGAATGTATTCTTGGGCAAGATCCTCTGTATTCCCTCAGTGCCACTCATTATTCTATTTGACTTTAATTGTGTTCTTGAGTTGATATGTTAAAGATTAATGATGCACTTAGCCCAAGTCAAGATTTAGAGATGTGAAGATATAGCAATGTAGAAAGCATAATAGTTACAGATATAACTTTTTTCCTCTAGAGGAATCCTGAGGGTGTTCAGTGTAGGGAATTTAAGTAATTGTAGCAAATCTCTCCCAGAGGATGCATATTCTTATCATAAAACTGACAGTACACCTATGCTACGCGACTTGGAAAAATATGGAGAGCTAATGTGCAATGTCAGTCATATCTCACTTCAATAGAGTTGGGTTTAATTGAGCAGTGAGTACACATAATATTTGCATAACTCTAGCTGAATAAAAGTTAACTTCCAAACTCTGTGCCTAATGAGATGTTAGGCAGTGTGAGTCTGTGTCCCTAAGCAAGATATTGTTTGGTAATAGATGTAAACCATTCAAGGACTCTCAGGGCAGGTGTAGCTACTAAATAATTGACATTTGCAGTGGTTAACGTGCCATGGGATAATGAGATAATGTTCCCATTGATTGTATGGACATGCCAATTTGTAACCCATTAGAATTAAAACAATAATGGCAACAATGGTAATAACAACAGAGGTAGCAGCAGCAGTAGCAAACATGGCTTTAGCACTCTCTATGTGCCCAGAACTGTTTTAGGTATTTTGCAAGTTTTATCTTACTTAAATCCTCACATCAGCCCTACAAGGTAGGTAACTATTGCACTATACTAGGTACATTGTACATTTTACTGTACTGATGAAGAAAATAAAGCACAGTCTATTGGTGAGCAACTTGGCCAAGGTCACACAAATAGGAAATTAGAAAGTTTGATTTAAACTGGGCAATTTGGCTCTAGTCTTTGCTCTTAGATGGTATCTTTTACTGCTTAAACAAATTATATTTTATACATCATGCAAGGAAAGCAGTAGGGCGTACACTAAATCATATTTTAGGAAAATTATTTAGATTTCAAAGGATTTAAACACACAGAGATATAGATATAGAGAGATAACTTATGTTGGCTTTCTTAATTGAAAAACAGGAATTCTATTTATTAATATTATAGGAGACTGGGGCTATGTGTCAGCATGTAGACTGTGTTGTATCCTTTTTTAATCTCCTGATTCTAGTAGAGTATATAGTACAGTATATAGTTGATGTTCCATGAAAGTTTTTTTAATGAATGAACTGATGTGGGAAAAACTATGTAGTTTCTGTATGTTCTGTTATGTAAACAGAAGTTCATGCAGATTAGGAAGAAAAAATTTTTTCCCAACTGTTTCCTTTCATGAGGATTTTTCCCAACAGGTCTGAGAATTGTAGAAGACTGATAGGTCTTTAATCTAGCTCTGACAGTCCCCTTGAGATGTAGGTAACGTTTTCTCAATAGGGTTTCCCTGGTACCTAATAACTGGTTTTTTTATATGTCTTCAGAAAATTATCTAAGGTCTCAACTCTTGAATAAACATTGGCTTTTATGTTTTCCCATAAGAGGGGTAGAAATCTTCCACCAGTTTTTCTTCACTGGGCCCACTCAGGTCCAGGATTGAAGACTTTTAACAAGCAAGTAGTCATTATAGACTTACCCATTTATTTCAGAAATCCTCATTGTGTTGAAGAGCTCATTGGGAAATCCAGTTAGTTCTCATCAGTGAGTGCAATCTGGAATTTGTCTTGGTATCCTGAAATTTGTATTCTATTTGTGTGAGGTGATCCTGGGAATTCACATGCCCATTGGCTTTTCTTTTATATTCTGCATCATGTGTGTTGTTCTATGGAAATCATCATATTGCTTTTCTTTTCAACAGCTATATTGAGATATAATTGATATTCAAAGAACTGCATATTTTATACGTAAAATTTGTTGAACTTGGACATATGAAAACACTTATGATACCATCAACACATTCAATACAATAGACATTCCAACACTTCCCACAGTTTCCTTGTACCCTATTTTTGCTTTTATGGTGAGAACACCGAACATGAAATTGACCTTCTTAAATTTTGAAGTGTACAGCACCATATACTTTGTTATACTATACTTTGTTAAGTATAGGCACTGCATTGTACAGCAGGTCTCTAGAACTAACTCTTGCCCAGAATCCTTGATTAGGTCTGTGATAACCTCTGTGATCTGGTCATCTCCATTACTCAAAAATAGTTTCCTGTATTTTCTCTCTCCTTCCTTCAAACTGAAGGATCTGGAAGAAATTTATTTTATCTGATGGAAGTATAGTCAGTCCTGCTCTTTTTTGATTTCTTTTTGCATAGAATATCTTTTTCCATGCCTTTATTTTCAGTCTACATGTGTCTTCATAGGTGAGGTGAGTTTCTTGCAAGGTAACATATAGTTGGCTCTTGTTTTTTTATGATTTGGCCAGTCTATGCCTTTTTATTAGAGAGTTTAGTCCATTCACATTTGACATTATTATTGATAGGTAAAGACTTACCATTGCCATGTTGTTATTTGATATGTGGTTGTTTTGTGATCCTCTTTTTCTTATTTCCTTAACATTCAATTTTTCTTTTGCACAAGTCTATGAGTTTTGACAAGACATAATGTCATGTATCCACCATTATAGTATCAGATAGAATAGTTTCCCAACCATAAAGATTTACTGTCATTAATTAATTGATCCCTCCCTATGCTCCCAAATTTCTGCCAAGCATTGATTTTTTTTCTTTCTATAGTTTTGCCTTTTTTAGAAGGTCATCTAATTGGAATCATATAGCATGTGGCATTTTTACTTAACAATATAAATTTTTGTTTCTACATTTTGTTGTGATTTGATAGCTAATTTGCTTATATTGCAAAATAATATTTCACTGTAGAAATATATCACTGTTTATCCATTCACCTATTGAGGGTTATCTTGATTGCTTTCAGTTTTTTGGCCATTGTAAGTAAAGCTACTATAAATATCTATGTGCAGGTTTCTAACTCATTGGATAAATACCAAGAAGCACAATTGCTGGATTTTATGGTAAGACTATGATTAGCACTGTAAGACACTTGCCAAACTGTCTTTCAGAGTGTTTGTGTCATTTTAAATTCTCATTAGCAATGAACGAATATTCCTGGTGCTCTACAATCTTGCCAGCATGCAATGTTGTCAGGTTTTTTTTTGTTTGTTTAGCCATTTTAATATGTGTGTAGTGGTATCTTATTATTTTAATTTGTCACTCCATATTGATACTGATGTTGAACATCTATTCATATGCTTATTTTTCATTTGTACATTTTCTTAGGTAAGGTTTCTGCTCAGATATTTTGTCTATTTTTGAAATAAGTTGTTTGTTTCTTATTGCTAAATTTTGAGTCCGTTGTGTATTTTGGATACTAGTCCTTTTTTATCAGTTATGTGTTTTTCAAACATTTTCTCCCAGGCTGTGGCTTGTCTTTTCATTCTCTTAATGTTTTCTACAGAGAAGAAATTTTTAATTTTAATGAAGACCAGCATCAATTTTTTTTTTATTCAGAGATTATGCTTTTGGTGTTGTATCAAAATCTCATCAACACAAGGTCACTTAGATTTTCTCCCATGTTATCTTCTGGGATTTTTATCCTTTTGCATTTTACATTCAGAGTTCTGATCCATTTTGGTTATATTTTTTTTAAATGTAAGATTATACTCAGTTACTTTATCTGTTGATTTCCAGTTGTTCCAGTACCATTTGTTGAAAACATTATCCTTTCTCAGTGAAATCACCTTTGTTTCTTTATCAAAGATCATTTGATGCTATTTATGTAGGTCTGTATATGGGCTCTATCTGTATTATGTTGCATTGATATATTCTTCCATTTGTCTGATCTTTTGCCAATATAATACTGTCTTGATTTTTGTACCTTTATAGTAATTCATAAAGTCAAATATTTCAGTCTTCTGATTTTTTCCTTCTTCTTCATTATTGTATTGGCTATTCTGGGTCTTTTGCCTTTTCCCATAAACTTTAGAATCATTTGGTAATATCCATGTAATGGCTTTCTGGAATTTTGATTGAGATTGCTTTGAGTGTAGAGATCATGGTGCAAATACTTGACTTCTTAAAAATATTGTATTCTCCTATCCATAAACATGGAATACCACTCCATTTATTTAGATATTTTTGTTTCTTTCACTAGAATTTTGTAGGTTTTCTCACATAGATTTTGTACATATTTGTATAACAAAGTATTTAATTTTTGTACTAATGTAAAAGGTATTGTGCTTTTAATTTCAAACTATAATTGTTTATTGCAGGCTATATAGGAAAATTTGATTTTTGTATATTTACAAAATTGTATTATACTGGCTTGCTATAATTGCTCATTAGTCCCAGGAAAAATCTCATCAGTTCTTTGGGATTTTCTGTATATACAATCATGTCATCTGCAAACAAAGACAATTTTATTTTCTTTCCAATATGTATATATTTTATCGTTTTTGTTTTCTAATTGCATTTGCTAGTACTTCCAGTAAAATGTTAAATAAGTGTGGTGAGAGGGAATATCTGTGTCTTATTCCTAATCACAGGGAAGAATTGTCCAGTTTCCTACTGTTAAATATGTTGTTAACTGTAGGTTTTTGTAGATTTTTTTTTTTACCAAGTTGAAGAAGTTCTCAGTTTGTTGAAATATTTTTATCAAAAATGGATGTTGGATTTTGTCAAATGCTTTTTCTATACCTATTGATATGATCATGCAATATTTCTTCATTTGCCTGTTGATATGGTGGATTACATTAATTGACTTTCAAATTTTCAACCAGCCTTTCATACCTACAATAAATCTCACCTGGCTGTGGTGTACATTTTTTATATATTGTTTAATTTGATTTGCTGATAATTTGTTGAGGTATTTTACGTTTATGTTTATAAAAGATATTGATTTCTAGTTTTCTTATCTTGTAATGTTTTTATCTGGTTTTGGTATTGGGGTAATCTTGCTTTATAGAATGTGTTAGGAAATGTTCCTTATGATTTTATTTTTTGGAAGAGATTGTAGATATTTGGTAATAGTTCTTCCTTAAATGTTTGGTAAAAATCACCAGTGAAATAAGCAGGCCTAGTGTTTTCTTTTTTAGGAGGTTATTAATTATGGATTCAATTTCTTTAACAGTTATAGTCCTATTGCAATTATATATTCTTCTTGAGTGAGTTTTGTTAGATCGTGTCTTTCCATTTCATTAAAGTTATCATATTTGAGGTCATGAAATTATTCATAATATGCCTTCATTATTCTTTTAGCTTTTTTGGGAAGTAGTGATAACCCCTCTTCCATTCCTGATATTAGTAATTTGTGTATTCTGTCTTATATTCTTGGTTAGCCTGACTACCAGTTTATTCATGTTATTGATATTTTCAAATAACTACTTGTAATAAATATTCTAACTACCGAAGCCAGCAAGACCTAGTTTTAAATCTGATCATGCCTCTCTTATGGCGATGTGGCCTTCAATTAGTCTTTCTGAATTTAGGCTTCCTTTTCTGTAAGTCAAAGATTATGACACCTATCTGTCTGAGTTATGTTGAGAATTAGAAATAATGTATGCAAAATCATTATCACAATGCCTGGCATGTTATTAGAAATAAACAGAAGTCTAGTAAGAATAGATTATTGTGTAAGTATATTTTATTAGTATATCATCAAAGTATTATCCTTCAAGACTAATAATTGTTAGAAAAAAATGTTCAAGTGAACAAGTTTCATCTTAAAGTTGAATGTATTTTAGTTTTCATGGACTTGCCATGTCATACACAGAATCTCTTTCACTGTTCAATTCAGCACAATGTAAAAAACATTCACTTTATGACCTCAGGCTAATGATGAAAATTGTTTTAGTGCCAAAAAGGTTTTTCTTCTCTGAAAATATGTAGGATATGAGGTCTATGCCATTATAATGCATCCATAGATGTTTTATTCTTGGCCTAGATGGAAAAACACAGTAATAGTCATCAAATAATAAATAGAGAAGAACTGAGCCTAAAATAAATTCATTATATGAAAAAGACAAATTAATATTTTATTTTCCCGAATGTTACAAATGTCAAGCATATGACTCTTACTTGTTTTTGAGTTTTAAAAAAGCATGGTTCAAAATATCTTTTCAAGCTGATAAATTTGCTATGCAAAAATAACAAGCTAATGGTCTGGAAGATTCATCAGATACTATATCCAAATTGTTCTCTAGGAGAAGCTCAAAGTCCAGGTGTGCACACTTTTCAAATAAATTAGCAGAGCTTGTGCAGCAAGGGAATTTGACAGAACAACACATAGAGTTCTTTGTTGATTCAAGTTGTATTTGTTGAGCTCAAATTACTTCATTTTCTTGAACTCTTTCACTGAGTTGGTGAGATTTTAAATTAATGTAAAAAAATTAAGTAAAAACAATTTTGTAAACTTAAAAGTGTTAGAAAACTAAAGACATAAAAAATTCTTTATTTCTTTCTCAAGATAGATGCCTATATTCAAAACTGCATCTGTCTTACTAAATAGTGTTGAAAGACTCTAAGAATTCCTGTTCCTCTTGCATTTTTCTTGCCTTCCCCATACCCCCGACAGAATTCAGACCTTCTTCACCTTCCTTCTTGGTTCAGTCTTCATCTTTCAGATTTCACAGAAGCGAGTCATTCAAGGTAAATACAGTGACAGAAGTAAACTAACAAGACTCAACATCAAATGGGGAAGATATTCTTCATTTCAGTATTATAGCTCTTGTGTAGTGCTTCAAATGTCTTTTTATCCCTTTGCTGAATTGTCAAAATTTCTTCATAGTAAAGGAAATGAAAATCAACCTCTCATTCAATCTGTGAGACTTCTTAAAATTACTCCTGTCTGTTGACCACACAGTCCCTTCAGGAATGTCATAGTGATGTTCTGAGTACCCATTTACTAATAAAGAGATTGTGGTGCTAATATTTTATGTGATGAGCCTAATCGCCTTCCTGCAATTTATTCCTATGATTTTGTTCAAACATTTGAATTAAAGCAAAACGAATTCCTTATTTATTGTTTATTGATGCAACAATATTTGTTGAGCACTGGTGGGTACTGATTTAGGCATCGATGATTAGCAGTAAACAAATTAAATATCTCTGCTTTCATGGAATTAACATTTTAGTATGTTTGAGATGACAAATGAGAAAAATATGAAATACATGTACTATGTTAGGCAGAAATAAGTGCTAAGTGTGGAAATCCAAGGAGAGAGAGAACTAGGAAGGGTGTGTGTGTGTGTGTGCACACGCTTGCATATATGTGCATGCATGTGTGTGTGAGTTAGTAATTTAGGCGGGGTGGGTATAGAAATCCTCACTGAAAATGTGACTTTCAGGGGCCAACATGAGGTAAGCCATACTCATATTTGGAGCAAGATTTCTAGGCAAAAACAGCAAGAAAAGCAATGATTTCAAAGTAGGAAATTTTATTTCATTTACTTCATGACAGTCCCCCAACTATGAATTGGTCACTAGCTTATCATGCAGTACTTCCTTTTTTGTCTTTTTATTGAAAAGCCCCAGTGTCTTCCTTCCCTTAATGGGTAAAATAATTCATGTAAACTTTAATGACACAGAGGCCACTTTTCTGTGAATATTTTCTGTTTGGGTTTACCATGTTTTTCACATTTGTATAGGATAACAGTAAATATTTAATTGCACCTGTTCATGAATGACTGGAATGAATTAATGAATTATTTATATTTCCAGAGCTTTTTAAAAAAGTATAATTCTGACATGATTGAAAAGTTTATTGAATATTCATTTTTCTTTTATATCAATTCTATTCATTTTATCTTATCCCTTTTTGTTATTCTCCTTCTTTGTCTCACCTTCCAATTCCTCAAAAAGCCACTCAATTATAGATTCTTACTAAAAATTTAATTTTTCTACTTCTATCTCAGGCAAGGCTAAGGAGGCAGCCTTGGGCGTTGGGCATCGATTAAATGTACTACCTTCATTTAATCTTTTCTCTTTAATATTTTTCTCATTTGGTACTTAGCAGCAAAATTGGAATCACTAAATAACTAATTGCTAAACTTTAAAAAATCTCTGTTTAGTGTCATTTTTCTCTAAAAGTCAGACTGATAAAATCAGTGAAGCATAGGCAAATGACGTTAGAGACTTCACCTCTTTTAACTATATAAATCTCCCTATCGGTTTTAGATGCTCATTATAAATCTCATTAGTCAATGATATCTGTTATGAATAGAGTGGAATATAATTTTTCATTCAAACTGAGATTTCTGTGAGTGACCACGGTTACTATTAAAAATTAAACCCAGAGAACAGGCATAAAGCAGAATTATGCAAAGGAAAACTGTACTTACCCTATTTTTATATGATATTTAATACAAGTAGTATCACATAGTGGCTAAGAGATCAGGTTTTAGAATCACAGAGAACTGGGTTTGTATTTCAGTGTTCATAAGATAGCTATAGGACTTTGTAGGAAATCACGTAACTTTTCTATCTTCATTCTCTACATTTGTATGGTAAAGCTAACAATAGTATTAATCTTACAGGATTGTTAGGAAGAGTCATTGAGGTAATGTATATAAACTGGTTACCTTAGGTGTTATGTATATTATGCACTAAAATGTTAGAAAAATAGAGGCCTAAGATTAGTAAGCATCTTTAATTTTAAATAACAAAGGAACTTATTGAAAAACAGATTTAAAAAATCATAAGGACAAAATACAAAGTGTATCCACAAATATTATGATTTTACCAATTGGTTTTGATTTCTGATTTAAAAATAAATGACTAAATAAAAGAATTAGAGATAATAATAATAAGATCCTAATTTATAATAAACATATTTTTATTACCTTTTTAAGTATTAACTAATTTTGTCATCTCAGTGGCTCTATATAAGTATTAACTAATATGATCACCTCAACAACTCTACGAGGTGCTATTAGTTATTGAGACACAGAGATGTTTAGAAGCCTGTCCAAGATTACCCAATAAGTGATTATTGAAGCAGATATTTAATCCAAGCAATCTGGTATCTTAACTTTTAGGATATAGTGACTTCAGGATAAGTAGAAATAAAAACAGCTAGATAGCAAATTTAGAAATAAAAAAATAAATATTTTAAAAGATTTTTAAAAATCTGGCTTCTGTTTACAGTGATGATGAAGTAATAGAAGCCAGATCTATTTCCCAAACTTGAAATACTAGAAAACCAGACAAAATATATAAAACAACTGTTTTGTGTTGCTTTGCATTTTTTAATTTATTTGTTTTTATATTCAACAACAGGAAAATGGTAGCACAAGAAAGTGATGTCTAAATCACAGAAAACAAATGAGATGAGGTCCACTGTTACCCTAGTTTATTGTTTGGATGGAGTTCTGTGCTTCAATGCAGAGACTGAGGAATCAAACAGAGATTAGTGGTCTTGCTGAGTTGAGGAGACAGAGTTTGGAGCTCTGAAGATTAAAATGTTTAACGTGGGAACAATGTTGAAGAGGAGAGAGATTGACAGACAATGATCACTGGATATTTGACACGGGGGTACTTCTTGTTTTTATCCAGATACTGAACTTTGACTGCATGAGAAGGCATTGCCTGAGGTTGGGAAAAGAAGTATTGGGAAGGAATAAGTGGAATAATATTTTTAGCTCACACGGGACTAGGGGAAGTTATGTTCCAGCCAGCCAAAGTGGAAACACCTTGTACAAAGGGCATAGTGGATAATCCTCAGAAGAGATCAATACTTAGTGTTTATTTTGACCATACTGACAAAGGTTAGAAAGAAATCTGATAAAGGAGCAAATTGATCCCAAGTAGCACAACTATGTCCCAACACAAAGCCCAACAATATTTATATGATAAAATAACTCCAGGACAAAGAAACAAAAACATAAATTCTATAATGTCCAATATCCATACTTAAATTAAAAAATGTGAAAGGAAGCAGGAAAATATGATCCATACCAACAGAAAATCAATAATCAGGAGTGGGCCCCCAAATTAAAGAGATTATAGAGTTAACAGTAAAGAATATTAAAACATCTATAAGTATAATTCATATTTCAAAAAGGTATTAAAATAAACATAATGAAGAGCAAGATGTAAAAAGAATAAAATTGAAATTCTAGGGATAAAACACACTATCTGAAATAAAAATATATTGAAAAATATTAATAGATTACAAATTGCAGAATAAAATATCAATAAATATAAATACACAGAAATTGAAAGGATTCCAATGAAACACAGAAAGGAAAAATGCTAGCAGAGGTACTACATATGAATAAGGTACTAATAAGAATCTATGGAATAATATTAATCAGCCTATAACACATGTAATTATAATCACAGGAAAGGGGATAGACAGAAATTATTTGAAAATATAATAGCTGAAAATTTCCAAATTTAAAAAAAACATACACACAAAAATCCAAAAAGTTTAAAGAATCACAAAGAGAAGAAATGTGAAGAAAATTATTTCAATCCATATCAGAATAAAATTTCTTGGAAAAACTAATAAAGAAAATACCCTTGAACACAAAGTTAGAGAAAAAGAAACAATGAAACAAAGATAAAAATAACTTTAATATTCTTATCAGAAACAATGCAAACCAGAAGACAATAAAATGATATCTTTAAAATACAAAGGAAGTAAAAATAACTACTAACTTAAAAGTGTTATTGATAAAATATATTTCAAAAAGAAAGGGTAGAAACAAGCTTCTCCAGAAAAACAATTGAGATAATTCATTGCCAGTGGATTTACAAGAAATGCTAAATAAAGTTCTTAAGGTGGATGAAAAATGACACTATAAAGTAATTTGGATCTGCAAAAAGAATTGAAGAACACAAAAAAGTATAATTATATAGATAAATATAAACTTTTTTAAATTTTAAATTATCTTTAAAAGAAAAATGACTATTTAAAACAAAAATAATAGCAATACATTGCAGAGTTTATAGCATTTAAACAACTAAAATTTGGAACCACAATAGGGAAAAGGATGCTATATGGCAGTATAATGTTTTAAGGATTCAACAATATTTATAAATTGGCATCATATTTTTTGAAGAAAGACAATGATAGGATAATATGTACATATTTCAGAGAAACTACTCAAATTTTAGAGTTATTTAATCAATAGTAGACATGTAACAGAATCATATGAAAATGAAAATGATCAAAGAAATGATGAAACAGATGGGAAACAAATAACAAAATCACATTAACTGCAGATAGTTTAAACATGCCAACTAAAAGGAACAAATACAAATAACTGATGAGTTAAAGAAGTTTCAGGGGAATTCTAACAATGAACTGAAGAAAGTTAGAAATACATGTTATTAAATATTCTAAAATTCCACTTATAAAAATAGAAAAAGGAAAAATTAAATTCAAAGAAAGCAGATGAAAGACAACATTTTTAAAAAAATGAAAGCACACAGCAATTAATTAGAAAACAGAAACAGTAGATAAAATAATTAAAACAAAGGTAAATATTTTAAAAAGTATGCATAATTTCTAAACTTCTAGCCAAATAATCCTATATTTATTAAAGACATTGAATGTTTCGCCAAAATTTTCCACAAAGAAAACTTTAGTCAGATATAGCTTCATTGGTAGATTCTACCAAACACTTAAGAAAGAAATGATTCCAATTATACATAAATTATTTCAGAAATTAGAAGAGGAGTCACTTTTGTACTCTTTTTACATAAGCAACCAACATTTCCCTGATAGCAAGACATCGTAAAAAGTAAAAATTACTAAACAATATTCCTCAGCATCATAGATACAAATATCCTTAATATTTGAAAATCAGATAATTTAATACACCACATTCACAAACTAACACAATAATAATAACCACACATCATTTTCAATAAATACAGGAAAAACATTTGCTAACATTCAAAATCCATTAAGGATAAAAATCTCAGCATACTAGAAATAGACACATTCTCAACCTGGTGAAGGAAAGCTACAAAAATCCTATAGCTAATACATGTAATATTGAAAGACAGAATGTTTTTACCTATTCTGTTTTAGCTTTCCATATCTATTCAACATTATGCTGACAGAAGATCACAGAAGTGAAATAAGGCAAGAAGAAAAATAAAAACATCCAGACTGAGATGAAAAAAGAAAAATAAATATTTTTAGGTTATATGGAAATATTATGCCACTTTTTTTATTTAAAAATATTGAGGTACAAATGTTTTTGTTACATGTATGTGAGTTAGGAAGGCTGCAGTATACAAGGCTATTACACATTTATTAATTTTATTTCTGAATATGAAAAAATGGAAATCAAAATTTTTAAGTTACCATTCACAATTTTACAAAAAATGTAAAAATTTTATTGACAATCTTAACAGAAATCACTTAGAAATTGTACAAACCCTGTACACGGAAACCTGTTAAACATTTCTGAGAGAAAATAAAGAAAACTGAAATAAATAGAGGAATATGCTATGATCAACGATAATAAGACCCAATATCATTAAGATGTCAATTTTCCCCAAATTCATCTGTATATTCAAGGAAATCCACAGTAAAATGCCAACAGGTTTTTTTTTTAAATAAAAAGTTTCAATCAAATTACAAAATTCGTTGAACTTAATTGAATATATACAATTTTGTGAAAAAGAATATCAAATTCAATGAATTTAAACTACCTGTCTTCAAAACAGTGTGGTACAGTTTAAAGACTAATATACAGATAAATGGAACAATATATAGAATCCATAAATGGACTCATAATTATGTGTACAGTTGATTTTTAACAAAGTTTTAAAGGCGATTTAATGGAGAAAAAGGTAACCCCTTCAATAGATAGTGCTAGAACAATTGAATATCAATGTGCAAAAAAAGTTTCACCTTAACTTTACCTCAAAACATGTATAGAAATTAGTCAGGAACTGTGACCAGCACCTGTAGTCTCAGCTACTAAGGAGGCTGAGGCAGGAGGATCACTTGAGCCCAGGAGTTCAAGTCCAGCCTGGGCAACATAGCAAGACCTCATCTCTAAAAATGAAACAAAACGAAACAAAAAAGAAAGAAAGAAAGAAACGAAAATACTGCATGACAACAAAAATAAAATTATATCCAAAAATTCAACCAAAATGAAAAATCAGCCTAAATGTAAGAGATAAATGAAGTGTATGAATCTTCTAGAAAAAGCATAGGAGAAAATCTTTAATACTTTTTACCTTCAAAAGACATTGTGAAACAAATGAAAAGTCAAGCCATAGACTGGGAAAATACATTTGCAAATTACTTTTTTCATAATGAACTTATATCTAGAATATACCAAGAACACTGACAATACAAAAAAAAAAAAAGATAATGAGAAAAAAAATTGAACAGATAGTTTACCAAAGAACATATAAGAATAGCAATAAGCACATTGAAAATGCTTGCTATCATTAGTCACTAGGGAAAATCAACCTAAAACTGCAATGAGTTAGAATTACGTATATATTAGAATTCTTGATATTTGAAAAGACTAAGAATTGACATGAATATGAAGCAGTTAGAAAGGTAAAATATTTCTAGCCACTTTGAAAAAACTGTTAGTTTCGCATAAGAACAAACATATACTTATTATATGACCTAGCAATTCCACCAATTACCCAAGAAAAATAAAAACATATCTACTCAGAATCTTGTGCTTGAATGTTCATAGCAGCTTTATTTGTAAGAACCAAATAGAAAAGGAACCAATGTCCTTCAGCTGATGAATGGATAAATACCTTGTAGTGTATTATTCTGCTATGGTCTGAATGTTTGTTTGCCCCTAAAATTCATTTGATGAAATCCTCACCCTCAAGGTGATATACCATGTTTTCCCGAAAATAAGACAGGGTCTTATATTTATTTTTCTTCAAGAAGACACCCTAGGGCTTATTTTCAAGGAATGTGTTAATTTTTTTTAAGTACAGTACAACAATCTACATTTATTCAAATATAGTTAAGTCGTCTTCTTCTGGAACATCATCATAATTCTCCAAACCCCGAATTCCATCCTGAATTTCTTGCGACTCTATTTCCTTTAGAACCATTGGCCCCAATCTCTCATGTTGAGCAATAGAGCTCTGATGGGGCAGATGAGAAGGGCTGCTCGTCTTCTTTACCGCTCCGTGAGGAAATGCATGGGTTGTGCAGATATGCTGCATAACCACGCCCATCACTAGGTTGGGGTAGGGCTTATATTGTGCAATGCTTAGAAATCCTGCTTGGGCTTATTTTATGGGTAGGTATTATATTCGGGGAAGCACAGTAGTATTAGGAAATGGGTTCTTTGGGAGGTTATCAGTTCATATGGGTAGAGATATCATGAATGAGAGTAGTGCCTATATAAGAGGCCCTAGAGAGACCCTTGTCTCTTCAACCACATCAGATTATAGTGAAAAGACAGCTGTCTAGGAAGTAGGACCTCACCAGACACCAAATATGCACCTTAGACTTCCCAGCCTCCAGAACTGTGAGAAGTTCATTTCTGTGCTTTATAAGCCACTCAGTTTAGAATACTTTGTTATAGCAGTCCAAATGGACTAAGATACCATCCAGTGGAATACTACTTGGCAATAAAAATAAATTAATAAATATAAACATCAATATGGATGAATTTCAAAAGCATTATAGGAAGAGAAAGAAGTCACACAAAGAGCCATGCATTATATGATTTTGTTTATGTAAACATGTTTTAAAGGCAGAATTATCATTTTAGAAGACAAATAGAGTTTGCTAGTTTTGGGGAGGTGAGGACAGGAGATTGATGGCAAAGAGGAAATTAGTGAAAATTTTGAAGGTGATAGAACTGTTTTGCTAGTGTTACTAAATTTATATAATATATTTATTTTTATAGTACATTTGGTGAATTTTAGTGCATTAAAATTATACTTCAATAAATATGACTTAGAAATTTGAATTTTAAAAGTAATATTAAATATTTGAGAGTGCTTAAAGAAATATCTAACCAAATAACTCATAGTAAAATTGAAGAAATGAATATGTGTAGAAAACCAATTATGCTAAGCATTTGACGAGGTTTTCACAAACTAGAACTTTTTAATAAGAATTTGAAAGTTAACTTATAGTCATGAATAGTAGATATGAAACCATTCGCTATTAAAATATGCTAGAAGACTAAGAAATACCAGTGATATTGACCCAAATAAAAACATCAGGCTCAAAGTCATCATTTCTCAAATTATAAATGAAAATATTTTGAAAGTGAAGAAAAAAGTTTAAGTATAAAAGAATTATTAATGGAAAAGACCTCAAATTGAATACAATTATGAACTAGCTAAAAGAGAATGTATGGGCTTTAATGTGCATCATTAATTTTAAATTAAAATAGAAACATCAAGCATAATATGTCATGGTGCTATTTATGAAAGTGCTATCAAAATTACTGTCATTTTGACAGATCATTTGAAAATATAGGGAAAAACATGTCAAGAATTGCTTAAAACTCTTTGCCATCTGGGCAACATCAAAACAAGTAATACAAATTAAAAAAAGAATAAAAGATTAGAAAATTTTCATATGATTCTAAAATGAATAAACAAAAATAAATTGGAATTGAAGGACATTAATAGAACTATATATTCATTGCCCCTATAAAAGTGTCTACTAATATCTTAAACTATTGACCCTGTACTTCTATCTGAAATTTGCAAACTGCAAAGTTGAAATTTTAGAATTGAAGGCTGAATGCTCAGATAGCAAGTGTATGGGATAGTCAGGACTGAAGCTGTCTGAAGCTAAGACTGTCTGACTCTGCAACAGGTAGCCCTAGCCACTACACTGCACCAGGCTGAACAAAATTCCAAGAACAGTTCTTTTTTTCTTTCTTTTTGAGACAGAGACAGAGTCTTACTCTGCTGCCCCAGTAGAATGCAGTGGTGTCATCATAACTTACTTTTGCCTCAAATTCCTGGGCTCAAGTGATCTTCCTGCCTCAGCCTCCTGAGTAGCTGGGACTACAGGCCCGCACCACCATACTTGGCTAATTTTTCTATTTTTAGAAGGGAGGGGTCTCCATCTTGCTCAGGCTGATTTAGAACTCCTGAGCTCAAGCAATCTTCTCGCCTCGGCCTCACAGAGTGCTAGAATTACAGGAGTGAGCCACCACACCCCACTCCAAGATAGTTCTTTTTTTTTTTTTTTTTTTTTTTTTTTTTTTTTTTTTTTTTTTTTTTTTTTTTTTAGAGATGGGGTCTCGCTCTTGGTCAGGCTGGTTTCGAACTCCTGACCTTGAGCTATCCACCCGCCTCGGCCTCCCAGAGTGCTAGGATTACAGGCGTGAGCCACCGCGCCCGGCCCCCAAGATAGTTCTTAATGGATGGCTGAATTTTCTCATATGTACTTATGATATTTGAGACATAAGAATGGAAATGGATATGTATCTTTGACCAAACTTTATTTTTATTTTTTCCATATCATATCATGATTTCAATATGATTTCTTTTATAACAATTTTCACATTTCATTCTATTTTCCCCCAAATTAGTTCATTAAAAGGGTAAGAGGAAAAACAAGCCCAAAAAGTTTTACTTTGAATCCATTGCTCTTGCACTATCTATATGTGCAATAAATAGCTAATAAATTCTAGGGCTGAAATATCATTTTTAGAAGACAGTTTCACTGAGAAAGATTAGAGAATTCAATAATTGGTGTTCTGGATATGAATGGAAATATTAGGTAGCTATTAATAATGAGAAACTTAAAAATGTATTTTTCTCCATCAAAAGACATTGATGTCAATTTCACTGTGCCTTGAAAATTTCATGCTTATTGCTCTTCCAATGTTTATTCCTTCACTCTTATTCTTTCCTTTCTTGGATCTCACTTGTCCTTTTCCAATATTTCCTCACTAGATTTTAGGCTCCATGAAGGGAGCTAGTGTATCTTGTGTTTTATACCTAAAGCCAGATATTAACACATAATAGTAGTTAATTTATATTGACTTGTAATGAATCAATATATTTATCTAACTAGAGTACTTGAAAGAACAATCAATTTTAAAGGATAATAACTAATTAACATTGAAAAAATAAAGCCCAGAAATTTGTGTATTAGAAATTCATTATCAGATAAGAGGAAAATTCCACAAAATAAAATTTTAAATTGTTGCTAACAAACAGTGCCATTACAAAACTAGCTAATAGGTATATGATTTGTTCAATGGCTGTAGCTTTTGCATCAAAGTTTGAATTGTATTCTTAGCAAATAATTTTAATAAATCTGATCTAGACTTCTTGGTTTGTTATTTACTGTTATGGCTCATTTGGTCATTAAAATATTGGTTATAGTATTGATTTGGATATTTTGAGGAAGATGTAATGAATTAACATGTTCACTTGAAATGACTATTACAAGATAGCACTTAAATAACTGCTACTGTGTTTACAGAAGCAATTAAAAAATATCTCGATATATGAGGCAGCCTTATTTCTATTAGAAAAGACACCAATTATAGTCTCCATTGTGAAAGATATTTTAGCAAAAAAATGAATTCATAGTATTATACGTTAGAGTTGTAGGCAACACTTCAACCTCTACAGGAGTGTAATAAAGATCTCCTTTGATGACACAGTTCCACATTTCTAAAGAAAGTTGACAACAAAGCAATCAACAGTGCTTGATTTTGAAACATAGCCAAAGGTGAGATCATCAGAAGAGCTAGATCCACAGTTGTGAAGAAAGTGAAAAAGTGATAATAAGCCTTTTAATACTGACACCTACACAGAGGATTCTCCACCTACCAGAGGTGAGAACACATCTAACTAGTTCACTAAAAGCAGCAAAGTGTCTGAAGAATGTGAAAATGAGCTATTATCACCATCTTTTTCAGAAGTTTGGAAGTTCTACCCTCATCAAGCTATTCAATATGACCTCCCACTTAGTTCATCCTAACAATGTAGGTTAAAAGTGTTTTGTAGCAGATTGTCTTATTACAGAAACTGTCTCAATCATGCAAAAGCTTTCTTTTGTGGAGCAGACTTTCAATCAACCCCTTGACATCTACAGTTAAGCCCATTTTGGGATTAAATAATGAGACATTCAGCATTGACTACACATCAAACAAATATTCTAGAGATCTTGTGCATTACCTGTGTTTAAAAGGGCTCAACTTGCTTTTGGCCAAGTAGATTTAAAGTTAATGTTGTTATTTGACCAATCTCTGTATATTGGGGGTGTAGAGGATACTCTGCAAGATGTATAAGAGAAAGTCATAAGGGTGGGAAGGGGATAGCCAAAGGTTGGTAAACAGATACAAAATTACAGCTAGACAGGAGGAATAGGTTCTAATGTTCTATAGCACTATAGTGTGACTATAATTAAAAACAATCTATTGCATATTTTCAAATAGCTAGACAGTGAATTTTGAATATTCGCAGTACAAAGAAATGATAAATGTTTGAGGTGTTATATATGCTAATTACCCTGATTTGATCATTACACATTGTATACATGTATTGAAATATCACAGTCTATACCATAATATGTGCAATTATTATGTGTCAATTAAAAATAATAATAAAAGTTGAATATATAAATAAAGAAAAAGTCAAACAATGCTCAGAGATGATGTTGAGAAAATAGCAGTGACATAGAACAAACATCTGGCATATTAAATTCAAAGTCAGCAGAGATTTCCACAACTATTTCGCTCAATGTTACCCTCTTGGAAAGGGACTGAGAGGGTTACAATGAAAATAAGTGTTATTTTCCCTCTCATTTAAAAATATTACTCATAAAATACATTTGGAATTAGGTCCGAGATATGCATACCTTTTCATCTATGATGTTCAGGGATCATGGTATTACTCACATTTAAAAATGCCTATGAACCAAAACAAACTGGAAAGAGAAAGCAATCCTTTTATTGATTTCCATATACATGAAATTCATTCTTATATTATTGAACATCTGTTTCTGGAAAGAAACCAAGCCGAGTTGCCATGTGCTGGCTATGCCACAATGAGAGACATGAGAGAGACAGTTGACCATTTTACCCACCTGTCACCTCAGAAGAAGACTCAGTTTGCTCACCAGCTGCTAATAGCAAGGAAGAGCCCAGCCAGAATCAGACCTGTCCAGCCCAAATGGCTGGTTTGTTAGTAAGCGAACACTATCTGATACATGGATTGTAAATGTAACAGTATTTGCCAATTATAGAACAGTTTACATAAAATAAAATAACATAAAATAAATCCTGAAATTCTACTGACCAATTAGAAGAGAATTCATAAAATTATTAAATGTAAGATCAATATAAAATTTTCTATAGACTAGCACTAAGAAAAAAATATGTTTTAAGAAAAAATATATTATTTATTATAGGAACAAACTATAAAGTAACTTAGCATAAATCAAATCTTTGCTGGAAAATTATTTCATATTCATGGACTTTTGAAAGAATCAGTATCATAATGATGCCAATGGTCCCCAAATTAATCTGTAAATTTAGTATCATCCTATTATAATCCCATCAGGAGTCTTTGTGGCACTCGACAAGCTGATTCTAAAATTTATGTGCAAGTAAAGAAGCCTGAGAATAATTAAGTCAATGTTTAAGAAATTAAAAAGGTGAAGGCTATCCAGGCAGCATAACTCATTCTGAAGTTAAGAGAACAGGAGTGTTTGTGCCAGAGTAGACAAATAGATCCAAGGAAAAGAATGGGGTGTCTAAGAAGATGTCATTGCATGTATGACAAAGTGACATGAGAAAACATGGGGAAAAAGGAAATATTTAATCAGTGCTACTGAAGCAATAGGGTACCTGTACTAAAAAATATGGTTTCTGAAGTCAGACCATATATAGAAATTGCTTGCAGGTGGATAAAAGACTTGCATATAAAAGACAAAATTTAAAAATATTTAGAAGAATTTTAGAGAAAAATATCTTTATGGCCTTGGACTAGAAAAGAATTTCTTATATGAGATTTTAAAAAGTTAAATCATAAAGAATTATATATAAATATACCTACTAATGCCAAGGCCCCATAAAAATCAGTGAAAAGACAAAGTGATAGCTTAGGTGGAAATATATGCAATAAATATAGGCATCCGTCATTAATGTCCATAATACGTAAGATTGCTATGGAGCAATAAGGAAAAGATAAACAATATAGACATGAGCAA
This sequence comes from Cheirogaleus medius, assembly GCA_008086735.1. Lineage (NCBI taxonomy): Eukaryota > Metazoa > Chordata > Mammalia > Primates > Cheirogaleidae > Cheirogaleus > Cheirogaleus medius. The sequence continues at coordinate 96,649,075 of VBSM01000272.1, read as the reverse complement.
ACATAAGAATTAAACATTAAACATTCACAAAAGAGGAAACCCAAATGGCTAATAAATAAATAAATGACACCATTTTCAATACTAATGAAGAAAATACAACAACAGAATATTTTACTGTATTTAACAAGTATTGGTAAGCATATCCACCAATGGAAAAATTGTAAGCTATTATTAGTAGCATAAACTGCACATAAACTTTGGGGAGTGATTGAGCATTCCATAACAAAGTTAATATTCTATTCCTTCTGGAAAAGCTATTTTACTTTTATGTCTATGTTCAAGGATGCTTATTGTCCTATAGTAAGTTCATTGCTACATTGCAATTTTTAGTAATTGTAGAATTTTAAATTAGGAAAAAACCTAATTTCCATTTATGGGAAAACATATTGGTAAATAACGGTCAATTTAAATAATGGAACACTTAGAATAACAGAAATTTATAAAATATTATTACATGAATTGGCATGGTTGCATATCATAAACAATCTTCACCGTTATTGTGATACTTTGTGTGGGAATTTTCTCAACATGCAAACAGTACCATAAACTACTTATGGGCACAGCCAGCTGTTGTAAAAGTGTACACATGCATCCAAATAAGGACTAAGAAGTTAAGGAATGTTTTCGTTGGTGGTGCAGGGAACAAACACAGTAGGGAAAGTACATAGGAAGCTATTAGAAATTTTAAGTTACTAAACTTAAAGGTGGATGAGTGTTCAATATATTCTTATTATTATCATTATTATTGAAATTTTCTAGTATTTTTTTTCAAGAGATAGGGTTTCATTCTATTTCCCAGGATGGAGTGCCGTGGTGTCACCGTAGCTCACTGCAGCCTCCACCTCTTGAACTCAAGAGATCTTCCTTCCTCAACCTCCTAAGTAGATGGGACTACAAGTGCACATGCCCAGATAATTTTTTACAATTTGTTTTTGTAGAGATAGGATCTTGCTGTGTTTACCAGACTGCTCTTGAACTCCTGGCCTCAAATGAACTTCCCACCTTGGCCTCCCAAAGCACTCAGATTACAGGCATGAGTCACTGCACCCAGCCTAAACTATTTAGTATTTTTTAATAGACTTTTTTTTTTTTAGAGCAGTTTTAGGTTACCGGCAAAATTGAGCAAAGGTAAAGAAATGTCCCATATATCCTCTGCTCCTACACATGCATAGTCTCCACCATGATCAACATCCCCCATCAGAGTAGTGCCATTGTTATAATTCATGAACCTACATTGCCCCATCATTATCATCCAAAGTCCACAGTTTACATTAGGGTTCACTCTTAGAGTTGTACATTTTCTGGGTTTGGAGAAATGTATAATGACATGTGTGTACCATTATAATGTCATACAGAGTAGTTTCACCTCCCTGAAAATCTTCTGTCCTCCATCTATTCATCCTTCTCTCCCTAACTCCTGGAAACCATTGACCTTTTAACTATCTCCATATTTTTGCCTTTTTTACAATTTCATATAGTTGGAATCCTACAGTATGTAGCCTTTCCAAATTGGCTTCTTTCACTTAGCAATATGCATTTAAGTGTCTTCCATGTCTTTTCATGGCTTGGTAATTCATTTCTTTTTAGTGCTGAACAATATTTCATTTTATGGATGTACCAGTTTATCCATTTGCTTACTGAAGAACACCTTAGTTGTTTCCAAGTTTTAGCGATTATGAATAAAGCTACTATATAAACAACCATGTGAAGGATTTTGTGCACATTTTACTCAACTTCTTTGGGTAAATACGAAGGAGTGTGATAGCAAGATCATATGGTAGGAGTATGTTTAGTTTTGTATTAATAAGAAACTGCTGAACTGTCTTCCAAAGTGGATGTACCACTTTGCATTCCCATCAGCAATGAATGAGAGTTCTTGTTGCTCCATATCCTCACCAGCAATAGTGTTTTTCTGGAATTTGCCCATTCTAACAGGTGTGTAGTGGTATCTTGTAGTTTTAATTTGCATTTCCTGATGACATATGATATGGAACATCTTCTTTTTATATTTGCAATACATTCATATTATTTTACATCCCCTTTTGTTTGTCTGTAATAGATCATAAAAATTATGAGACCTAGAGGTATTCTAATATTAAATTACTTGCTAATAAGGTTTTCAAAACAATTACTCTGGAAAGAGCAAGGCTAGTACCCTAGGATCAGAGGATTTCTAGCTAAGCAGATGTATGGTGCAGTGGGGCACTGCATGTTTAGAATCAACTCATATGTATAATAATATATTATTACTGAAATTCCCTTTTTTTTTTTTTTTTAGAGATAGAGTCTCACTCTGTCACCCAAGCCCTGGAGTGCAGTGGCACGATCACAGGCCACTGCTGTGAAGTTTAGAAGTCTCATGATTTCATTCAGAGTAGCATTCACTAATATGGACCATACATTTTATTTTGTGGAGTCTTACTTGCCTACCATAAGTAGAGAGTAATATAGAGGCACTGCTGAGTCAATACATCCCTCCAGCTTTGACAAGATCACCAGCTACTACATCAAGACATTAGAATGTAACAATTTAATAAGAAGCTATTAATACATCATTAAAACATGGCTCCTCACAATTCCAGTAATCCTAAATAAGGGTGAGAAATTTTAGTGATTTGAAAGTCTTCTAATTTAAATATGAACAACTTAAAAACATGTTAGGAACATTGAAATGGAATGCAAGGACAATGGTTTTAGAACTCTTAACTGGAAACCTTTTTGTACAGGAGTGTATAAGGGTGGCGAAGGGAAAGTGTCACTCAATACACATCTAAAGAAAGACTCTTTTATCATTTTCAGACTAGTGGGAGTTCTAACCCCTTATATTACAAGCTGGCCAAATGAAGCATAAGAGAACATTTCCTGGGATTCTAGGAATGGGTAAGTACAAAATAAGGGATCATGAAGAATCCCCTAAGCCTTCCTTCCACTATTGTCTCTTTGCTCCCTACAGCACAGATCTCCAAAATCAGTATTAGGGTTTTATTATTGATTATTTTATTTTAAATATTGCACCATAGTATAGAAGCCAGGACTTATTTAATATTTTGTCTTGTTCACCAGTTTATACTATTTTCATTAGTACTTTGACTTTACTTTTTCACCTTTCTTCTACATAAATGTACACAGGCTTTCCCTAAATTTGAAAAATAAAGAGAGAAAAGGATGAGTAGAATTGAGAAATTCAGGTTTGGATATCAATATAATTTTTAAGTACTTATTTTAAGTCCCAATTATAATATTACAGATCAAGGTTTTTATTCTGCAAAAGATTCTATCTGCAAGGAATTAAATTTGTCTATCCTTTGTAGGACTGCCTGAAGCCATTCATAAATGCCTGACATTAACTGGGCTCAGGGTTAGGGGTTGGTGTTAACCCTTGGGATTAGGCATAGTTTCTAGGATAAAAAATTAAAGATATTCTATCCTGGTTATTATGTTTGCAAGTTGATAAACCCAACTCAAAATTTCTAAAGCAAAAGGAAATCTTCATGTTGTCTTATCCTTAAGTGAGAATTCCAGATGAAGGGAACACTTTTCAGCACAGTTGGATGTGAAGAGCCTTGAATCATGTGCTTATTGCGCAGCCATGTGGGGTACTATGAATGGCAGGCATGATAGGGCTGCTTGTTGAAAAGGCTTGCAAGAATCGCACTAATGGATTGTGGATCCTCCCACTCCCCAAAAGAGAGAAATTGAGCAAACAAAAATAGTTGACAATAAATCAACTGACCTGTTAAGCATGTCTTTTATTTTGACACTCTCATATCCTGAGGCCTTGCTGACACTGGAAGGGACTGTTCCCCCAGAGTTAACTAATTCCTAGAGATAGCAAACAACTCACAAGGAGTGCACCTTTCAGAGGCAGATTAGCCAATCCAGAGCCCACTCACCACCATTAAGCTCTTATACACTCCAGGCCAATATTTCTCTGTTCTAATTACCTCATGGCCAGTATCACACAACTCAGGATAGCCACTATAATCTAGAGTCCACTGAAATTACTCATACTAGCCAATTCTAAGCCTATTTACCCTGTGCTGCCCATCAAGTCTCTTTCCCACGTTTTCTTCTCTCTCTCTCTGCCTCCTGACTGACCCTGGTGCTTCTGCACATGGTTCTCCCACATGTGGCTTGACTCCTGTTTCTAGCGTTCTGTGGGGATAAATTCCTTCCTTTAGGACAATCATTACATATCTGCGTGTCTTACTATACCCAATTAATATACATCTTGGGTACATTTTAAACTATGATCTAGTATGTTTATACTTTTGAAATATAATTACCAATTCACTAATTTATTGCTTTATTATTCAATTGATACTTACTAAACACTTAGTTTGTCCTAGATGAAAATATAATTATTTCTTTAATTTAGGGGGACTAAAAACCATTTATTGGCTCAGGTTTTTCAAAAGACAATTTTCCTCCACTATCTCTAAGTACTCTCTCTTATAGCATCATGTAATTTACACAGTATTTTAAGATTTTGGAATTCTACTCAGCCACAGAAAACAATGGTGATCTGGCATCTCTTGTATTATCCTGGATAGAGCTGGAGCCCATTCTACTAAATGAAGTATCACAAGAATGGAAAAACAAGCACCACATGTACTCACCATCAAATTGATATTAACTGATCAACACTTAAGTGCACATTTAGTAGGAACATTCATGGGGTGTCGGGCAGTTGGGAGGGGGGAAGAAGGGATGGGTATATTTACAACTAATGTGTGCAGTGCGCACCGTCTGGGGGATGGACATGCTTGAAGCTCTTACTTGAGAAGGGCAAAGGCAATATATGTAACCTAAACATTTGTACCCCCATAATATGTGAAAATTTAAAAAAAATTTTGGAAATTGTAGTATACAAGTCAAGGGGGAGAATGAGAGAGAGAGAGAGAGGGAGAGAGAAAGAGAAGACTGTCTTTCAAAGTAAATAGATTTATTGAATATTGTATTTATATTTTGTTTTTATTTTTTACATGTTGGTAATTTCAAATCAGAAAGAAAGAGCTATAGATCATCTGGATTTTTTCACTAAATAAATTTCAAGGTTTGAATTAGAGTCTATGTTTGGCATTGATTTTAATAAAATCTTTGCTTTTTATTCATAATTTCATTTTTTTCACATTTGTGATGAGAAAAGTTCTAAAACACCCAGTCCAAATGGTACAGAAATCCAATTAAGAAAAATATGATATCTTTATGAAACTTAATATTGAAAACAACCCAAGGTAAAGAAGCAAGCATATTTATCAAAATTGCCATGAGATTAATTTTGCATATGTTTTATCAAAAGTGAATTTTAAATCTGATTTCAAGGACCAAGACAAAGAGTTAATTAAAAGTTTAGGGAAAGTGTATCAATTTAGAGCTAAACAAAAAGTTATGTGCTCTCCCTACATTCCAATTTTAACATAAATCCTTTTTCTCACAATTAAGAAAGCACACAAAAATTTTAATGAGAGAAATAACAATTTTGTAGATATAAGTTTGGAGTTGTTTTAGTTTATATTTTAAATAATTGGCAAGCACAAAGACAGAAATTTATTAACAGTTCAAAGAGTTTGGGACACACCTCTCAACTGATTAAATACCCTGGTGCGTGGGTAAATGGGTCACATTTAGAGAGAGCATAATTGAGAGGACTTGCAGAAATCTTGCAGTGGGTTGAAGGATTTCAACAAAGTGAACACGTGAAGCCAATGTAATTTTCAGACCACTGTAAAGATGAAGGTTCTTTGTGATTCTCCAAAAAGCACAGTCCTTGGAAGTATTATGAAAATTAGAATCACATTAAACCATTTCCCATTTCCCCTTGAAGCAAGGTGTTATAATAAGTCCAACATAAGATAAAAAATATCTGTGGAGACATGCATAAAGTCCTGTAGATAGAATTAGGCTTTGCTTATCAAAGTCATCTAATTTTGCAGTCTAACCATCATTGCAACATTTTTGGAGACAGCTATGCAGGAAATTCTAAATGCATGTCTATATATAGAGAACACAGCAGTAGAAATAAAATTCCAATGAACCACTGTGACCAAAAAGTTAAGGGGAGGATATTGATCATCCAATTAAAGGAATCAGCATGTGGATTTGAAACTGGGTTTTTGGAACTGTACCTTAAAACTCAGTTGCACACATTTTAACAAGGTAAAGATACCTGGGGATATGCACTTAGAAGGGAATTGGCACCACTGTGGCAGGGCGTATGTATGTATTTGGGCTATTGCCTAGAGAGATTCCAGTGAGCCAACGCACAATAAAAGGAACAGAGGCAGCTTTGGCAGCATCGTACTGGAAGCCAGCAGAAGCAATGCCAAGTTTAGCAGCAGAGGTAAAGGCCGCAACAATAATTAAGTAGGAGTATAGCCTTGCAATCTTTCCCAAACAAAGAGAGCTTGGAGGGAAATCACTCTCTTCAGAGGCTTAATTGACAGAATGTTGTCTTTGCCCACCCACTTTATTCATCAGCTTTCACACCGATGACTTTCATAGCTAGCTTGTAAAAGCTTTGGACACAACTCTTTGTCTTGCTCCACACTGGAAAAAAGTACCCATAGACAGACCTTTCAGCAACTATAGACCTTGTTGATCTGTAGCACATGTGGAGACTGAACCTAATGGCCTTAGAAGATTGTCCTAAAATTAGCGTGCCTTGACAGGGTTTTCAATTCTTCCATTTCACATAGCCCTTATTTGTTCAGCGTATATTGCAAAAACCCAGTGTCCATTTCTGTTTCATTCTACATTGGGCTGTGTCTTCCTTATAATAATGACTGTCTAGCACAGTGAATGAAGATAGAAATAAGCAGAATTTTCACATTTCTTTTTATCTTCTTCGGGATTCCTGCCGGTTTTGGTGGATGCCCCAGGTTGTGAGGCCACGATGAGATAAGGCTTTTCTCAACTGTATTTTCTGCACACAAAAGCAAGCCCAGAAGGGAGGGCAGAAGAGTATATGCCTTCAGAAAGTACATATTTTATCTTCCACAAATAGATTACATCCTACACTAGACTCCACCAGTGAATGATATGTGAATGGTATGTGAATGGTAACATGGAGTTTGCAAGGTATGTAGCTAATCTATAATGAATGTGATGCTGCAGACTTCAGTTTTGTTACACTCTCTACTGATAATTGGCCAGGTACCTGGACTCACTCACTTTAATTCTCTTTTACTTAGTTTCTCCCTTTAGTATATAGACTAAAAGAACAGAAAAGGCCTAATATATAAAGTAAATATTTTCTTTTACGATAAAAATTCAGGAAATTAAATTTTCAATGATCAAGAAATGGTTGTTTAAATAATTTTTAAAAAATCATCCATTTATTCATTCAATAAATGAATATTCACTTATTTACTTACAAGAGCTCCTACTGTGTACTATGCACTATTCTTGGTTCTTAAGATTCTGCAGTGAACAAAGCAAAATTCCAGCTTTTATGCATTTTACGTTGTAGTGTGGATGGCAGCAAGGGCAAGACATAACCAAGCAGGTAAGAATACACATTCATAATACATCAGAGAGTGAATTGAGCAGGGTAAGAGGATAGAGTGACATGAACAAATAAATATGTTGTAATGCTATACAGAAAGCAATGCAGAGGTTGGCCCAGAGAAGATTTAAAAATATTTATATAGATAAGCCTCTGCTGATAATTATATAATTTTTCCAGTCTTTTCTTATGATGATTGATTTTATGTCATCTCGACTGACCTAAGGGATGCCCAGGTAGCTAGTAAAACATTATTTCTGGGTGAGTCTGTGAGGATGTTTCTGTAGGAGATTAGCATTTGAGTTGGTGGCTGAATAAAGCAGACAGCCTTCCCAAATATATGTGGACATTATCCCATTTGTTGAGGGCCTGAAAAGAACAAAAAGAAACAGGAAGGTTGAATAACACTTTGCCTGACTGCTTGAGCTGGAACATCAATCTTCTGCCCTTGGCACTCCTGATTCTCAGGTCTTCAAATTTGGACTGAAATCTTCACTATCATCTCTCTGGCCCTCAGGCCTTCAAACTATACCACCAGCTTTCCTGGGTCTCCAGCATTCAGAGGTGAGATCATGGAACTTCTAAGCCTAAATAATCATGTAAGCCAATACATTATACAAAATCAATCTTTCTCTCTCTCTCTCCATATGTGTGTGTGTGTGTGTGTGTCTCTCTCTCTCTGTATATACTCTATTGGTTCTGTTTCTCTGGAGAACCTGAACTAATATACTCCCAATTCCATCCACTCATGCAATCAAAAAACACCATACTTATTAGTGAAGATCTGGAATCATTAAGGAAGGAGACAATAGGTAAGGCTTTTTATGTTTGCCCATTTTGTTGTCTTTCTCCTTTAACTTTCAATGCAAATGTTCTCAATTAAATACAAAGCAACCAATCTTTCCAGAGTCTTCACCTATGACCATCGTAATCCTATAAAACTACATATATTTGTACCATTCTCAATAGAAATTTAATAACATTGCCTTATCAGGATTGACATTTATTTAAATCCCATTTTATTTTCTCTATGACTCTAGTCTAGAAATAATTCATACAAAAAAATCTTGATACACTACATTTGGAAAATACAACTATATCAATCTTGGGAAACTTAAAATACTTTTAACAAACAGCACGCTGAAAGGTTATGAATGTTTCATAAGAAAAGTAAGTAGTAGATAGTTTTGATAAACCACACAGGTCTAAGTCTGAATTATTTTTAAAATAAATTTTATTAAATATACTTGCTGTTAAATGGGCATTGAACAAATTCTTCTATGCTTTAATTTCTCATTTATAGAAAAAGAGTGCTTTGGTAATACACAGAACTTCTATGCCTAATTTTCCTCATGTATTGAAAATAAATTGATAATATATTTGACTATGATTTAATAATATGGTAGATTTAGTGTCAAGATAATATGTCTTAACATTTTAATGTGAGATAGTCACAATATCAATAAACAAATAAAATTGAGCTCACTTGAAAATTTGTTTTCATGAGTAGGAAAAAAGTTAGCCTGTGTTATTCACATGGATAATTTATTGGGAATTTTACTTTCTTGTTATAACTTTGGAACTTTGAAAATGCCATGGGAGTTTTGCATTATTGCAGTTTTTCTAAGAAAATATAAATTGGCTTCTAGGGTAAACATAAATATAGCTTTTCTTTTCCTTTCCAAAGTGTGCATAGGAAAAAAATATATTTCTTTATCATGACGCTTAACAAAAAGTGAGAGACTTTTGAGTCCCAATGCCAGCTGCACACAAATATCTCATGGGAAAAAAATTCAAAAGTAAGCTACAGAGTGTGCTGCTGCTTCTCAATAAGGCACTGCCTGTGGTAGCATAAGATGCTCATCATTGTGCTTTTCCTTCAAGCGGTCCTCCTGCCAATCGAAGGAGGCTACTGTATTAATCTATACTCTAAATCCAGAAGTTCTGACAGGCTCCAACAAGTCAGCAAGAGCTGGTGATTATAAAGCAGAGATAATCTATATCATCCCGGTCATGCTGTTTTATTATTTAATGATGAGTAAATTGATCTTAGTTAACACAATAACAAGGAAGGTTGGGTTCTAATTAGTGTGAAATCACTTTAGAGAAGATAGTATGTGGCAGTTCAAGAAAAATTTCCTTGTGTTGTCATAAGCCATTCATCAATACCTGTGCTACTAGGTAAATTATTGAGTTAGAGAAAGTCAACTTTAAGATACTAAGCTAAATAAACCAATACATATCACCATATACTTTAGTAATAATATAACGAGACCCACAAAAGTAAATAGTATGCACTTATTTCAGAGTAACAGGAGTATGCCTAGGAAAATAGGCAAAGCTTTAGGAGAGAATTTTAGGTAATTTCCACAGACCATTTTCTCAGCCAGGCAGAAGTACAAGTGACACACTGCCAGCTAGTGCCCCATATGGCACATGACTCTATCAGAATTTGTTGTCTTAGGAGTTAATTTAATTATAAGATCAGTAGCTACCATATTGGCCATGTAATTTTTTTGTCGAAACATTTTTCTTAAATTCCCAAATACCCTGTAAAACAGAGGACTCAACGTAATAATGAGTAAGGTTATTTATAGAGATCATGAAACATGTTCATGGTTATAGTTAGTAAGTGACGGAACTAAACTTTGAATCCAGATAAGTCCAAAATGCTTGTGATACACTGGTTAAAAAAAATAACTCCACTCTTAATTTTAAAAATTATGTTCATTCTATATTTAACTTTTAGATTTTCTTGTAGGAAAAAGCCCTATCATTTATGACAATATTTAATTTTAAAACACAGATTAAAATTAGGCCATATAAAAAGCATTCTGGTGTCATGTAAGAAGGGAAGAATAAATTTGCTCAAAACATAACTATGGTGCAGAGAAATAAAAAACTCTAAAGTTATTTACTTCACTGAGGTCTTTCTTGATCATTACTGGTCCAATTACACACATTTTACATCATATGTATATAAGATATGTTACTACTGAAACTGCACAGTCTTGTGATACAATGTGATACAATTTATATATTAATAATAATATAGTGGAATAAATCTATTATTAATTATCAAAATATAGTTATTATTAATATTTAACATTGTATAATTAATATAATATGCTGTACACAATTATGATATACATAATAATTATTATATTATATTTATATAATTACATAAATATATAATACATATTTGAGTAAAGTAATATGTTTTTATTTTCATCTTTAAAATTCTGGCTTATTTATTATAATGGTAATAATTTTATGGAGTTATTACAGTAAAATTGGTTCTCTATGTGATTCCTATAAATTTTGTTTTAAATAAGATATCTTATATATTCTTAGAAAAACTCAACATTTTGCTTTATATAATATTTAAGTAATGCTTAGTTTAAGGAAATGAAATAATATAAATTAATATGAAATCATGTTAATATATGGTGTTTAAATCTCTCTATTTTATATCAATAGCTTCAATCCCCTAAGTGCACTGTTGGTTTTTAACTTGCCTTTCTTATAGCAGAAACTTATGCTAGAGAGAAATTCATTCTCCTTAGGAACAAATGATAATATTTTTTAAAGTTTTTAACATTCACTCCAAAGAGCCTTAGGAATCTGCTGAGATGGAGTGGGAATGGGAGGATGGGAATTTGGGAGATATGGGCTAAGCACCATAGGCTGAGAAGTATAGTAGTACTTTAACTAAAATATCCTTTTTTAAAGAATGCTATAGACAATAAATAACAAGAGAAAAAAGTGAGTATCTGTTTAAAAGAGAGGTAGATTCATTGATTTATGTTTGGTAAGTGAATTCTACAGCAAATGGGATGTGAGAAATGGGTCAGATTTCATAGGAGGAGCAGGGGGCGTGCTTGGCTAGAACACAGAATGAGCAAGTGCATTATTGGGGTAATGAATATGGATGAAGTCTGGCCTGAGTTGACTAGTGGCTCAGTTTGGAGAAGGGGAAATTGCCAGTTAGACAACATTCCTAAAAGCTCTCACTGAATTTTGATTAGCTGTGATAGTTAAACCATCTTGGGTGCTTGGGCATAAGAACTTGATGTTGTGAAAGGTGAGCCCTGAGAAAATTATGCTAGCAGAAGTTTGAAAAACAATTTGGAGGTGTGAAAGTCAGGAATTGAGGAGAATATGTAGAAGGCTATTTCAGAATTCCAAATGAAAAGTAATGAAGGCCTGAAATAGGAGGGAAGAGGGCAGGCAGGAGATGAGTCTAAACTGCATTCAGAAATACCTGCCAATGTTTATATTCTTTATTAAAATTTTCTATTCCAGTTTTGGAATCAGATATCCTGGGGTGATTGTTTTGTTTTCCTGTTCAGTCTGCTTGCCGACAGATCCAGTACGGAAAAATACCTTTATTAAGAAGCTTGTTGAACCATCTGTCTGACTAGGGGGCTATTTCCTATGGTCTAACTAATGGTAATGACTTTGAGGTGTATTTTTTCTAAAAAGGAGTTTTTAGAAAAAAAGGTGTATTATATTGTCTGAAATAAGAATGTTCACAGTGGTAGGATAATTTTGTTTTCTTCTATTTTGGGGCCCCTTTTCATCAAGTAGGTAACATTAACCATTTTTTAAAGAAGATTTAAGATATTTGTCTTGGAAAAATAAAAACAATGAAAGTGTTCATCAAAATGTCCTCCTCCAAGCTAAGGGTTTTATTTTGTTTGCAATCCATCCAGTTTTGCCTCATGTAATATGTATAATAATCAAATGAAATTTAAAAAACACTTTATTTTAGAGTACCTGTGTACAAAAATTAAAATGAAAAATAAAACCAAACTAACTGTATTCTACTTTGTGCAATGTTGAGCTTTTTTCTTGCTTCTCATTTAAATGTTTGGTTTTAAAATTTTCAGTAAGAAAGTAAGTTGTCTACATTAAATTATTTGAAGTTTCTCCCACAGTTCTTAGGATGTGTGTATATATATATAATTTTTAATAATCTCAAAGTTATTAAATTTAAGTTTTAAGAACATATATAAAAATCATAAAAATAATTAAAAATATTGCTGTAAGAGACTTTGCTTCCAGTAAAGTTGGAGAAACAGGTCTTGACTAAAATAACTAAAAATTGACAACATATATAACACAATAATTTTTAAGACACTGAAAAACTGACAACAAAGAACAGTGGTTTTTAAGAGACAGGAAGCAAATGAGGAGATGCTTTAATTGTCCCAGCTTACTGCTTCAAGACAGTTCCCAGGCCATAGTGAAGGGGAAGGGCTAGGCCAGGTGGAGACCAGAGGACTCCCTAATTGAGGAGACAGAATTGAGAGTCCTGGAAGAGCATAGAGTCTAGAATTTGTAAGCCTGAGTACTGGAAATGGCAGACTGCAGAGAGAGAGAGAGAGAGAGAGAGAACTTCAGAAGCATGTAGAGAGCGTCCCTGGAATAGTAAGCAAGGTACTAATTAGCATATAAGTATGAGGAGACAATCGAAGGCTAGGGAAAGTATCACCCAAAGGGTTAGTGGTAAGAGGGCTGAGAATAGTGATGTTTCCACCAAACATCCTGGAAAACCTCATGATTCATGGTGCATTGAGCAGAGTTTACATAAGAGTCTCGCCTCAGTAGTGGAGAATAATTAGGCAGAATTCTAGTTCTGCCTAAAATTCTTCAAAGAATGACAAAAAGGATCGCATGTTTCCCCTGATACTTGACTGTTTCCCAGAACATACTAAATATCAAGTACCCAACTAAAAAATTCACAGTATCTGAAATCTAATCAAACTTACCAGACATACAAAGAAACAGGAAAATGTGACCCATAATAAAGAGATAATCGATCAAAATGAATGCAAAAGTGACATAGATGTTAGAAGTAACAGAGAGGATATTGAAACAATTATTACTGTATTCCATATGTTCAAAAAGACTTAGATGACATAAAAAAGACTCAGAACTTCTAGTGATAAAAACAACTGGATAAGATGAAAAACTACCCTCTATGGAATTCACAGCATATGAGATAATGCAAAAGACAAGATTGTGGACCTGAACACAAAAGTGCGAAGAGACTATAACATGAAACTCAGAGAGAAAAGAAAATCAAATGAAGTGAGTAGAGCATAAAAAACTCTCAATATATTTGAAAGGGTTCCAGTCATCCATTGTATGTTCTATAACCACAATAAATTTAAATTAGAAATCATAATGGAAAGATAGCTAGGAAATCCTTAAATATATGTAAATAAAATACAGTAATTATAAGTTATTAATGAGTAAAAAATAAATCAAAGGGGAAATTAGAAAGTATTTTGAACTAAGTTAAAATAAAAGCATAAAAATTTGTGGAATGTTGATCAAACTGTGTTTAAATAAAAATTTATAGGTGAAATCATACCTAGTGGGCACAATGTACACTATCTGGGTGATGGGAACACTTACAACTTTCACTCAAACAGTACAAAAACAACCCATGTAAGAAAAACATTTGTATCTTGTACTATTCTGAAATAAAAAAAGAAAAATAAATAAAAATTAAAAAATTATGACACTAAATACCTATAGTAAAAAAAAGGAAAAGTGTTAAATCACTGCCTTTAGCTTCTTTTAAGGAACTGAAAAAAGTAGACAACATGTAAGAACAGATAAATAATGTAAGCAGAAAGAAACTTTAAGACAGAATCAAAAGGAAATGTTAAAAATAAAAAACACTAACAGAAATGAAGAATATCTTTGGCAGACAAAAAATTTGAAAAGAAAATTCACCATAGAAAATATATAAATATATAGAGACAAATAGCACATGAAAAGAAACTCCACATCACAAGTTACTAGCAATGTGAAAGTTACAACCACAATTAGAAACCACTGTACATCAATTACATTGGCTAATATTAAAAATCTGAACTGACCATACCAAGTGTTTGTGTGCATATGTAGGAAGTAGAACTCTCATTCACTACATTGGTAAGTAAAATGGTATGACCACTTTGAAAAACAGTTTGGCAGTTTCCTAAAATGCTTAACAAACACCTAGTATGTGATCAAGCCATTCTGTTCCTAGGTGGAATTTACCCAAGGAAAATGAAAGCTTATATCCATACAAAGGCTTGTAAGTAAATATTTATAACAGCTTTATTTGTAATAGGTACTATCTAAAAGTAATTTAAAAGTCCATTTCCAGAAGAATTGATGAAGAAATTGTGCTATATCCATACAATAGGATATTACTTACCTATTTAAATGAATGAACTATAGACACACATTACAATATAGATGAACCTCAAAATACTTATGCCGAGTGAAGAAGCCAGAAGAAAAATAAAAATACATAGTGTATTAATTAATATATATTATATTCTAGGAAATTCAAACTAATTTATAGTGACAGAAAGTAGATCAATGATTGGCTGGAAAAAATGAATGGGGATGAAAAGAAGATTAAGTATAAGAGGATGGGATTTAAAAAAGGCATGAGCTTTTTGGAATTATTGATGTGTTCAAAATCTTAATTGTAGGAATGCATTCACAGGTATATGCATATTTCAAAATTTGTCAAGTTGTACATTTTAAATATATATTGTTTAGTGTATGTCATTTATACTATGATAAAGCTGTTAAAATCAAAACACATTTTTTAAAGATAATGTTGGCCAATAATTTTATAGTGTTTATTAAGTGATCTTTCTTTTTCCAAATTCATTAACAGGGACAATATACTTTAACAACAATGGGACTTGCAAAGTATGAGATAGAGGTAGGGAGTATGGAAAGATTTCTTACTTTAGAAAAATATCAACTGCTATATTAGTTGTTAGAGGGACTTAGAAAATCGGACTTTGCATTTACTAATCTCTAACCATGAAAGGAAGTGATAGTCCATGTGCCCAATTAAGTGCGCATTAGAACAACTGATATTGACTGTTTGGAGCCAATTACACTTTGTGCAAAGCCAGAGTCCAACCTTCTATATTCCATTTGTACTTTATTCTTTCTCTCTTTATCTTTCTTTCTCTTCTTGCCTTCCTTCCTTCCTTCTTTCCTTTCTTTTCCTGAAAAACTGTGTTGATATTTTCTGTAGAATTCAGGAATATACTTTGGGATTTGTTTCCTTATTATAAATATATTTAGACTAAATATATTTAGTCTGAAAATTTTGAGATATCAGCAAAAATATTTTTTGCTATAAATATTTTACCAATGCCAAAAAATCTTCGTAAATATTTATTTTGCAAAACTTTCTCATGACCTTAATTTCCAACCATTCTTGGTTATGAATTTCCCTAAACCCCCCATAATTTTAAAATGAATTATAATTCCCATTTCAAATATCTAGACAGCGATAGTTTTAAAATTGCTAGTAATACTCATCTGAATTAACTTCTCAGATCCTTACCTGTGCGTGTTAGGAAACCTAAACTTATTTAATGACACAAGTACACATGGATATGGAAGAAGATTCTGCCAGTAACAACTGATTTGCTGCCCCTGGCTACATCCTTGCAAGGGGCTTCACAGTGGGAAATTTTGTATTTGGTGGAGGTCAATTGTTTTTCTCTTCCTCCATTCTATCCACTTTACATTTTGGATTCAGGTTCTCTTCAGTTTGTCTATTTAAAATGTGATTTTAAAAAATTATGTTCTGAATTCATTACTTCAGTAATAAACAGACCAATATACTCTGGGAAATCAGTAAATCTGAAGGAAATTTAAAATATTCAATTATATGTTGCATAGAACTTCATTGAACATGTGTGTAAGATCAGTAATATAAATTCATTAGGAAAAAAATAAAATACTGCTTATAAATCTCTCATCCTTAAGATACTTGAGATGATGAATTTCCTTTTTTCCTGGAGTGGTTCCAATAATACCATCATATTTTTGCCACAATCTAGACCTATCTACCCTGCAGTTGTACTCTAAGAACTAGAATTACCATTTTCTGTAGGATTTAAAAAGATTTACAAGACAATTTAGGGGAAACTTTGGGGAAAAAAAACAAAACCTCTATTCATTGGAATAAGTCACATATAACAGTCTTGTGGTTGCAATGATATATAAAAAAAGGAGAAAAAGGTGACATTATTTCATGCTTATTGTAATAGATATTTAAAGGTCTTTCTCTGGTCATTACAATGTTCTGGAATAAATTTAACATTTGGGACTCATATGGATACATTTTGAAGTCAAAGACAGATCTCCATCTCATATATTTAAATTCCTTCTGTTCTAAGGAGGGTTTCATAAATTGAGAATTTTATGGTATTTAAATCAATGAGTTTGGTAATTCATTAAGATTTAGATCCTTGGCCTTATAAAAAAAAGGTGTGTGTAATTTTATTTGCACTAAAATAATATTAACAATAAAATATTCCTGCTAACATTTTGTAAACTTTGTTTTTATGTAAAAATTGCACCAAATATTATACAAATTGAGGTTTTTTTTTTAACATTTTTCTAATTTTCTCCAGTACATTTTTTAAAACTTTAAATCCACAGATATCCTTGACATATTCTGACAAACATCACCGATTCTTTGACTTCTCTTTTTCTATCCTTGACTGAATTATAAGAAATGAGATCTGAGTTACGATTTAACAAAAAATCTGTCTCATGTAAAGTGTTACAAATAAAAAAAATAAAAAGGAACATAATATATAACTTCACAATAAACAAATGTTGGTGTACCTATAAGTGTTTCTAAAACCTTTGAAAAATATTTTAAAAGGTCATGGCAAAAGATGACTTCAGTTATATGTGTACCATGGAGTTCTACTCAGCCACAAAAAAACAATGGTGATCTAGCACTTCTTATATTATCCTGTATAGAGCTGGAGCACATTCTACTAAGTGAAGTAACACAAGAATAGGAAAACAAGCACCACATGTGCTCATCATCAAATTGGTAGTAAGTGATCAACACTTATGAACACATATAGTAGTAACATTCATCAGGTGTAGGGCAGGTGGGGGGAGGGAGGGGTATATTCACATTTAATGGGTGGGGCGGGCACCATCAAGGGGTGGACACACTTGAAGCTCTGACTCAGGTGGGGCAAAGGCAATATATGAAAACTAAACATTTGTACCCCTGCAATATGCTGAAATGAAAAAGAAAAAAAAGAGAAATTAAGTCAAACTACAAAATTATAGCTACAAGAAAGAAGTCTGGTTACCAAAAGAGTTGCAGAACATGACAAATTGTGACAAAAGTTAAGAGTCACTCAGCATGGGCATAAATAAACAGCCACTAAATCTGTTTTGGTAATAATTGCTTAATGTGAAGTTTTATAGATTAGTCCCCTATGTCAGATGACAAGTCTCTTATAACATAGCTGATATGAATCACGCCCCTTATGAAATTGCACAGTTCTATAACCTATACATGGCCTCTCATCCTCTTTGGAACTCCAGGTTGCTTCCTAGGCACTAAAAAATTGAGTTTTTTTCATATTCCTGTTTCTCATAAAAGTCATTTTGATATAACCATTGATTATATTTTCCTGACATAAACTATTATTTTATTACTCAGTTTTAACAGAATTTGGAACATCACCATTCACCCTTCTTCATAGCTTCATCTTCTTAACCTTGCCTTGTGTACCTTCTAAGAAAATATTAATGAAAAAAATTGTTTGATATTTGATTATCTGACATTATGTATTTGGCTCTTTATAGAGATGAAAATTTCATCACAGAAAAATAGACACTAATTGTTTTAAAAAGGAAATATTGTTTTTGCTAGAGTGGTGTTATTTTCTGTGCTACTAGTTTTCCCACTATAAAACACTTCAATGTAACAATACATGTAAATTATAATAGTGAGAATTTCTCTTTTTATAGCAGAAACATGTTTCTTTTATCTCTAATGTATGTCTTAAAACTTCTTCCCATGTTCTGAAGACATTAATATCTATAGCAGTGAAGATAGGATGAAGAAAATCTGTCCAGGTGTGGTGGCTCATGCCTATAATCCTAGTATTTTGGGAGGCTGAGGCAGGAGGACTGCTTGAGGCCAAGAGTTTGAGATCAGCCTGAGCAAGAACAAAACCCCATCTCTATAAAAAATAGAAAAACTAGCCAGGTGTGGTGATGTGTACCTGTAGTCCCATCTACTTGGAAGGTTGAGGCAAGAGGATCGCTGGAGCTCAGGAGTTTGAGGTTGCAGTGAGCTATGTTGGCACCACTGCACTCTAGCCTGGGCAAGACCCTGTCTCAAAAAAAAAAAAACATAAATAAAATAAAATCTACCACTGAATCTCTCACTGTGGTCAAAGCATGACACAGTCGCCCACTCCGAATTGAGATGGCTCAGATTTATATGAATGTGGCTAGAAAACTTGGAAAAGCATGTGCACATGGTATATTTAATTTTACCCTGCCAACAAACTGCACTATTATAGAAACTATAACCTCCATGACATATAACATTTCAATAATTCAAACTATCTGAGAAAGACATTTAGACTTATGAATTTCTCTTTTCTTTATTGATCTTGGAAGTAGAGCAGAAGGATGAAAATTCAGTGCTCTCTCCACAGTAGATCCTCTAGGGTAATTAAGATGGATGAACTGCCCTGAATATGGAGTTTGATGAAACTCTGTTATTTTTGTCTGTCCAGAATTTTCCTTTCCTATAAATACTCCTTGGGATCTCTTGACTCCAGTTCAGCCCAGGGGTGGATTCTGTAGCCCAAATTGTCTAATTAGAGTACCCCACTACCTTCACTATGTTAATTCATTCAGAGATCCATGCATGTCTTAAGTAAGGTCAACCAAAGCTCTTTTTCAGGATTGGATGTGCATTCAGGAACAGAGAAGAACTCTGCTTGTATGGTTTAGTGAATGGCAAGGACCATGCAAGCCTTAGGATGCCAGGGACTGTCTTTGACACCTTGTGTAGTGAGCTCACCTAAGATTATATATGTGGGTGTACTTTAGGAACAGGAAGATGGTGGCAATAAAACAGAGAAATAAATAAGTGAAAAAGATTGTTTCAAATAGTCAAATTTTCATGAAGAAATATTTAGTTGGTAGAATGCCTCTCAGTTTTTAAGATACAAAACTCTTAACAAGTGTTTCAGTTAATGATCACATAGAGAAATTGATATTAATGTCTCAGAACATTAAAGTTCCCAGTGCAAGAAGTTTGTAGGTTTCCTTTCAAATACAATTGGAGGAATGCCAGAATAATGTATACATGGTTTGAACAGGTTCCCTAAAAGTCAACCAAGGGGTTGAGAATTGAAAGTGCTGCTGGTTTTGAGCAGGTATCACTGGGTTATTACAGTTGGTGGGTATCAACCATATTAAATTTTGGTGATGAAGAAGTGATCTTGTAAGCATTTTATACCTTGGCATGATTATTTGTTAGTTATATAAAAGCATATTTCTGTATTTTGGTTACATTTTAAGGTATGATGAGTTGGCATGTAAATAAATTGTAATTATTTCCCCTTTAAAATAATGGGAAATTGCCTATGTATTTAAATTCTCATGCAGAATTTCTATTTTCAGGAAAGGATTACTGAAAATAAATGGCATATGTCAAAATATAATAAATTAACATTTTAATAACTAGTTATAAATTAAATGGTAAATTTAGTTAAATATTAAAGAGTATTATAACATTAATAATTAAACATTAAGTGATATATAAATATTAAATATTAAGTAACAATAATATATTTTGGGAGTTTGAATAGATACAAGTTATTTATTAATACCTAAGGTAAAGTGTTAATATGATTTTATATAAAGAGCCTCATGAGAAAATTATAGTTCCAAAGAAAGAAAGCAAAGCACAATGCCCATTAATTTATCTATATCTCTATATTTTCTTGCAATTTTTCATGACACTGAAAATAGTAACCTAAATGTACGCATTATGGAGGTACAATAGACAAATACAAATTTTATATATTTTAGATATACAATGTGGTATTTTGACATACATATAGTAAATTATAAAATGATTATCACAATCAAGTTAACATATCCATCATCTCACTTAGTTATTTTCTCTGTGTGTGTGGTGAGAACACTTGTGATCTACTCTCTCAGCAAACTGCAAGTATAAAATATGTTATTATTAGGCATACTCATCGTGATGTATGATATATTTGTCTTTTGCTTTTCTTGTTACTATTAAATATGCTTCAGATCAATAAATGATAATATTTAAATATATTTTTGTATGACTGTACACAGGTATAAATGAAATCAATGCATGTAAAAAAGTTAGTAAGTAAAACTTATACACAACAGAGAAAGAAGGAAAAAGACTGGAAGGTCAGAGAGCAAATAAAGTTAGTCTCTGTTCTGCAGTTTCTGTTTCGCAAGGTAGTGAAATTTCTTCTTTTGTTGCTACTGCATTCTTCCCAGGTGGCAGAACTGGCAGTTCTCCGGGAGAGTGTACACTTACATATTAAAAAGCATCACTTATCGCCCCTTTCACAATGCCCTTGGGTACTTCTTGGCTGAGAAAAATTATTGAAATAATGAGGGTTTCTTACTCCTGGAGAAGCTACATTGTTAATGGTACTTATGTTACTTTCTACTCTGGCCCTTAAAAAGGATTGTTTTCTGTCCAATAACACAGCCAAAACTGTGGTCATTTCTCATTCTCAGACTACTTTCTCTGTGTACTTTATCACTAGAGCAGTCTCCTTTGGCGACTCTTTCAGATATTGGCCTTCTCTAATTAAATTAAAAGCAAATCTAAAAAAAGGAGAAAAGAAAGAAAGAGAAAAAAATATTTGAAGACAATTATAGTGTCTTAAATTTCCCCACTCACACTATCTTTGATGATCTCCAAATAGTAACTAAAAATACTAAATACTATATGTTAAATACTAAATGCTAAAGTATTTACCCCTCATTTCCATTGTGTAATCCTTGTCCCGGCATATACTGTAAATAGCTGATGCTAGGAGGAATTGAACGAGTGACATGTCCCCAGATTTCTCCAGGATATGGTTCATGAGTAATATTAGAGCTGATTTATTGTCAGTCATAGAAACACAGTGGGGCAGAGGGAGGAGACACTCAAGACAAAGAAGGTGGCTCATCTTCCTCCCCTTCACTCTTTGGAGGTTATTCATAAATATCTTCAGGTTCTGTTTGTTCACCTGAAAAACATCAAGAGCATTTATGATATTGAGAATGGGTAAAGCAAACCCACGTGCAAAGACTGACACTGTGACCATTAGCAGGATTTTTCTAAAATCTTTAACCTGAGGTATGAATACTTCTTAATGACATAGAAACACACACTTTATAGGGTGGATGGTAGACAAAGTTATAGTCTCCCTTGGATTTTTTTAGCACTATTGTTGCCTAGAGCATCTGAATTGTCAAATCAGAAATTCCAAAATAACAAGTTCAATCTCTGTGTAGAAACTGAAATTAAGTGGCTAAAGGTTTTGCCTGTAGCCCTCATATATATATAGCAGCCGCAGAAAAAGAAGAAGTGTAGATTCTTTGCAGTACATATAAAGTGCTAATGTGTAGGCTGGGATATCCATTTGGTAGATCAAATCAGCTCTCCTATAGTGTGATGAGACACATATCAAGGAGCCATGTCGGGGTGGCCAGGCAAAGCCTAAGACTTCTTAGAACACCTGACCACCCACCTTAAAACTACATAGCCTTGTCTGTTCATTATAGGGTGGCATATAATCATGGTCACTTCTGTGTATAATAACATAAAAAGGTTTGGGAAGCACTGCCCGTTATATGGTTTTGTGTTGTATTTTTTCAGATTATCAGAGTGAGCCCACAGAATTCCTTTCACAAGTTGATTTGGGCAAATGGTGTAAAGACAAATGCCTGATTACTGGATTCACAACAAGGACTTTCAGCTAAAACATCACTGTAACTTCACGGAAAAAGCCTTATTATGGTTTGGTGTCCAATAATGGGCTGTGATATGCCAAGATCTACCATCTCAGGTCTATGTCTCCAAATATTAGAAAATGCCAGCTGCATTCATTGAGCAGCTTTATAATATTTTCTTTTTCCATTTTCTCCCGAGAAATATGACCAGCAATCCATGCCTCACTTGGATTTTACTCTAGTAGTGATGGCTGACAAGAAGACCCTGGTAGCTAATGGTAGACCGTCTAATTTAACCTCTTTCTGATAACCAGTTAAATCAACTCTATGCAGATTTGTTCCCCTACCATTCAGACCTCCTCTAAATGAGTTCTATCCTGTGCTGTGTGGTTATCAAAGTCTCCAACAAGACAGAACCCCAGCCTGTTTGTCAATAGATTATAATTTAGTTTCTTTCCCTCCACCCTGTCCTCATACACTAAGTAGGGACTTTATTTACCTTGTTATTCAGAGCACAAAACTGACTTTCTCATCATAAAATTCTCCTTACTTGAAACAATTCAGGGACTGAGCAGGATTACTAATCCTGTCTCTTCTACTGAGGAAAACCCATGTTGATGATTACCATCAACAGTTCATGCCAGTAAGCAAATGTCTTGGGAAATGCTAGCTGCTGTACTATTTGAGCTAAATTTGCTGCTCTGGACTATTAGTTTAGAATTATTGAAGAATAAGTAATATTTTCCCCACTTAAACTGATTGACATTACCTAGTTACTGTTATTGCAGTATTGCTTAAAGGAGCACAAAGATATAATGTTAATTCATTCTTTTTCTGTTTTAGTAACAAAAAATTAAGTGTCTCTAAATCTCAGCTTTGCTTTTATTATCAAATTATACTGAGAAGAAATCACAGTGCAGATGACAGTTCTTGCTATTACAGGTGTGGCATTTGGATAGATGGAGTTGAAAGTCTCCTTAAAAATTGTTGGCATTAACTAGCTCTATATTGCAAAAATTGATAATTTTTTACTTTAAACTGGTCGGCTAATGTCTTCCCTTTAGTAATCTCTGTCCCCAGATTATCTTGTTACAGCAAGATTTTACTGTATTCCTGGAAAACAGGGGTTCTTCCTTCATTCAGGCTTCTACAACAAAATGCTATAGGCTGGGTGGCTTATAAACAATGGAATTTACTTAGAGTTCTAAAGCCTGGAAAGTCCAAGGCATCAGCAGATTCTGTGTCAGGTGAGGTGACAGGCTGCTGTCTTCTTGTTGTGTCCTTGTGTAGTGAAAGAGATGAGGGAGCTCCCTGGGGTCTCTTTTATAAGAGCATTAATCTTATTAATGAGGGGTCCACCTTCATGATCTAATCATCTCCCAAGGCCCCCACCTTCTAATACTATTACACTGGGTGTTAGGATTTCAACATATGAATTTTGGCAGGACACAACCATTCAGTCTATAGCACAAGGTTTATAAACAAAACTTAAGCTATATTAAAAATTCAACTCTTACAGTTTATAATGCTGTTATGTACTGTATATAAATTATGATAAATTTGCAAAAGTTTTTTTCATTTATAGAACCTGGGTTTAATCATGATTTCTAAGCAATTGTCTAATTTTTAGATTATGGATTATGGCATCCTGCCATAAATAATCTCCTAACTTTTCTATTGGGAAATATCCACACATCTATTCATGACATGAGGAATTGCAATGATTGTACCATATGGAGTTTCTGTCTTTGCTAGAGAGACCAAGGTCCTTGTCAGTAGGACCTAGAACAAGTCAGTAATCACAAGGCTGAGCTAATGATAAGACCACTATGTGGTAAACTTTAAAACTACCATTTTACACAATTGCCACAAATGGATTTTATTTTACCCTGCAAAAGTAATATGTCTTGTCTTAAGAATTTATCATTTGCATTTTTGACCATTTGGATTTTATCCATAATTTTCAAAACTGATCCCCCCAAAGAAGTCTCCAAATTATATCAACCTAAAACTGGGCTATATTTTTATGAGCTGGTAGCCTTTAAAGAAATTAAGATAGAAAACATGTACAAGGTGCTTTAATGACACTGAAAATGGTAGAGAGTTTGACTTTAGTGAATACTTAGAAAATGTTGCATAACTTACAGCCATATAAGGTGGCATCACTAATATTCTTAACCAGATTCTATACAAGTATTGCCCACTATAAATTTAGATAGAATGTGAAATCTGAAAAATAAGAGATAATTGCTTTATCTATTAATAGATTATTAATAAACTGAAGATAGTCCAAATACGATACAATGAATATTCCATAATAATCATTTTCCATTTGTTAAAATAATTCTCTCTGCACTTTTCTTCTTCAGTGTTACAAGTTTAAGCTTCTAAGTCCTGCTGTTTTCTTCTGGTGCCAAATGCTAAAATCACAGTACTTAAAAATTAAGAATTCTGCCTATAAAAATCTATCTCAGAAAAATAATAAGGGGAAGTATAAAAGTTTCTAAATTAATGCATCTTTAACATCATTTAGTATTCTCAAATTTTGGTGATATATTTTAGTTTTAAATTACACTTTGCTAAGTATTGGCCAAGTAGACATCTGCTCCCTATCAGAGTTGGAAACCACTAGTGTGTAGACAAGAGAATAATATACTGTAGAAGATGCAAGTAATTGTTATTCAGAATTATTCCAAAAATAAATTATGGATCAAAATAATTTGTCATCAAGGTAATAAAAAATCATGTGCTTGTCTAATTTTATCATGTGAAATTTAGGTGTTAAAGGAATTTGTTTATTTGGTTCATTAAGGTCTGGTGCTTCTGTTCTCTAAGAAACATTTAAAAAACTTTATGGTGGCATTAAACAACCCATATACAGATCTGCATTAATAGTTACTTCTTTATAAAGTTTCCCATTGAGAAAAGCAGCTACTTATTTAAATTAGATTCAGGGAATTCAAATACAAGTAATTCACAGGAATGGTCTGTGAACCTGCACATTTACAGAAAACATTTCTAGAAAATTATCAGTGAATTAGATATGCATGGTTCCCAAATCAACTAAACGCTGAAGCAATTGAATAAGATTCTTTTTATCTAACAGCTGTACAATGAGCTTCTATGGTTATGAGATGGTCTGATTAAGGCAATATTAGAGCATATTTTAAAAATCACACTGAGAGTAATTTTAATGTGGTTTAGTAGGCACTTCTATATTTTGTAGTGACCCGGGGACTAATAAATGAGTATGAACAACATGCAGCACAGTAGATACAAAAAGGTAAAAGATTAGGTTCACATTCACAAAGTACTTTCCTGGTAAATTACTTTTTTTTTTTAACCAACTTAATTTGAGCTGATTTTCTGAAACTTGGAAGATAGAATCTAATGTAGATGATTTTCCTGCTACTTAAGAAATAGCTCTTTCAACTTGAGTTTCAAATGTGTCTTTTCAGTGGAAAAAGTTATTTAATAAAATAAGTTATTTTAATAATAATACTGTTTGACAATGTAAATTCTCTGAGCAAAACCTATTTTACAAACCCTCTACTTATAAGAATAAAAGTATGCATATAAATACACATATGAATATATATATATACACTATGTGTGTATATATAATAATTTGAGCGGGACTACATGCAGGTCATTGAGTGTTTATATATGATACATATTTAATTCTCACAACTGTATAAGTTTGATAATAATATTTTACAAATGAATTCGAGACTTAGTGGGACCAGTTAAATTTCTCAAAATTACACACCTTATAAGTGAGAAACACAATTAAAATCTAGTTTTATCTGATTCAGAAGATGAGCTCGTAAGTATTGTGATGTTCTTCCTCTGCTCTAGACTCTGCCAAATCAATTCCATATTATTTTATTTTTATAATCTATCTGCCAGACATAAAAGAGGACTAGCAGTTTTTCACTTAATTACAGGTTTGTAGCAATCATAACACTTTAAGACTGATGGATGCAGACGTGTTAGACAGTTCTTCCTCATTCTTATAAATTATGAATTAAAGCAACAGTGCTATAAGATGAATGGCTTCTATAGCACTGTTGCTAGAGTTATACAATCTCAGTTCTATTTTAACCAAAGCTTCAACCAAATTTTTCCTATTTTCATTACATATTTTTATAGTATATTTCATTTACTTTGAATTTATTTAATTTCTGAGTTAAGTTTCATCACTAGAATCTAAAGAATAAAGAGTGGTGGTAATCATCTTTTGCTACATCCAATATCCTTCACCTCCACATGGAAAAGGAAAAAAAAAGAATTCAAAGGTAAATAATTTTACCATGTCTGGAAATGACTACTCTAATGAGAAGTTTTAAAGTCACTGTCTCAGATCTATAAGTGTTTTCTAGCAATGCTTTGTTTAAATATTAAAAATAAGCACTGTCCTTCAGCCTAGAATTCTAAGAGTGGATAGTAAGCAATGAAATCATGTTTTTAATTACATATTTTGTTTTAGAATGCTAACTGATACTATTTAATATTTAGGAAGGAACTTCCTCAAAATGAATAATATTTTAAATTATATTGAACTTCATCCACCCATTCTTTAGAGTTTGTACTTTCACATTTTCTCATCCTGCTTTTTGTTTTTTAAGCATATGATGGCTTGTGCTGGACTGATGGAAAGTGTGAGAAGGGAGAAATAGAATACAAAATAAATTAGGAGGCTCTTTCCTTAGATCAGAAATAGCCCTAATTCACAGGTGATGCTAATGCTTTCTGGTCACCCATGATTTGAACTTTCTAAAGATCCTATGCTTACAGATTTTTCTGTAATAAATTCAATCGCAGGTTATTTATATATCAGACTAGAAATATCAGATGACATCTCCTCTTTTGGATCAGCTCTTGATATACGATATTCCTTCCAAAAATGTGTATCTCCTTATATCAGTGTTTATGATCTATGAAAAAAACTTTACCAGCTTGTTTTGTGTGTTGTAATTACCTGGTTTGACCAGAAATCCAAACTGAAGCAATATTTGCTTTTGCACAATAACTCCATTGCTTTGTAAGGAAAACATTGATTTTTTTCCTTTATTCAGATCAATAAAGCACAGAACATTTCTGAAGTCATATTAAATACTACATATGCATATTTAAATTGAATTGTGTACAATTGTGGTACAACTGCTCATAAAACAAAACTAGAACAAAATGCATTACAGGTAGAGATTTTGGGGTCAAACTTGCTTTTCTAATGGTAATAAGTTGTATACATTCAGCATTTTTAAGGCTTTCAAATGGATTCATCATGCTAAGATTGAAATAATTATGCTTCATTTTATGTAATCTCAAATCAAATGTAATTATCTCTACATTAGAGATGAGGAGATTGCTTTGGTTTACAGTACTTCAATGAGTAATTGTAGTTTTTGTTTATGGCCTCAACTTTTAGATTGCTTTTAAAGCTGAACAATTCAATTTAAAAGTCCCCAAACCCATTTTTTTTTAACTTCTTGGTAACTATACTTAATTCACTGAAGACTTTGTCTTCCTCTTCACAGACATCTGTCATTAATCACCATGAATTCAACCTCTGTAGAGATTAACTATCTAACATTCTGGTGCCTCAGTCCATGTCATCTTCAGTTATCATTCCCTCCAACTCAGCTATACCACTGCCATGACCACTGCTATGGTCTGAATGTTAGTGTCCCCTCTAAATTGGTATGTTGGAACCTAATACCCAATGTGATAGTATCAAGAGGTGGGGCCTTTTGGAGATGATTAGGTCACGAGGACTCTACTCTCATGAATGGGATTAGTAACTTTATAAACAAGACTTGAGGAATCACATTTGTCCCTTCCACCATGAAAGGGCACAGCAAAAAGGTGCAAAATTTGAAGCAGGGAGAGCACCCTCACCAGACACTGAATCTGCTGGCACCTTGATCTTGGACTTCCCAACCTCCAGAAATGTGAGCTATAAATTTCTGCTCTTTATAAATTACCGAGTCTAAGAAAATTTGCTATAGAATCCTGAATGGACTAGGATAGCCACGTTCTAGATTTATCGTCTTCAGATGTTGGTCCACTTTTGAAATTTTATTTCTAGAAGATTGCTTCCCAACCACAACCTCCTGGCCTCCATATCACTTGCTCAAAAAACAAACAAACAAACAAAAAACAGAAAACAAAACAACAAAAACACCCAACACTACCATGATTATTTAATTTCATTGGAACGTTTAGGCCATTATCCTCACAATATGTTTATGATAATTCAGGTATCTTCTGAAATCACTTTCTTCTTTGTCTAACCTAGATTCCATATGCAACATTAGAATCCTTCTTTTGAATATCCTCAACCACTAAATAATATTATAATTAGTATTATTATCACAGTTGCTCTTATTGTTTACGCCTCACAAATTTCTTCTGAACTACCCTACTGAGACCCACCATCAGCTGTCTAAATCTCCTGTAATAGCCATGGAAAATGTCTCTACTTTTTCTGTAACTCTCCGATGTCAACACAGCAACCAGAGTGACTTAAAAAAATACAAATTGCATCATTATCTTTCATGTTTACAAAACTGCCAATGTTTCCTTATTCCACTAGAGTAAAATACAAACTCATGTCTAATGTCATCTAATGTTATCTGCTCTGCAGCGAAACCAGACTTCTCTTAAGTTCTTCACTTCAACAAAGGGCTACTCCACTTTTCTGGGCTGCTCTATCCCCCATTATTCCTATGCCTATCTTCTTCCCTATTTTTAAAACTCTCATGCAACATGACCTCCACAGAGAGGCCTTCTCCAATTATCTTTATAAAGTAAGCACATCCATATTATTCTCTAACTGAATTCTCTGTTTTTCTTCTTTTATAGCATATATAACAAATGGTACACATGAGCTCCAGTGAACTGTGTATCTTTGTTATCTTCATGACCCCTGTACCTAGTATACTGCCTGGCACAAACACCTCCAAAATATTTATATATTAAAGATCACTAAATCAATTCTAGAGATGGCTCAGAAATTCTAAATAGTTAGGCTCATACTATTGTCATTTAGCATTTAAGATGAAAGCTTTCCTCACCAATTGAGCGAGGGAGTGGATAATTAAAATACTTTTAGAAACTAGTCATTTTTGAGTGTTTACTGTGTAATATTGGGAAACATCCATTTTGAGAAATAAATGTACAGCTTTTGTGTTTTTTTAATTTTATTATAAATTATACTGATAAAAAGGATGTTACACATTTTATAAATAATAATAAAATATACAACATTCTTCATTATAAATTCCACATAGCCAGTACCACTTTTTTTCTTCTATTCAAGCCAACTAGCCTAAAAATGGCAAAGTATTTTTCTTTTAGTTTTTTTTCAGCTGAGCAAGTTTTTTTTTTTCTAAGTATTTGAGTAATAGAAATGTGATTCTGAGTTGTATATGAATTTGTCACTAAGGTAACTTTGTCAAGAGAAGTATAGTTAGTAAATTTATTTTTATTGTAACATTGAAAATCAGAAGTTTTATCTGATTAGTTAATGATTTTAACCAAAATAAAGGTCAAGTCAAATTGTAATAAGTAAATCCATCAACGTTTTAAAGACCTTTCATTGATTTGAAAGGGGAAAATGTTGATTTTTAATATAATTTTATAGACTATGTTCTCTTATGGAGTCAAATAAATAAAAGAGAAAATGTTAATACAATGATTTTTCATCTTTTTATTTACCCAGGAGAGCCAATAGAATGTCTGTCTGCATTGTGATTCATCATATGTTTGCCTGAATTATCAAATCAATTGTCTCAGAGTATTACTTTAATTTGATCTGCTTATGCTTTCATGAGATGAGTTGTTAAAATCTGTGATCAACTCCAAATACATTTGCCTCTGCATGATTAACATAGACCACAAATCAGTATTTATTAAAATAAATATTCAGTGTTTATACATATTCAAAGCATTTCTATGACATAGTTTATCAGTAACTAAATACAGCCAAATTTAGGTTATGGAAAATAAGTTCTTAAAATTATACATTTTTAATTTTTCTATCCAAAATATAAATGGTTATGTTTTCCTGCTTTTATAAAATTGAGAGTAGAAAATCTAGCTGTGCCATAAAGAGTAATTAGGGGGAAAAAAGCATAATGCAGGAATTTAGCATTGTCATCAAAAGAGCTAAATCATGAATTATATAAATAACAAGTAAAGATTTTATACTTTACACTAATTAGCCCTATAATGGTAAGCAACTTATGAAATAAAAATAATTATGGTAATTGCATATAGCATCAACAGTTTCTGACGTTAGTTTTGTAAAGCAACTCTTTTTCTAATTATATATTGTCATGTTTCCATGGAAATTACTTTGCATTTTAATACTTAAGTAGGTAAGTATTTTTTTAAATCTGTTTATTATAAGAAAAATGGTAATCATGGTATTCTGCAAGTTTAGCTTTTGGATGAAATGGACTGAAAGGTAGCATTCTTATCTTTTGGTGCTTTGATAAAATCTATGTCTCTATTAATGTTTAAGGGATATAAGTAATGTTGTAAAGAAAGTTAATCCCTCATATTTGTTTACTTATTTACAAATATAAGGTTCTACAATATTTGATTATTAAGTTAAAAATCCCTAAACTAAAAGAAGAATATGAATATTATTTAAAATTATAAATTTTCCTAAAGTGATTGAACTAAAATAGCCAATGCAATTTAATGCATGCATGTATCTGAAAACCGATTTGAAGCTGAGGGTCAACTGGATTTGATTTTCTTTCTGACTCTTCAGCTACTTCTATTCTTTACAAAGAGCACATTTTCAGATCTACAACTTCCAGCTTCAAGACACTGTGATAATACATTCTAAGAGAAGGCAGAGAGGCAAGTTTGAAGTTTCTCCTCACTACACTGTGTTCTATTTTTGACTGTAAGATTTAGATTATCATTTTATTAATTACTCTGGTTGTTCAGGAAAATAATCTTAATGTTTTGACTTACCAGTTCTGCCTTGTTTGTATATTTTTGACTTAAATATACAACCCATTGCTTGTGTTGTGCAGGCCACTGTGGCTGTCTTGAGATCTGACTTGCACAGTGGTTGCCATGAGAGACCAGCTGGTGCAGCAGGAGTGCACGAGAGTTGATGTCCTGTGGTTGAACTGTGGCCAGTAGGAGATAGGATCCAGTGGATAAATGCTTCTCCTTTCCTCCCTTCCTGCCCTGCTCTAACATGGCTTGGAGATGCAATCGTTTGTACATCTTCTCTGAAGATAATTTGTGAGATAGAGCAATCAGTTAGTCATGACAAAGTCATGATCTGGTGGTGATGCTGCTTCTTTTATTTATTTTTTCTCATTTTTGCCTCACTTCTCTTATTCACTCTTTCCTGACACCCTGTGATAGATCTCCCAGTGACACTTAGCCCATAAGTACATAGCACTTTGTGGACTTTTTTTTTTCTTTCTTTTTTCCATTTTAGAATCAGTTTTCAAAAGAACCTAAACTAAGACAATCTCTGAGAATGACATATTTAAGTTAAATACTAAAATATGACAATAGAAAAATTATAGTGTCATATAACTAGAATATCCCATAGGATAATTAAAATGTTTTTATTTTATTTTATTATTTTATTTCTGAGACAGGGTCTCAGTTTATTACCAGAACTATAGTGCAGTGGTGTCAACATAGCTCACTGCAACCTCAAACTTCCAGGCTCAAGTGATACTCCTGTTTCAGCCTCCTGGGTAGCTGGAACTACAGGCATTTGCCACCATGCCTGGCTAACTTTTTATTTTTATTTTTATTTTTTGTGGTGACAGGGTCTTGCTATGTTTCCCAGGCTGGTCTGGAACTCCTGGCTTCAAGCACTCCTTCCATCTCAGCTTCCCAAAGTGCTAGGATTAAGATTACAAGTATAAGCCACCATGTCTGGCTGATAATTAAAATTTTTGCCGTTCCATCCAGGTTGATACAAGAGGTAAATAGTTAACTATTTTATTTTATGGCTGAGTAGTACTCCATACTATACATATATCACATTTTATTAATCCACTCATGTATTGATGGGCATTTGGGTTGTTTCCACATCTTTGCAATTGTGAATTGTGCTGCTATAAACATTCCGGGGCAGATGTCTTTTTTATAGAATGTCTTTTTTCCCTTTGAGTAAATACCCAATAGGGGAATTGGTGGATCAAATGGCAATTCTACTTTTAGTTCTTTGAAGTGTCTCCATACTACTTTCCATAGATGTTGTGCTGGTTTGCAGTCCCACCAGCAGTGTATGAGTGTTCCCAACACTCTGCATCCATACCAACATTTGTTGTTTTAGGACACTAATATCCCTTGTATTAACCTGGATGGAACTGGAGCCCATTCTTCTAAGGGAAGTATCACAAGAATGGAAAAACAAATACCACATGTACTCACCATTAAATTGGTACTAAAAGATCAACATTTATGTACACATATGGAAGTAACATTCATCAGGTGCCAGGCAGGTGGGAGAGGGGGGGAGAGAATGGATAAATTCACACCTAATGGGTATGGTGCACTCTGTCTGGAGGATGGGCATCCTTGTAGCTTTGATTTGGGTGGTACAAAGGCAATTTATGTGACCAAAGCTTTTGTACCAACCTATATTCTGAAATTTAAAAATAAATAAATAAATAAATAAGCACATGGTGAAAAAAACACACAAAAAAATAAACAAATAAATTGGTAAAACCCACCTGTGACACTACCTGAATCTAGGATAGTCTTTTTGTAAAAATTTTAAAGTTAAATTTTTAATTTTTATATGTTTATTAATATAAAAGTATTTACAAACACTGCTAAATTTGAAAATAGTCAAAGATAATTTAAAAGGATACTAAGAAATGTGCTGTCCTGAGACAAAAGTTATTTTTAGTCAAGAAGTATTAAAATGTTATCTTGTGTTCCTTTAATAAGGGGTTTCATACTCTAGAGCAGGTACCATTGGACTCTGTCTGTAAAGAGGCAAAAAGTAGTTGTTTTAGGTTTGCTATCCTGAAGATCTCTGTGGTGGATCTTTACCAACTCATTTAGCAAACAAGCAGAGTGCAACTCGTGGGTCCTAGTGCGGTTCCAGGTATTGGGACTGGTGGGTAAGCAGGGGTTGGGTTGTGAATTCCACCAAAACGCTTAAGAACAGTTGGCAGAATGCACTTGTAGGAGACCAGAATTGCCACCCCAAAATGTCCCTTTAGCATAAGGATTATTTTGAGCTGAAGGCAATCGGGAAGAAGCAGATACAAGAAAAGCTGCCTACATTTTCTTTGCCAAAAAGCAGGATATAAATTTGCAGAGGTGTCCCTCCTCCCTTCTCTATGTGGAAGAACAAAGTGGATCACCAAAGACAGCTTTAGACCCTATCGGTCTGATGACAGCACCAGAGCAATCTACATTACAAACTTTACTAAATCCCATATATTTGTATTCCCACAATTAACTGCCCTTAAAGACTCAAGGTCCTTTTTCTTTGTCTTGTCATTTCTCTATAAATGTATTGTTCTTTGTTAAAGATGCTATATAAGCTTGAGTTCTAAGCCACCTCTTTGAGCTATACTCATTTTCCCCCTATTTCTCAGGGATAGGTAAGGTATACATGTTAATAAACTTCTGGGTTTGTTATTGTTGTTGTCAATCTGCTTTTTGTGATAGGGGTTCCATCTAAGAACTCAGATGGGTAAAGGCAAATTATTTTTTCCTCCCTTACACACTACAGTTCGCAGTTTTCTATTTCAAACAAATATTTCACAGAGTTTATGTATACCTGTGTTTATCTCCTCTTCATTATTTAAAATCTTTCAATTTAATCTTTTGTTGCTAAGTAGCCAAAATTTCTAGCTCCAAAATGAGCTGCTTTTTCCTAGTCAACACCAAAAGTTCACAGTTAAGAGTAGCTTTTTTCATGCACGGCTGCTGCTATCATACATTATTATTCAATTTGAGCTAATAGACAGGAAATATTCAAGGGTAAACTATGGAGATGGCCCATGTATCCTTTTTCTTGTATTCTACATTGGTTTAAAGAATAACAAATTGCTTAATACATTTTTCAGAAAAAGTACTTTTAGAACATATGTATAGACTTAATGCTAATAAATAGCATGATATTAATAGTATGCAAATTTGTATAAACAAAAGTAGAGAAGATAAATCTCCAAGAAATATTGTAACAATTAATATGTTTCATAATATCTTTTAAATTAGTTTATATGGTGATATTTCTCTGGTGCCATTACGATAGAAAATGGTGGGGCAGACATTTTAGAACCAATGTTTCATTCCAGACAGGAGAAACATTCAATTTATACAGAAAGTCATGAAGCAACTCTCATTAAAAAAAAAAAAACAAACTCTTGTAAGCATGTTATTTACACTAAGTGATACTGTATAATTGAAGACATACTTAGCATTATTAAAGCATCAGGTGATTCAGATCATGTAGCATCAAAACAATAAAAATTAAGTACCTAAAATTCTTATCATCTTAATAATTTTAATATTCATTAACTTTTGTATGTTTTGTGCATATGTACAAGATATAAATACTAAAAGATTTTTTAAAAAACTTATAAAATCAATACATTTTAGTTGGAAAATTTAAAAAATATGTATATATTTAAAAGTGAAAGAATGTTGAGGATTAATCTGTTCAGATGATTTTGATTATAATTTAACTTTGGTGTAATCTACTATTTGACTTATTTTTCTGGTTAAGAGAGTGAATTGAAAGGACTAAATTTATAGACTTGGAATGGACACCACCAATAGAGCATTGAGTTAATCTGCTATAACAGAATACCTTAAATTACTCTGGGAGCAGGCACATTCAGACTACTTACTTAATTTTAATGGTTGTTTGAACTGACTAATCAATTTAATCAAATTTTTCAATAGACTATGGCTTATGTAATGTTCCCATATGTACAATACTCCTTTAGCATTATGACACAATGGAGGTTATAGGAGATGTGGAAGATATGAAGGTGCTTTAATTTTCATCACTAATAAATACCAGGCAGTGAGGAGGTTAAGTGTCTTCACCTCAGTCCTTTCTAATCTTGTTTTCATAAGAAGATGGAATATATGTCTTTGATTCAAACCTATCTACTATTAATACAAAGGAATGCAAAAAACTTCAGTGTTTCGAAATAACAAACCAAGACACAGGTGTGAGGATTCAGTTAAGCACATATCTTTATTAACAAGGGGTTTACCATCAACAACTTGTAATAGTGCCTGATAAGAGCAGGAGTAGAAGTGTTATGAACTGAATGAATGTATGTGTTCCCCCTCAATAAATCATATGTCGCCCTCCTAATCCCCAATATGATGATATTAGGAGGTGAGGCCTTTGGGAGGTAATTAGGCACTAGATTAGTGCCCTTAAAAAAAGAGACACAATTGCTTGCTCTTGCTCTCTCCTCTCTACCATGTGAGGAGACAATGAGAAGACAGCCATCTGCAACCAGAAAGAGAGCCCTCATCAGGTGCTGGATCTGCTAGCACCTTGGCCATGAACTTCTCAGGCTCCAGAACTGTGAGAAATAAATTCTTGTTGGTTAGCTACCCAGTCTGTGTGGTATTTTTGTTATAGTGGCCTAAACTAAGACAAGAAGTATAGGGTGTCATTTAAATAGCTTAAATTACTATCTATTAATAGGTGAGAGCAATGCTTTGATCTATACCTTTGTTTCCAATTCACTCTTAACCTCCTGATCTTTATCCTGTGCATCCCATTCACTCACTGGGCTACCATATCCTTGGTGCCCATAGGTTAACCTCCAAAGGCAGAGAGGCAAGAGCCTTCCATAAGCTTCTCCACCAACTTACATTCACATTGTTACTCCAGCAGCTGGGAGTGCCTGGCTTTCCAGATTTCCTTGACAGTTCTGACTTTTCCACCCACACAAACATTTCAGGAAGTTGATTAGTTACTTTTGATCTTTTGGACCCTTTCTTCCTCAGCTTCTCCCACAAATGTGTGAGGTGTTAATATTCAAAGAGTCCTGATTCCCTGATTAAGCACTGTGTGATACAGTGATATATTTGGGGGGGAGGGAGGAAAAACACATTACTCATAACTAGATATATATAGCCATACTTCTGTTAAATTTCTGCATGAGCAAATCCAATTAGAACATGGTTGCCAGATTTAGCAAACAAAAATACTAAGTTAAATTTGATACTCAGAAAAATAATAATTTCTAGTAATGTATGTCCTATGTAATATTTTGGATTTATATATGATGAAAAATACTCATTGTTTATTTGAAATTCAAATTTAACTAAGTGTTCTATATTTTATGTGGTAACCTCAAAAATGCAATAAATCTGAGCAGTCCTAGAATTAATAAAATCAAGAACATTCCCTGATGCCTCATAGAACACATTATGGTAACTGGATGTGCTTTTTTTTCTTCTCTCTCAACCTCTGATTACACATATAAACTTGTTACTATCTATTTATGAATCGGTTTTCCTATTCTTAAGCGCAGACTATGGTGGTCAATTACTTCCATCAAGAAGATGATTGAAAGTGTTAATTTGATCATCAGTCTACCTAATTGATTCACAAAACCAATTTTATAAAGTTTCTTGAACCCCTTTGGTTTATATTAATTTCTTTAATGGGGAAACTAATAGAAAGAATTCAACATTCTAAAAAATTATAAGGCTTAAATTCTGAGTAAGTAATTATTTCATTCAATATTTTATTTCTAATACATGTTTGAGGAAAAGCGAATTTAGGTCATCAACTTAATTCATATTTAACCAACAGAACTGGTCAGTTACTAGATGGTAGCAAGCAGAAAAGTTAAGCCCTAATTTATATATAAAGCTAGGTTTGCTCTGAAGTTGGGAGAATGTTGTAAATATTCCTTATGTACTCTGAATATTGCAGTATGATCAAATCTTTAACAGTAGCTTTGGATAAGGGTTCTTAAAGTGTGGTCTCCAGAACAGCATCATTACCATCACCTGGGAACTTGCTAGAAACACAAATTTTCGGCTCCACTCTAGACATATTGAATCAAGAATTCCGAGAGTGGGACTCAGCACTCAATTTTTGAACTCCGCACTTTATTTTTCAAGAAGCTCTCAAGGTGATTCTGATGAGCACTAACGTTTGAGAATCACTTTCCTATGTGAATGCCAAACATAATCTTTCAGATGAGTTCTCTTTCCATGAAGGAAGAAACATATTACCCGGTGAATGGAGGGAATTATAATTTTAACTGTGTAAGTTTCCTTTACCTATGTAAGTTTTTGCATGATTTGAAGAAGAGAGCAACTTGAAGGTGAATTTAATCAATGTCGATAACTAACTGGGATAATTGCCTCACACTCTGCATTACTTAACCTGCATATAAATTGCCTTAATCTACCTTCTTGTGCACGTTTGCACAAGACTATCAGTTGGGGGATAAGAGGTTAATGAATTCAGGGAATTTTGAAATGTGTATGGTGTTTTGGACCCACTCATTATGGAATCATATCACTAAGCAAGTACCTGGGAATCAATATGTTCAAGAAAAGTATTAAAATCCATTTGGCTGATGGGACAGAGATTGTGGCATAGGTTAAATAAGTTTTATATTGAAATAACATTGGAAAATAATATGTTTATAAATCTGCAACTAAAATGCCTGTATCTTAATAATTTTTAGTTGTGACTAGGCATTCTATTAAAGATTTAGAAATTTTGTGAGGTGCTAATACTTGCATGATTGTTGTTGCTTGGCAAATACTTCTCAAATTTATTATTTTATTTTACCCTGTAAACTGGAAGTTCCATCCAAAGAGGGATAATTTGGAATTTAAACTAGGAGATGTACTAGTAGTGTTGAAAATTGTTAATTATCACTATTTACATTCCAAAGTATTTTTATTTAGGTAGCTTTTAACTTAACTATGTTGTACTATGTGAAACTAGTATATTTTAACATGCTATTCAGATTAGACTTGGAAACTTTTCTGGTTTTTGTTATCATGTAAAGTTGCCATTTTAAAATCATTATGCACATACATATCTCTTTTATGGAGTGGGAGCAAGAATTGATCTAAGAACATATACAGATTTCTGATGAGATTTCTTTCATTAATCTTTGAACATTTATTAAAAATTATACATGGTAGTAACTTTAATAAAAATATGGACATATATCTTAAAATGTAAAAATATGTATAAAATATATTTACTTTTTTTACTTTTAGTTGAATCTAGGAGAATGTATTTTAAAAATATACATAAATAAACCCCACATGTTTTCTAGCCTACTGCCAAACCAGATTTACATATATCAAAATTATCTTATTATTGAGGGCCAAAATATTAATATGTTGATTTATGTTGATTTGTCATTGCATGTCATTGTCAGACATAAATTATGGAAGCACTACTCTCTACATAACAAGTTCTGCCTTTTCTAAGGAAGTAAATGATTTTCATGAAAATATCTTTGAATAATAGATGAGAGTTGTTTATAGTTGCATGAGGCATTTTCTATTCCGAATACATACACATTGGATTATGAAATATAAAAGAAATGTATATATGAAATGTAAGACATGTAAAATAAATATAATATGTATACATAAATTCAATAATATAGTGTGTATCTATACATAAAATCATTTAAAGCAGAAGCTAACTTAGAGGTCTTCAAGTTTTGCAAATAAATCGGGGCTTGACATTAAAGGAATTTAAGTCAGAATTAGGTGGGATAGGCAGATAAGTATTTAAACTTTGTACACCCAGAATGTCAGGTAACTCCAAGCTGACAATTACCTTAGTGTTTCCTGATTGAGAGTGAGCAGGATTCTAGGCTGTCTAGAAAAACAAACAAAAATCCTCTTTCAAGAAACATCCTTAATATAATCCTCCCAGATTTCCCACAGATTAAAATTATCCTACATAATGGCACAATCGAAATTTCAAACATGGGATAATAAGCCAAAAATAGAAGAGTCAACAGAGATAGTAAACATCAAGAATTCCAAGATCTTCAAGTATTTGAATTTTAAGATAAAGAATAATTTGTTTAAAAGGTTAATAAAGATTTGAGGATTAGAATAATGTAAAAGTCACACTTCAAAAAAAATAGAACTTCTAGAATTTACTAATAGTATAATTAAAATTCATATAAATTTTACCTAAAATATAGCAAAAGTTATTTGCATATAAGATGGATATTGCAGGTAAGTAAGAAAGAGAACTAGTCAACTTGAAGAAACATATGAAGGAGTGTGCAGAACACTATCTTGATGCAGCACAAAAAAAGACAAGGAGTTGGGGAAAAAATAAAAGTAAAGAGACATTGGGAATGGAATGGCATAAAATATGTTTAATTGGTATTCCAGATGAAAATAATACAGTGTAGTGTTAGGCAATATTCAAACAGTTTGGATTGACTATTTTCTAAAACTTACATACTACATGAATTATCAGATTAAGAAACAACTAATGTCCAAATAGGACACAGAAAATGACATTCATGCTTAGGAGCATAATAATGAAATAGCAGAGCTCCAAAAAAGAGACAACTTTAAAATAGTTCAAGTGGGGAGAGGGTAACCTTTGAAAAACAAAAACATAAATATCTTGATAATAATGAAATAAGCACACAATATTACATTATTATTATCAAAGTTTTGATAGACTATAACTGGCAGTCAGCCAATAGTTAAATATTCAGTTAAACTATTATACTAGTCGTTCGGAGGAGGATTTAGTGAATGTAGACTATTTGATTAAATATATGTATTTAGTGGATAACCATGAATAAATAAAAAATATGTCATAAAATTTTTCTAATAGAAAATAAAACATGAGAATAAAAAACTTGATCAATCCAAACCAGGAAAGGAGACAACACACAAAAGGAAACATAGACAAAGCAGAATAGATTTAGGAAGTAGAGTCATTTGCTGCTACTTCTGCCCCTGTGGAAAAGAGCAAGAGGCCAGGAACTCGGAGTGAAACCCATCATCATACTGAGTGGCTTGCCCTCCACTATCACTTCCCCCACCATCCCACTCTTCCTCCCGCCATTCATTTGTCTTCCCTCCCCCTTGCTTCCCTGCATGCTGGTAAGGAGCTTCCGTTCAAACAGCAAAGATCCTGGAGAACCCCACAGTTAGCTACTTGCAGCACCACGTGGCTGTTACAAAAGAGATAGGTATATATTGGCATTTTCCCCAGGTAATGCCAGAGTAGATAATGAAATATCAGAAGTTTGCAGCATAAAAAGAAAAAAAAAAAACCAAAAAGATAAATGACGATCTGAGAAACTGACTTTTAGTCCCAGTGCAGGTTATTAGAACTTTTTTCTCCAATCCTGAGTAAAGAAACTGTATTTTAATTTTGGCTTTATATTCTGGTTTGAGCAAAACAGTAGACCGAGTTATAAATTATTTTAAAGTAAACACTAAGAGCTTTTCTCTGACCCCTCAACAAAATAGGATATTGGAGAAATTTTCTTTCACTGTATAAATTATACCTCGAAAATGAATTATAAAAATACAATATATAAAAGGGAAAAGTAAGGAATAGAAATTTCTACACAAGATGGTAGAAAAAAAAATCCAAACTTTCCCATAAATACAATAAATGCACATTTATCAGTAAAAGCAGAGCTTATAATGTTATATTTTTAAAAAATCCATCCCAAGTCATATCCAAGATAGTCCTGCAGACTATAAGGGGTCAGCAAAGGTTTAGGTTTTGGTTTTGTTTTGTTTCTCTGCTAATGGGCAGAGAAACAAATAAATAATTTGTTATTTATTGGTAAATAATTTAGGCTTTGAGGATCGTATAAGGACTGTTCTTTTATGCCGGAGCCAGCCGGCGACGTGCGGCACCTAGAGTTTGGGGGTGAGGAT
>VBSM01000272.1:96564020-96603484 GCA_008086735.1 Cheirogaleus medius | reverse complement strand
CTCGGCCTCCCAGAGTGCTAGGATTATAGGCGTGAGCCACTGTGCCTGGCCTGGTATCACTTTCTTATATTCTATTTTTTTTTAATATTTCTGGAGTAGACAGACACATATACCATATACGTATATGTGTATTCACATCATAGTCATATTTTCATGCATATTTATTTGTTTTTTTCCAAATGTTTCTCCCTGTCATTCCATCCACTAGGTTTCTATCATAGCCATTTAAAACAAATCTGATACATTCTCCAAAAAACAGCCCATTGAGGGGAGCTTTTTTCTACCCTGAATAACTTCTTTGTTAATGAAAAATACTATTTGTATAGTTTTTCATTCAAATAATAGAGTTTTAAGTTGTTAATATGTTAATTGATTAATTCTTAATATGAATTTTCAATGTGTGTATATGTATATACACATATATATTTAATATGTGCCTTCAGTATTGACATTATAATGTTTTTAACATTGCTAAGGGAAAGATTCAGGGTAACATCCACCCTTGCAAGAGCAGCAAGAAATTAACTAATTCACAAACTTCTGGCATTAATTACAGTCCTCCATCAGAGTATAAGAGCAGGCCTTACCTTGATTATGAATCTATGAAGTTGCAAGTCTCACTCACTATTTTTCTTTGACTATTGGAAAGATTCTGTTTGCATCATGTGCAGGTAATAGACAATGTTAAGTACAATTGTTTCTTATTTTATTTATCTCACTTAATATTTTGGAGTTCTGATAGTCTCTGAATTCTTATATAACTGGTAATAGACCCCACATTCTTCCTGGCCTAATTGTCATGTCCACACATAAACTGTGCATGCCCTTTTTGATGATCCAAACATTTTATAGCTTCAAGAATAATGTCTTCGATCTCTTTGTTAACTATGTACATATTAAACAATTCACCCCACCCCCAAACTTAAGCAATGTGCTGAGAAGTTGGATGCACCATTGGCTACTCTGGCAGAATGTTTTTTCCAGAGATGAGCACTCCAGTGTATCTATAACCTATTCCATATGCTTTTCTTATAATATGACACTGACATTCTTCCTTTGAGAGGTTAGGCTTATGATCCCTTCCCTTGAATCTGGGCAGAACTTTGTAACTTCTTCCACCAAAAGGGCGACGCAGAAGTGATACACCTTTCTGAGGATAGGTCATAAAAGGCCACACTACTTTCACCTTCTGTCTCATGACACATGCCTTTGGAGTTGTGAACCACCATATTTAGCTATTCTACAGCCACATTGTAAAGATCATGAGAAGGGACCACATAGAAATAGAGAAAGATGCTCAAGGAGCCCTGGTTGCTCCAGCCACCAGCTGTTCAATTTTCCTGAACTAAACACCAGACATGTGAGTGAAGAAGTCTTTGAGATGGTCATACTCCAGCTACACTATGACTTCAGCCTCATGAGGGACCTCATGAAACTCTCAGTCCCTCTTAGGTGAGTGGCCCCCAACTTCCTGAGTCATGGAAACTATGACACATAATAAATTACTATTGTTTTAAGGTACTTTTGTTGGGATAATTTGTTGTACAGTAAGAGATAACTAACAGAGCTCTAAGTAGATTCACCTTTGGAATGCAAATATTAATTTTGTTAAAATTCATAAATTTAAAAATTCTATTTTAATCTTATTACAATGTGATATGATATTTGATATCATATTTGATAGAAAATATCATATGGAGCTTTTCCTGTCTATAAACTGTAAATTTGAGTTTTGTAATTTTTTATCCCAGTTATTCATGTGGATTCAAGTTACCATGACAAGCACTAAAATGTCAGTTTGATGAAGGCAGATGTATTTTATTTTATCTGACACTTGTGTTGCCAATGCTCGGTATGACACCTACCATAGAACATATAACTCTTTGTTCAATAATAAATGGATGCTTAGATTTTAAATCGGTATTATAATATGATCAAAATTATTCTTTTAATAAATTAGTTGAGCTGTTTATGACAATCCTGTGATTAGTGTTTAACTTGTCAAACAGACCAACTTATTTTTCAGAAAAAAATTTGTCAGTTTTCTTTATCCAGTGGAATGTCAGCAAATGAGCTGTTTGAGATAAACAAGATGACAGCAACTTGTTTCCTACAGTCTTCTCTATAAAAAGGCTATTCATCGATGACTGTAAAGTCATGAATATTTTCCATCCTCTATGTGTGGTTATTTAAAGCACACTCCTGGAATTAAGCCACCACATGTATTTGTAGAATGTTTGGGTTGAATCACTACTATCTTGGTTGATGTATGGGTGACAAGTGTGTACACAAAATATGATCTTGGTTATCACTGAAACTTATATTCAAACTTGGAGAATGAGTTCACCAGTATTCTGGGACATGAAAGGTCAGGGAACACTGAAAATATGTTTATACAG
Source organism: Cheirogaleus medius (assembly GCA_008086735.1). Lineage (NCBI taxonomy): Eukaryota > Metazoa > Chordata > Mammalia > Primates > Cheirogaleidae > Cheirogaleus > Cheirogaleus medius. Next base: position 96,601,085 of record VBSM01000272.1, on the reverse strand, counting down.
GAGGAAAGAGAGTATTGTAGCCACGGATGGAGCCACAGAGTAGGTGGATTGGTAAAGGGAAACATGGATGCGCCAATGGAAACGTGGCACTGAAAATAGGAAAGTAGAAAGAAAACTGCCTTGAAAATTTCTCAACACAAACATGGCTTATATAAAGACTCTCTTTAGAGTATAGACTGGCCCACACCCCAAACTAATAGTCAGTTCCCGAAATTATCAATTGGTATGGTAAGAAATAAATATATGGCCATCTCACGGTAACCTCAAAGGTACCATAAATGAACTGAAGAGTAAAGAAGGCAGAATCACCATCGGGACGAAGTCTGGCCATCTTTTTACTCAGCCCATGCAGACATAGCCTTTCTTACTCAGCACAGCATGTCCCGGAGACAAACTAGCAATGTGCTTGACTATCTGGCTAAGTATTAATCACTTTTCCCATTTATTTATCATATATAAATGAATGACTGTCAGGTGTGGATAATAGCAAGCACAGAGTGGCCATGAGGATCAATTTTATGGAATATTTTTGCAAGGTTTTTTATGAAAGCCCAGCTGTTTTTATTTTTTTTTTTTGTCCCCCCACCACCACCAAGTATCTGTATGCCACATTGTACAGAAAATACTGGGTGCTTGGGGAAAATAGGCTTTTGTTGTTGATTTCCCTGATAAACTGTTGTAATTTTTTTTAATAGTAGAGCTAGGGTGAGATTTTTGATGCCCAATTTGTGCAAAAAAGGTCTATTTAGAATTGCTGGGCTTTCAATTTAGTATTCAGTTCATTAAAGTTATAAATTACCTTGATCATCTGAGGATGTTAAAGGCAAAACATATATTTTATTGTTCTACTTATTAATCTAGAATTTTTTAATAAAAACCCTTTACTTTGATTATTATTAAATTAATGCAGTAGGAAATAATTAAATTCACTTAAGTAATTTGTATCATTTGTAATTTAATTACATTTCTTTAGGCCTTATAAATTGCATTAATAAATATAATTTTTTCATTCCATGTCAAGCACTTCCAAAACTTAATGGAGCAAACATATGAACAAAACAGACGAAACTTCTGGAATACTTAACTAATTTTTGTAAATCTAAGATGTGACTTTTCTCTCAATTTTTTTCTCTCAATCCAAAGACATTCCTTTAGCATTTTCTGTAGTGCAGGTTTGCTGGTAATTCTTTTTCTTTGTGTATCTGAAGATTATTTATTTTCCTTTATTTTAAAAGGGTATTTTTACTGTACATAGAAATCTAGACCTAGTCTCCCCACCCCCAAACTTTAAAGATACTGCTCCAGTGTATTTGATATCTAGTGTGTATTATGAGAAGTTGGCTAAGATTATTTCTATCCCTTTATGTAATGCGTTGTTTGACTTTGACTGTTTCAAGATTTCATATTTTATCTTCAGTTTTTACTTGTTTAACTACTATGGGTCTAGGTATGGTTTTCTTTGTGTGAGGTTAGCTGGGTTTTTCAATCTGTAAATTGATGTTTTCAAATTTAGAAAATTTTTAATCACTCTTTCTTCAATTTTTTTTTCTTTTTCACCTCATTCTATCTCATCTCCTTATGGAACTTCAATTATGCATATGCTAAATCTCATGATATTTTCCCAGAGATCACAGAATTTCTTTTTCCTTTTTGTCTCTCTTTCCTTCTGGTTAGACGATATATATTGATCTATCTTCAAATTCCCAGACCACTTTTCTGGCATCTCAATATGATGTTAAGAAGCCAATCTAGTGAATTTTTAATTTGAGATGTTGTAGTTTCAGTTATAGAATTTACATTTGCTCTTTCATATAGTTTCCATTTATCTTCTGCTATTCTGCAGGGATTCACTCATTATAAGCACATATATCTCTAAGATTTTCGAATGTATTTCTAGTGGATATTACACAATCGTCACCTACTAATATCTGAGGATATAGAGAAACGTAAACTCTCATGCACTTCTGGTGGGGTTGTAAATTGGTACGACTCCTTTGAAAAACTCTTTGGTGGTATATATTCCCATTAAGCATATATATCTTCTGTGGCACAGCTATTTGACTTTTAAGTGTACACTGAAAAGACATGAATGTATCTATGAACAGAATACGTATACAAAAATATTCATACCTGCATTATTTATAATTATTCAAATCTGAAAAATCTCAGATAGCAAATTCATCAACATAAAAATGAGTATATAAACTAGTGTATTCATGCAATGTAATTCTAAATGTTAATTAAATGAACATACTGGTCCTACATGCACGGTTTTCACAAATCTTACAAAGGTTACTTTGAAATGAGTCAGATACTGAAAATTACAGATTGTATTATTTGATTTACATAAAATTCAAAAACAGAAAAACTAATCTATGGTATTAGAATAAATTTAGAGGTTTTTTAGTACTGAAATAGATTAGTATTGGGGGGCATGAACAGTATTTTGGGAGAGCTCTGCCATCATGAAAGGGATTAACATCCTTATAAAAGACGTATGGGGGTTCAGCCCTTTTGCCCCTCTGCCTTTTACTATATAAGGATAATCCAAGAAGGCTGTCATCAGAAACTGAATGCTGGTGTCATGATCTTAGAATGAAAAGTCATTTATTGTACACTGAACACAAATATTTCCAGTCATTGGATACCAGATATTAAATAAAGCATGTGCCTTTTTCAAATTGAATTTCCAATTGTCCACAGAATCAACACTCATAAACCAAATCTCAGGAAGTATTGCTGCGTTTATTAAAAAGTGCTTTGTCTTTGACTAAAGAACAGAGAAAACCAGAAGTTATCATAATTAGCATTTCCTTCACTATGCACTGTAAAATAATTACAACTTGAAACCATATTACATTAATTGAAAACTCTAATGGAAATGTTCAGAACATTGCTGTGTTATTAAAAATGCACTTTGCATTACGATATTCTTTTGTACAGTTTTGGAGTAAGAGGAAAATATTTCCAGAGGTTGGCCTACTCGTGCTTTTAATTCATGACAGCATATCCACTTATCTTTTAAAAAATGAGATTGTTAGGGTTATTCCCATAGGGTTGAGTCTGAGTCTGTAGGACGGGTGCAGAAAAATAGGTAAACTGTGACTTATTCTTTTGGCCTTTTATAGAGAAACACACACACACACACACAAAGGTAGATGAGGGTATTCATGAGGGATTATGAATCATAAACTTTGTGATATTCTCTTGAAGCTTAGAGACTTTCTCTAGATAATTTAGATATAACATATCAAAAGTTAGTGTAGTACATCTGGGGATGGACAACTAACTTGCTTTTGATGGTCCCACTTCTCATTTCTACTTTTTGACAGTCATACTACCTTAGCCCATATGGATTGCCATAACACAATAACCTAAACTTGGCAGCTTATAAACACAGAAGTTTATTTCTCACAGTTCTGGAGGTTGGGAAGTACAAGATCAAGGCAATGGTAGATTAAGTGTCTTGTGAGGGCCTGTTTCCCCATAGACAGATGTATTCTCACTGTAATCTTACCTAGTGAAAATGGTGAGGGGTCTCTCTTTGGGCTCTTTCATGAGGGCACTAATCCCTCATTAAAGGCACTGAACCCTCATGACCTCATCACCTCCCATAAATACCTCATCTTAAAATACCATCACGTTGAAAATTAGGATTTCAACATATTAATTTTGGGTGGATGTAAACATTCAGTCCATAACACATACTAACCTAAAATAAATATGTTATAGTATGTGTTTTATGGTATTTGAAGAGAACGAATATTCTAAAATGGAAATAAAATATTTTATTTGTATTTATACTACTTCTAGCTCCCAGATAAATATTTATATCAACATTGAATTTTTTACGTAGTTTTGCAGCATTCCTCTTTGAGAATTTGTAGTCATGTTTAATTCTTAAAAAAGTGTTAGCAACAGGATATCTGACAGAAAAATGTATGAGAGCTTTTGGAGAAAAAGACAGTATTGGCGATTTTTTGTTTGTTTGTTATATAGTTTTTTGCCATCAAGTGTTGTCTCATGCAGAGTGTGATGTCTCTTGAAGAGAGCAGACATAAAAGCACTTCAACCTTCAGGTGCTCAAACAAAATGTTCCACTGTATTATCACAAACCTAAATGATTCTATAACTGAGATTATGATATAAGGGATATAAAGGCTGTTTGTGAGCTTTGTTTAATGAGTCAATTTTTTTATTTTTATTTTTTATTTCAATATATTAAGGGGATACAAATGTTTTAAGTTACATGGATCACTTTTGTAATGTTTGAGTCCCAGCTATAGGTATGCCCATCACCCAAATAGTTTTCATATTACCCATTAGGTTGGTTTATTCCCCTTTCCCCCTCTCCACTCCCCCCTGGTTAATTTCCACTGAATTTTACTTCCCTCTGTGAAGATGTGTGCTTTTCAGTTAGCTCCAATTTAATAGTGAGTACATGGTAGTGTTCATTTTTCCATTCTTGAGATACTTCACTTAGGATAATGGTCTCCAGTTGCATCCAGATTATTGTGAACAGTATTATTTCATCTGTTTTATGTTTAATGAGTCCATTTTTAAATTAAATCTGATTATATAGATATTTTTCTTTAAAATTAAATCTGATTGTATAGATCTTTTTCTTTGTCCCCAAATTCTAATTTTGTACCATGTTGATTTGGATAGTTACATCATGGCAATTTTACAGTACATTTTTAAAGTGCCTAAAGTAAGCATGGACAATGCATCTGCTGAATGTGATTCTGAATATGAATGTAATATCTTGGATAACAAACCTTAGTTTTTTTGGTACTCAAAGTACTTTTTTTCCACTTCAATCAATGTCCAGATTATAAGAACTATTTTCTTTTACTAGCAGGCAGAATATATTTTAGATTTTTTATTAAAGTCTTCTTCCTCATTTTTTCTTCCAATGGTACTTCCTCCAAAAAGCATTCTTTGGTTCTTTCATGTAATTCTTACACATATCAGCCCGAAGAGTCTTTTTATTAATCACAACTCCTACCAAACATAGCACAACAAGAGCTGGAGCTGGGTCTTATTCTTTTGTATACAGAGTACTTCATGCTTTGAGAGGGGGCTGGAACATTCAACCAGCTCAATATTTGCTGTTGAATGAGTTAGATTTTACTCTCATTCGGGCACTTTTCAAATTGTTAAATAGCTAAAGGTATAACTACATTACTATCAGCAGATGTTCCATATCTATTTTTGATATGAAGATAAAACAATAAAGCTCCAAGTATCACACATTTTCATGTATTGCTTAAAGAATAATTTAAAAATGTAACCTTTTAAAAAAAACTTAAGAGATATTTTGGTTGCCCTCCAAAAAACCTTTATACCCTATCTCCCCTAAGGCAAAGTCTGTGTTCTCTGCTTCATCCCTAGTTTATTTAAGTAAGGTGACCTGGTCCCCTTGTTTTGAATAAAGCTTGAATATGCCATCCTATTGATTTCATTTCCATTATCATTATTGGTTAGAGATGAGCATGAGTTTGATTTCTGGCTAGTGGAGTAGAAGAGGAAGTCCATTAGATGCTTCCACGAGGTCTTTCAGCTAACCAAAGAATATTCATAGGAAGATCTGGTGACACATTTTATGTTCAAAATTGTCAGGTATGCATGAAAATTGCAGAATTGTGTTTGTCATCTCCATGAGGGGGGTTAAGCCAAAATAAAGAACCAGTTAAGTTGAAAGTAATTCACTTTTTATGTCATCAAGACAATAAATTAAACAGCTCTGGAATTTCTCTTTTAGAAACTTCTTAAGAAGTGATATAGTAATTATTTTCTTCACTTGAGTTCACTTTGATTTGGGTTTTGTTTGTTGCACCCGAGACATCATAAATTATTAACTTCTTAAAAGTTTTATTCAAGAATTTTAATTAGGTTTGAGTAGTGATGTTTTTAAACATATACAATGGCAATAAATGTTAAATTTAAGTAATAATTTTAATTGTCTAACTTGCATGGTAAATCAGGCTTTAGTGATTCAAGCAGTAAAAATGTTCTCAAGAAGTCCTGAAGAAAATGTTATCTGTAATAAAAGGAAACAATTTTTCTAATGTATCATGAACTGGCCAAATTTTATCATGTTGTCAGTTCAGTTGATAAAATTAGCAGATACAAGGTTTCTCTTTGTGTTGCTTCTACCAGTCTGGAAGTACTATTACTCCACCCCCCCTACTCCAGCCACCCCCACACACAAACACTTCCCCCGACCCTGTGGAGCTGATGAGTATAGAAGGGCTGAGTCATGAAAAGGCCACTTACGTGAAGGGCAAAGAAAAACATCTTAGGAATTTTTCCCCAAATTAATTTAAACAACTGACTGATATTTTGGTAACAAAGTTTTCACTGAGAACCAGAAGCTTCTCTGACAAACAGGTACAAAGAAGATGTCATGAACAGAGTAGTAGAAAAAAGTAGTCACACAGAGCAAACGAGACACAGGTTACTATCTGTATGAAGAATTAAAAGATCTGGCATCTATGAAGTTTTAAAAGCAGGAGAAATATTCAACTGAAGCAGCCAATTATCAGTATAGAAACTGGGTGCTCAGAACATGGTGATTTAAGGTGGGTACCATGACATTATATGTCAGTCAGTCACCTCAAACATGTCCTGTACTGAAAAACACCCAGTCCCTTCTTTTTCCCTGTCAATAGTATCCCAGAGAAGTAAGCAAATGTGTTTACAAAAAAATGATAAGAAGGAAGATTTCAGCAATATATGTTTGTGATTTCCAGACGTATGCTATTTCAGTTCAAAACCTAGTTTTGCCACTCCTAGTTTTGTGTCATTGTGAGGATTAAAAGAGATGCATCAAACCATTATAATCATAATCATTCATTAACTGTAAATTTGTCATAATTCTTGAAAAAAGCTGATAATACCTGAATAAACTAATTGCTAATATATTCATCAGATAGATAAATATATAATTATAGGTATGATAAGAAGAAAACATTTAGTTCAATGATTTGTTACTGCCTATGGAGTTACAGGAGGATATTCTGCGAGGGCAGCTGTTGAGGGAAGACTTGAAGAAGGAGTCAGGATAAATAAGAAATTGGGGTAAAGGTGGGAGAAGGTATACAAATGGGCCTAGGGAACCACCTGTGCAGAGACCCTGTGCCTGGAGGGAGACAGAATAGCAAAGAATTTGGACAGCTACAATTGAGTGTACGTGTGTGTGTGTGTACAAGATAGAGGAAGATTTTATTAGTGTTATGATTATGGGAATAGTGGTTTCTTATACCCAACATCCCAGATTTTAGAAGAAACTTGTCACACCATAAATACCAAATGAAACATAATTTTACACATACACATGATAAATGCCTTACGCAAGGATATATGAACACTCAGAAAAAAATTGTGCATTTAGATGCTTATTTTAAAAAGGCTATGGTTGGGTAATTGTGGTCAAGAGAGGTGCAATTAAGAAGGGACCTTGGTAGGCTGGTCATTTGGCTATAACTGAAATAAAAGAGAAGAAATGCCAAGAAAATATAATACAATAACAGCAAATATTGCATATTTAAACTTTATAAATATTGTATATATACTTACATATTCTATTTTATTGATTTTTCAAATATATAAACAAAGTATTATGTGTGAGCTAGATTTGGAAATATTAAGGTAAAATTTCCATATTGATCAAAAACAATTTTTTAATGGCAACTAAAGTGAAGTACATGAGTTGATCTGTGACACTTGTTATTACATAGTGTTGAATAATTTTTAGTTGGTTTTTGTACATTGAAATTAAACTTAGTAAACATTTTAATGAAGATGAATTCCTTACATGTAACTAATCTTAACTCTTTTTTTTTTCTCATTTTTGGCCAAGCCAATTATTCTTACTAATTATTGAGGAATAAAATATCTTTACTCTGTATAAAGAGAAACACAGAGATAGATAATGAAAGAAGACTTTTCTCCCAATTTATCCCATTAGATGTTGTGTTGTACTCCTGACCCTAAATGTTTGGCATAGGCAAACATATTTTATGTTGTGGTATTTAAGAATTCATTTTAGCAACAAAGAATACTTTTCATGAAATGAGGTTTAAAAATATTAATTTGAATGTGAAATTACATGGAAGTCATCTGCTTTTAGATAGGCAAGCTTGCACATATATAATATTCTTACTAAATTGTTTATTTATAAAAATAAATGGAACATAAGTTTGTGCTTAGGAATTCTATGAATATTTATGGATAATTTTACAAAGGAATTTTAATGCTTTTGATTGAAGAGAGAGGCAATAATGTTACTAGTTTATATTTGTTTATATCTATTTTGTATATGGCTATTTTGGTAAAACAATTTTTTAACCATATGTGAAGATATAGAAAAGGTGGAGCTGATTATGATGAATAAATTTTGCAAGAAGAGTGATAACCCCTAACCATATTAAAAAAGAATCTCTGAGAATTTCCATTAATATTAAAACAAACCAAATAATATGCAACCCAATATTTTTTCCGTGGTTCCTATAAATTTAAGTAATATAAAAATACTTCAGAAAGTTAAAATACTTTCACAAAAGTAGGTAAAATACTATGTCTTTAATAAATACAAATGTTAAAATAAAAATGCTATGTGTGCTGCATACATGTTACATAAAATCATATTTTTTTTCTTTCTGATGGATTAAAATGCAATGAAATAAGTAGCATGATAAAGAAATCATGCACAGGATTCAAGATACATTATTCTGAGTGATATTGGAAGCAATTTATAAACTGATTTTATCTATTTGTTCTTTTCAACAAATGATCAACAAAATTATACTGCCTTAGTATTCTTAAAATAATGACAATATACTATATATACACATATATGGAACTTAATAAAATCTTGGACACTTTCTCATATATTTAATCCAGTTACCATTTAATTCATTTATCAATCTGCTGGCAAGGTACTAGTAGTCTCACTTTACATGTAAAGATGTGATGTTCAAAGAAGCTCAAGACCACATAGCTCTTATGTGGTAAAGCTAGCAGAAGAAGCTGTGTTTTCTTATTGTCCTGATTGCTTCCAAAAGTCACATATATTTTACAAATATATTTACATACAATTTCACAAATATATTTATATTAGTCCTTTTGGAAATATGTTTGAAAGTAGTAGATTGTTTGATTTATGGAACAGACAGTGAGCTTTGGGATCCCACAGACGTGTTCACATTTGACTCAATTACCTCCAGCTATGTAATGCAACACAAGTTATATAATTGGGTATAATAGTGAGATACATTTGTAGTTATTAATTGTATTGCTTATCTATCCCAGATAGCAAAAACATAATAGAAAATAATTGTGATTATCTTAAGATTCATTGCACTAGGCTACTCTAACAAAATACCACATAACTACAGAAATTTATTTTCTTACAGTTCTGGTGTCTGGAAGTCCAAAACTAGGGTGGCAGCAGGGTTGGTTTCTGGTTACATATGGCCAACTTTGTCCTTGTGTTGTCTTTCTTTTGTGTGTGCACAGAGAAGAGAGAGACAGATCTCTGGTGTCTCTTCCCCTTCTTATAAGGACATTTGTCCTAGCGGAATTTGGTCCCACACTTACTACCTAATTTAAAAGCCCTATATCCAAATATAGTCACACTGGGTTTTAGGACTTCAACATATCCATTTGGATGTGTGAGGAGGACAAAATTCAGTCTATAACAGTCAGAAAAATTAGATTAAGAGATGAAATAGGTAACATCATAGACCTAAGTATTTACTCTCTAATAAATTGGAACTAACTGATGGGCACAGGAGTACACAGAGGAAAGTAAAAGTCATTGGAAATCAAGCAGGGGGGAGGAAGGAGGGGAGGAAAGGCAAAAACCTACTTAATGAGTACAATGAACACTATTTGGGGGAGAGGCACATTTATAGCCCTGACTCAAACCATGTATCAAAAACATCTGTACCCCCTTAATATTATGAAATTAAAATAAAGAAACTATGGCTAACATATTTGGAAGAAAACATAGAAGTGTCATTATTATATTCTACTTATTCCTTTATTTATTTTAAAAATTAACATTTCTTGAAACATTTCCTATGTGCTGGGTCCTTTCTAGGTGCAAAGAATGACACAGTTAACAGTGAATCTTCTCATTCTACTTCTCCTGCATTGATATAAGGCTAAGCCCATTTCAAGAAGAAAAGGAAGAAAAGACAAATTCTATTTTTTGTTGTTGTTTTGAGTGTATGTGTGTGTTATAACCTTATGGTTAAGATTCCTAGGAACAGAAGCAAGAATGAGCCACATATTGTTCCAGTGTAAAAGGACCAAAGCCCATCATGGTGGGGCCTTACAACACCCTTAGGAATTTCAATAGTATATTTGTCCCTGATTCCTGCTGTGGGTAGAGGGATGAGGAGAAGTATTTCTACATGGAAAAATTATTATTTTAAAAATGTTCATCATGTTTAACTACAAACATGGTCATGGCCACTGTAAGGGTATTTACTTTGATAAAATGTATAAAAAGAAGTAGAAATTTTACTTATGACAATTACATTCTCAAACTAATTTTTGTTGTCTTTAACGTTCTCTTTCTCTTGATGATTAAGAGACATTGAGGTTTAAATATTAGAATGAAATTTTCCATTTTGAACTTTCATTAATAAGTTATTACTTTTAAATGCTAAAATTCATTACTTTTTACAAAGTTAATGTCAAATAAGTGAGAATATATTTGATTATCCCTTTTTTTAGTACAAAAAAAGACATTTAGAGGTATAAATTTAGAGAATATCATAAGGTCCATTAGTGGTTTGTACTTAATTTTAAAAAGTACCTTAAACTCTTCAACTGTTAATTTATTCAACATATATTTATTGATTATCTATTATGGATTGGACATGACTACACATTTTTATAGTGGTAAAGAAGGAAGACAGACACTTTCACAGAATTTATATCCTAATGGTGGTGGTGGAGACATAGAGGTAATAAATACATACATAAATAAGCAAGTAGAAGTGGGTAGGTAAATAGCACTGTGAAAGTTAAACCGGGTGGTATAATAGGGCAATAATTGGAGTATCTCTGACTATGTATTTAGATAAGCATTGGATTATGAAGGGACTCGTAAGCAGCTGGCCATGAACAGGTATAATACATGGGAAGTGCTTTTCTAGAATATAACTGCCCTGCCACAGACACAGGCTCAGCATGATGAAGATAGGACAAAACCACAAATGTGTAATAAAGGGAAAAATGGTGGAGATGAGGATGAGGCAATGGGAGAGTCAAAATTCAAATCAAGTAAGACTTTGTAGAACAGAGGAATGAATCTTGAGTTTATTTTCACTACCATGGACAATCATTGAAGTGTTTTGGCAGGAAATAAAAATGGCGTAAATTGTGTTTGAAAAGTCTCCTCGGACTCTCAGTGGAAAATTGATGAAAGAGGGGCAAGTGATAAAGTGGGAAAGGCGACTCTGGATGGCACTGCAGTACTCAAGGTGAGAAACAGTCGTGTCTTGGGCTAGTGTTTTCATCATGTAGGTAGTAAGGAGCAATGTCTCTTAGAGTGAGACTGGAAAAGCTTTCTCCCTGGTCTGAATGTTTAGAGTATAGTTAAGATATATATCTCTTAAAAATGACTTGGGTGGTTACCACTTACTTGATAAAGACAGTTGGAGGAGGAACAATATGTGGACTGGAAATCTGAAATACAAGTTAGAAGTTCAGAGGTGAGGTTGTGGTGCAGATAGAACTAACTCTTGATGTCATCTGAATAAAGATGTTTATTAAAGCCACATCGCTGCATCACCTAGAGAACAAATGTACATAGAGAAGAGACTCAGAACCAAGTCTTAGGATACCCCAGAATTTACACGTTCATTTCTTCATGCATTCATTTTTAAATTCAGTACTACATTACCTGACTCCTCTGATCCAGGCATTCCAACTATAGCCCTGGGTGTATAGAAAGTCAAAGGTCAATGACATTATGTTGGAACATATTTACATCCATAAAACCTATCTATACACCTATACCTCTAGTCTCATTTAAAGCATGGAATGCCTGCTCTCTGCAATGCCTCCACACATGCTTTTTGTTTTTTATAGTATGTGACCTAAAAACAGTTTAATTTATTTAAATGACAACTCTAGGGTATCAAATCAAATTTTTCAGCATTAACGGTGGAAGCTGCATAGTCTCTTATAATCTAGCTTCAAAAATCGCTATTAAATGCTGAATTTTGTCCCTTCCCCAAATTCATATGTTGAAGCCCTAACACCCAAAATGACTACATTTGGAGATAAGACCTTTAAACAGTTAATTAAGGTTAAACCAGATCGTAGGGTGGGGCCTGAATTCAATATGAGTGGTGTCCTTATAAGAAGAAGAAGAAACACCAGCAATGGACAAACACAGAGGAAAGACCATGTGAGGACCCAGAGAGAAAGAAGCTGTCTGCAAGGCAAACAAAGAGACATTGGGAGAAACCAAGCTTGCTGACATCTTGATTTTGGTTGTCTATCTTCCAGGCATGTGAGCAAATAAATTTCTAATGTTATGTTATGCAGCCCTACCCAACTAAAACAGTCATGTGATATAACTTCAGTGGAAGTAGTTACTAGCACACCAGATTTTAGGAGATGACACTCTTAATGAGAAGACTGTCAAGTAATTTGCAATCATGTTTTAAAGTCACCAAATATTATTAGCTTTTTGTTGATATTGACTCCCTCTGATCTCTTATCTACATGTGGACTCATTATCTTATTGCTCTTATCTGTGAGAACTTTGCTCTAATCATTTATAATCTTTTGATAATATAACCCATGCTGATAATTTGGATTTGTGATAATTATTGCTTTGTGATGACATTGCACAGGCAGGCTTTCAGCTGTGTGTGTTTACCTTAACAACATGTTTGTCCCTGCATTTCTTGTTGCAATAGAATGTAAGTGCACCCTACTGCCAGGGACAAACCATTACTCAGATGGACAAAAGGAAACCTGCTAGGGATTTTAGTAAAATTATGTTAGTGTTATTTGAAATCTCTAATATAAATCTTTTTACACCTCAACTCAATCCTCTTAGCTTACTAGTTTTACTTTCTTCTTTAAAGCAACTTAGAAAGAGGAAGAAATAGATTCTCAATTTATTTGCTAAAGCATTTAGAATTAGGGTAATGCTTCAATATCATTAACAATATCATATTTTAGAAAAAAACTTCTTGGGTACTATCAAACTAATGGTGAGGCAAATTCAAGAGACTGAACTTTAAGAGAAAGAGGAAGCTGCTTTTCTTTGTCCTCAAAGTCTCTGTGTTTTCCAGGTTTTTGAGGGAGGGACGATATTTCACTTTTATTTATTTTTAAGATATGTATGACCTACTTTTTTGCTTATATTGTCCTATTAATATTATCTTTAATGGCCTAGAAAGAGTCACTTAGTAGAGTAATTTATAATGAGATCTAGTGAACCCTGTAGGTTTTAAGAATTCCTTCACTATTATGAGCCAATCTACAGAAGATCCCGTTCTAGTTTCTAGGGGCTTTACTAGAGAAAACACACCCAAATGATACATTCTAGCACATTACAGAGTCAACACTTAGAGACTAATATAAGTTCATTTCTAAAATTCACTGAGTGCAGATATGTTCAAACTAACTGACAATAAGCAAGAATTTTTTCCTTATTATTATTTGTCACATTAAACTAATCAAGGTTCCTGTAAATTAAGTAAAGTTTATCTCCTTCTAAATATCATCAGACTTTTTTTTAAATGCTTGGTTTGGTTTTGGGTAAATTAAATGGATCTGGATAAGGAGTATTTCCCCCTAAGAAATCAATATCATTCACATAGATTGATACAGTGAAGCACTGGAGAATGAAGAATATTCATTCTGAGGCGCACAGTGAATTAAACAAAAGAAACTAACAAAAAAGCATGTTAACGTTTTGAACAGGAGGAAAATAGCAGTGTTTTTCTACATCAACCAGGCCCTCAGCCAAACTACTGTTGCATATCTGGCTAAGTTTGGGGCTATTAACTAAATGGAAAGAAAACTTATTTGTAAAAGATGCTTTATATACCCCAATCTGCATTTATATATTCTGTAGATAACATTTACTACTTATATTCTATGGAAACAGATGGTATATAAATGCAATAATGTGCTAATTGTTCATGGGGTAGGTGAATCAAGAGTTTTATATCCATGATTGGAGTTTTTAAACACAATAAAAACAAGCCTCTTTCATTTTTTCTTTCCAGAGTGTTATGCATTATTCTATGCAGTTCCCCCTTAGCTATCATCCCAACCAGGTACTTATGTTTTTTTGGCCCTGAACTTTGGTATAAACAAGGTTGGGAAATGTCCTCACAAAAAACATAAAGAGTGAAATTGACCGAGTCAAATGTTCTCTCCTTATTATAATAACATGGTTTACTCATGCTACCACACTTTGTTTTTCCTTCTCATATTGTGATAATCTTATCTCAGGGGACTGTTGGAGGAAATCTTCCTGTGGGAGAAATGAAGGGTGGAAGTAGGAGATAATGTCTGTTATCTATGAATGGGCAAAGATATACCAAGTCAATGGATTAAACATGAGCTAAGCACTTGGAATTGAGGACAGGAAAAATGCTATGAAAAACACCTACATCAGCTAAGAAAGGGTTAATCCTAGACACATAATGTCTCAGTCCTGCAAAGGACATAGTCAGAAACCAAAAGAAAGAAAGATGTAGGTATCATGGTGCTCAGGACTGGGGACTGAGGCAAAGTTTATAAAATAATAAGGACAGAGATAAGCTTTGAGGGCCTTTCCTACAACTTGTACTCAACACTCAACATAACCAGCATGGAAAATGGGCTAAACTATTGCTTGCCATACACATGCACATGCATAAATACTCATAGATAGATCACTGAAATCTTTCACAGTGTGGTCCACTCAGTGGTCTGCTGTAGCTTACCTATAGGTTTTTAGTTTTCAAGATCAGAGTTTCCCTGCATACTTAATGTGTGCCTGTGGTTTTCAGTCCTATGTGGGGATGGGGAATCTTTTTTCTTAAAGCATCTGAGGTGAGGTCGAAGGTTATTGCATCCACAGAGTGGCTTGCAGCAAGCAAGCAGGGTGTATTTCCTTTGAGTGTCCAATGCCAAAGTCTATCAAACAGATTTTCAATGGGTTCAGTCCACCATCGGCCACATATCAGACTGTGAGGATATCATTACTGACACTATCTATTGCAGTTTTGGGAATACCTTCATTTAAGAATGATAGTCACAGTGCTTTTAGGCTTGCAGTCAGGAAGTGTGCTCCCTCTGGGTGGCTCAAGTTTGGCTCCCACAGCTGTGACTCCTCTGAGAAGTCCACCATAATTCAGGGCATCGCTGCCCTATTACCAAGATAACATCTTTTAAGTTCATGTCAGTCCTCTATGTAAGACCTAGGGGAGTTTTCCATGAGAAACAGGGATGAACACAAGAATATATCTACATTTCTTTGTTTCACATTCTCCACTGGGTCACCATCACTGGCATTGTAAAGCCAATATGAGGCTATACAAACCTTAATGCTAGTTAATATCTCATCTATATTTTTTCCATAGGAATTTGTGTCTTTCAAGGAAATCTCTCCAAGAGAGCCAAACCTCCCTTAACTGTAGCCAGGACATGGGAACTCTGAGACCTTTTCCCGTTACATCACAATAACTCTAAAGAATGCAGAAGGGCCTGAGCCCTAAGGTATCCCAGCTGTTGCCATTTTTCCTTTATACGCATTACACACTTCATCCTGCCTTTCCCAAGAGAACCAGTGGAAGTTTAATAATTTGCCTGGTTTCTGCCTATAGCAGTTGTAAATTTCCCATTTTTTCATGTCCAGTGTAGGTATGTATCTCTGTAACTGCATTTGAAAAGAGCCCACATTTTCTGCCTACCCTGGACAGATTTAATACTATAGTTGTTAAAGTGAAGTGGACCAGAGGCTGACTGCCAGTTGGTGAGTTAAGCCTCCCTCCCCAGAGGAGTTTGCAATAATCAGAACACTGTTCACTTTGATTCTGCTTCTGGGTATTTGGCTTGCAACCACCAGCCTAATTCATCCCTGGTTGTAGGCAATAAAGGAGAAGACCATTTATTTCCCTGTTGACCATACAATTTGTCGTTTTCACCATTGATTCCACAGGCTTCCCTTAAATCCTCTTAACCAGTCCTCAAAGACCTTATCTTTCCTATTCCAGAAGGCATGTGTCTATCACTATCAGATGTCCATTGCCAAAATTGTGAAAAACTCTCAGTGAAGGGTTTGAGATTTTATTTTACTTTCAAGCTAATAAGTTATGGATGGTGTAAACTGAATATATTACCTGTTCTCGTATACAGACTGGTAATTTTCATAGGTATACAAACTTCTGTAATGTTTTGAGGACATCACCTAGATTTCTTCTGCAGACAGATAGGAGCGACAGCATATAGATAATTGATTAAGTCCCTATTAGACAGGGTTTGTCTTCTTGGCCCTGATATTTTAGGAAAAGCAAGTTAATCTCTCAGTGTTACAATTTGTACATTATGTAAATTGGAATAGGAATGCACAGATTTTTTTTTAATATAAACAATACATGTTGGGTAAGTCAAACTCCCAATTAAATTATCTTAATATTGCATTTATTTATAGGAAAAAAGCCTGAGTCCCAAAAGGAAAATCATGTAAAAGTTGTGCTTGTGGTGTATAATTAATTATATTTGTGCAGTAGTTTTCTACAAAATAATCACATCTGATATTTTCCCAGTAATAATGACTTAAAATTGGCATCTTCTAACTAGCAAATGATTCCATGTATTCATATTTCCTAATGTTTGTCCATAAAAGTGGAAATTTGTTTTTAGAAGAAGCATAACTGTGCATAAAATACTTTATTGGACAAATGATGAAAAATAATCCATTTTAGTTGATGAGTTATTTGGTACTTTGCCTGTAGAAGTGGAGCAGTAGCATCAGAGACATTAAGACATGTTACTCCTAGTACCTAAAGGTGAAAATGCAACATGTCTGTGTTAAAGGCAACATTTCTGAATTCATCAGGTGAATGAACCAATTATTCACTTGAAGACATCTTACCTAATTAAATCTTACATAAGAATTTTCCAATGTATCACTTTTGGAAAACAAAATGCTTCTTTAGTGTATTCGTCTTCATTTTTTTAAAAGAAGAAAGTTAGACTCAAAGGACACTTTGATAATGAAACTAGAAGATGAATATAGTGCACTAAGTTGAGTTTGCACTGTTATTTACATTCTTACCAGAGCAGCTTCTGCTGCAATCAGCATGTTTGTATCCTCCAAGATAAAATATTTTAGGTCACTGAATCTCTTAAATGCACATATAGGAGATGAATTGGCCTTCCAAAACAATTGTTAATGTTTAAGTTACATTATTAACATAGTTTTTCAAAATTAGTTTTATCTTAAGGGAATGCAGAAAATTCAATATCAAAATAACTGATACCCAAAGCTATCATTAAAGAGATGGCTGGTCTCCTCGACCATGTGATCCTATTTCAATATTCTTTGGCATCTTTTGTTTCAGATTCAACACATGGCAGATGAACATGGTAACTACCGTGTTTCCTCGAAATTAAGACAGGGTCTTATATTTATTTTTCCTCAAGAAGACACCCTAGGGCTTATTTTCAAGGGATGTGTTATTTTTTTTAAGTATGGTACAACAATCTACATTATTCAAATATAGTTAAGTCGTCTTCTTCTGGAACATCATCATGACTCTCCAAACCCTGAATTCCATCCTGAATTTCTTGCGACTCTATTTCCTTTAGAACCATTGGCCCCAATCTCTCATGTCAAGCAATAGAGCTCTCATGGGGTAGATAAGAAGGGCTACTCTTCTTCTTTACCGCTCCACCACGAAATGCATGGGTTGTGCAGATAAGCTGCATAGCCACGCCCATCACTAGGTCTTATTTTCGGGGTAGGGTTTATATTGCGCAAACGCTTAGAAATCCTGCTAGGGCTTATTTTATGGATAGATCTTATTTTTGAGGAAACACGGTAATCATTTTATAGGGAGAAATATACAGAGAAGCAAAACCAACACTGAGAAGAATAAAAAGCCATAAATTTATCATTCAAGAAATACCTACGTTATTAATGAATATACACGTCTCTCCTCCTTTTACTTAGCACACTTTAGGTCAGTGTCTGTGATTGATCTACCTGTCTTGGGAAATATATTTTGGAATATTATTTTACAACATTTTGAGGATGCACATCTACTGATCATATTAATTATTTAATAAATCATTTTTTATCATATAGTATTCACACCTTAAGCAGCTAAATCAAAATGTTATGCCTATTTTTCACATACACTATCTCTAGAATTATTGTTATTTTAAAGTTGTGATATTTTCTTCTCTCTTTTGCATATGATAAATCTAAGTTTGGTCTTCTTAGGCAAAAAGCGCTGACAGCACACATTGGCTAATCAGGTTCATGAATTCAATCTATAATATGCTGTATATTATGTGGGCACTGACAATGTGTTCTTGAGAAGAATCATTTTCGGAAGAGAAGAAATGATTCTTTAGGATGCTGACTCCCTTTGTAGCAGGCTACAAGGAAGGACAGAATACTTGAAGGAGGGAGGGACTTCTAAATGATGGAATACCTCCACTTCTTCTCCAACTCTAAACATGAAGTTAGGCCCAGAAATCTGGAAATCAAATATTTTATTCCATAAAAGTGCTTTCTTCAGAATGTTATACATATATATAGTCAAATTAAACATATATCTTTAATTACAAAAAACATGGCTCAAATTTAAGGAGCCTCAAGGTAATATCAGAAACATACCTATTCTACATGTCTTGAAATGCTGTTAATCTACAGGGATGAAAAAAGAAGTATTATCCCACTGGGGGCTCAGCAAGCAAAGATGTTTTTGTATGAGATGGGCCTATGAAAATAAATTTGTAGTTAATGGATATAATGCTTATTTTAATAGATAAACAATTTCATATTCAATAAAATAATGGGGATACATTTTACACTTGTTTTATAAATTGAGAATGTGCAATATTATTATAGATTCTGGGATAATAATAATCACTTGTTGAAATTAAAGCACTTAAATGTGCAGCTCGATGGCTATCACTTTATAATTAACCACTTGTTTTTTCATTAGCAGTTTACAAAACATTTTTACTAGTATGTGATTTTACTAGTGTATTATATAGAATAACTTAGTTTTTTGTTCATTAGCATTAAGAATTGCTAATGTATATTAAATGCTCAGGTAGTATTAGTATTTAAATCCAAATTTTTCCAATTTCTACATTATATTTTATCAGAATTTTTTTACACAGCAAAGAAAAACTTGATATTGGAATTCAGTTTGAAAAATGACTTGGCCCTTTTCCCAAATTATGGTTGGCATACTGCATTTACATGGCTGTCATCGAGTTACCAAATGGTAATAAGATAGGTAACATAATGCTCATGTATTCACTACATATTTATTGAGGGCTTATTATATGTTAGAAACCATACCACACACTGGACATATAACAGAGACCAAATGGACTAAAATTCCTTCTCTCAGTAGAGTCAAGAGAGGGCTAACTAAAACAAGAAAGTTTAGCAAAGATTCCAAGGAGATGAACTTGGCTATGTGCAGGGAGAGTTTTCATTCACAAGGTAAAACAAGCAAACAAAAACAAGCAAAGCTGTGAGTCACCAATGTGCCTGTTGACTACAAGCATGGAATCAGTGTGGCTTCTCTGTAAATAAAGAAGGGAGATAGTATTAGGAAGTATAATAAAGAGGTAACAGGAACCGTATATAGCACTCATGTAGTGTTTTATACACAGCACTAAGGACTTTGACTGTTACTGTATCTGGAATGGGAAATCTTCAGGTGGTTTTGAGAGGCAAGATATGTTTTCTGCCTTAACTGAATTCTTGCTACTGGGAGAGAATAAAGGGCAAGGGCAGAACACAGAGACCAATTAGGAGGCAATTTAAAGGTGATGGTATCATAAAGCAGGTGGTATAGGTGGAAATGATCATGTATGGACATATTTTCAAAATATTTTAAAGGTAATATCAACTGTGTTTGCTAACATGAGACATGAGTAAAAGGCAAAAAGAAGAGACAAGAATGCTAACATTTTCTTGTTCTCACTTTTATTTAAAAATCAGCTCTTTTAAGAAAATTATTCAAAGCTCTTGAAAGTGGTACCCAGGTTACATTCCTCGAAGTTATCTTAGATCTGTGCAGTGCCTTGAGTCTTGAAGAGTGTTGAACGTTCATTGCCTCTTCCTTGTTCAAGTTTCTTGTTTATACTTCCTAAGTGTGTCCTCTCAGAGGGTTGTGGTTAAGAACCCATCAGTCTTCCCACTTTCTCCCAGGGCAATTCTAATGTGTACAGGAGATGTAGTAATAAACACAAATTCCTCTTTATCTATCTATTCCTCTTTCTCTACATACAGATGCTTCTCAACTTCTGATAGATTTATGTCCCGGTAAACTCAACTTTTAGTTGGAAATACCATCAGTCAAAGATGCATTTACTAGATGCGTTTACATAAAATGCATATTTAAACCTGAACATCACAGCATAAACAATCCTTCCTTAAACATGCTCAGAAGACTTACATTAGCCTACAGTTAGGCAAAATCATCTGGCAACACAGTAAACTGTAGAGTATTACTTGTTTATCCCTGTGATCTCTGTGACGACTGCCCAGCATCAGAAGAGAGTATCAAACCACATATTGTTAGCCTGCGAAAAGAGCAAAATTCAAAGTATGGTTTCTACTGAAAATGTATTGGTTTCACACCATTGTAAAGGTGAAAAATGTAAGTTGAATCATCATTAATTGGGGACTATCTGTGCTTATGTAATGCTTACAAAATGTCAGGTACTCTAATTTATATATAAAGTTTTATCACTTATTTAGTTATTACAGCAGGGCTTAAAGTGCATACTGTAATGATCCTTAATTTACAGATTAAAAAATTGAGGCACAAAAGACTTTCAGTGACTCTCCAAGGTCACTTAGTGATAATTATTATACAAAGCCAGGATTCAAATGCTTTGGGAAAACTCATGCTCCTAACTGCTCTATAATTTATATACTCTTTTAAAACTATTTGAGTTATTTAGGAAAGTTCTTGGGCATCCCATACACTTCAAACAGCCATGGCAAATAAAACTAACATAAGAAACTTAGAGTGTAAATGCATTTGTGAAATAAAACACAAGATTTGGAAGTTTACAATATAACATCTACAATTTCAAGCTCTTGCTTTTATACCCTGACAAAAATTAATGTGGAAATGAATTTGGTTTTTTTTTTGACATTGTGTATCCTAAAACAACAACTTTAAAGTCTACTTTGGGTACTTAAATCAAGTTATAAGTTCAATGACCGTATAACCTATTGGCAGTGAAAAAGGATGGCATTAATAATTATACCAGGACAACAGACATAAATCAGGACTATCCCATTATCTTAGTGATGGGTCTATGCAGATATATTAGAATAACCTTGTTTCTTTGACATAAACTGATAGATTCTTAAATTAAAACAATTCATTTAGATTTTCCAAATTATACCATATAAATCTGGAAATGTATCTTTTTACTTTACAGAGGTAAAAATCTGCCACTCTGGTAAACTAATACCCATAATTGTAAGTTTGTTTCTTATTGTCTTGTCAGATTTGTGACTGCTGTAATTGTATTCATTATTCAATCATTGGGTAGAGAATACAAACAAGTCCATGGAACGCCACACTGTGAGATGAGAAAATGATCTCCAGCTTTGAAAATCATGGCTTCAAGATCGTGTCTATGCTTGTTTTCTAAAATTGTCTCAGTTTTTCCCAATGTTTACATTAAAACAGGTGAATACTAACATAACACAGTGGTTATAAGTAAGATAGTATAGGCATGCAAATAGATATGCTTCTTTTTTTTTCTTTTCTTGGCAATGGGATTCCCAAACCACAGAAATAGAAGGTTTTCTCCTTTGCCTTTCCTGGGGGAGAGGGTGGGTATAGAATGTTCCAGTGCATAAAGCCTGACTCTGAGCATGTTATTTCCCTACTCCAAAATACTAAGTGTGCTCCCACCACCTACAATCCAAGCCTGACTTCTTACCCTAGTTTGGGTTAGATACATATTTTAAGATACTTATTTAAGATACATATTGTAAGATATATATTTTCTCCCCATTTTAACATCTATGAACCTAAGAAGAGAATAACAATCATAGCTGGTCTGGTGATAGTTGTGGTGATATGCTACTCTCATCTCAGACTGCTCTTGCTGAACTTGGTCACTCATTGCTTGTGTTATCAGTACTTCTATTATCTAAATTAAAAATAATAAAAAAATATAGATTTTTTATTTCATATAAATAAAAAATAGATTTTTTAATTCATGTAACATTTTTACTTCATAGAAAGTTATTGTATTATACTTTTCTTAGAAGCATTATTTAAAAAATATGTTACATATAAATCAATCATGCATCTTATAATCAATGTATCTTAAATTTAATAGAATATAAAAGCTTGCAGAGTTTATTCCAAAATGCTTTTACTCATGTACTTTGTATCTTGGAAATACTATTGTACCTTATACGTATCAGAAGTCATAATATCAACATCAGATATAATATAATGTACTAAGAAGAACACAACACAATTTTTGTGGATTATATTAGACAATGCCAATTGATTGGCATTCTACAAAATAATTAACCAGTGATCTTCAACAGCTTCAAAGTAAAGAAAGACAAATTGAGATACTATTCTAGATTGGACAAAACTATGAAGACATGCCAACTAAATGCAATGTGTTACCCTGAATTGGATTCTGGAACTGGAAAAAAAAACCAAAAAACTTTAATGACACAATTGGTGAAATTTGAATAAAATCCCTAGATTGGTTCATAGTATGACATCAATGTTAACTTGCTATTTTTGATAACTGGATTTTTGTTATGTAAGTGACTGCCACTTGAGGAAGCTGGATAAGTAAATAAATTCTGTGTTACTTTTGCAACTTTTTTGTAAGTGCATAATTATTTAACTTCTAAGAGGGAATATTATCAAGAAATAGTTGAGTACTTACACATATGTTTAACAACATTTATTAGGGTCTATGGTAAGCCGGACCTTGTAATAGATGATCAAGCTATTTATTACATACACATAGAACCTATTTGTTATGGTGAATTAAGAATATAAACAAAGTAGCTCAATAAATATGTGTAAATTAAACATAGAGGGGGCACAAAGAATTAACTCTAAAGACAGCAGAAGTTAGGAGTGAAGATACTATCTTTTAGAGGGTAGAGAATTCTAGGTAGATTGTCAGTTAATTGCTTTTAACTATTTGGAAATATTTTCTGTTACTATTTATCTTTTGTTGTTACTCTTGAAATGACAACTGTAAGGCTTAATTAATATTGTTTTATAAACATTTTCTCCTACTTAGGGTTTATTATGTGTCTTGTTTCTGTGGCTTTATATTATTTCCACATTTTGACAATTCTGAAACATAACCTTTTCAATTATTGATTTTTAATAATTCTCAATTCTCTTCCTCCAATTAAATATGTTATAACTTTCACCCTATTACATGTGCTCATGTGGTCTTACACTCTAATCTCCCTTCATTTAGTCTTTTGTGCTTATACCTGGATATTTACTTCTGATCTACCTTTTGTTTTATTAATTTTCTCTTCACCTGTGTCTAATCTGCTGTTAAATATATAAGATTTAGTTTTCATGGCTATTTTCTTTTTTGGTTTGTGACTACCCACTTGTCTATTTTATTTATTTAATAAATTTATTATGTATATTTAAAGCATACAATATAATGTTATAATGTTCTATATTGTTATAATGTTCTATATTGTAACTTAATGTAATAAGATACATATAAATAGTAAATGGTTACTATAGTGAAACAAATTAACACATTCATAATCTCACATAGTTATTTATATTTTTGTGTGGCAAGAACAGCTAAAATTTACTCATTTAGCAAGAATTCTAAATACAGTACAATATTTTTAACTATAGTCCTTATATTGTCCTCATGTTGACCTCTAGTCTCGTTTATCTGACATTTCTACTACTTTGTATCTTTTGACCTACATATCCCCATTTTCTTCCGCCACCAAACCCTAGTAACCACTCTGTCAGAGTTTCTCAGAATTTTAATCTCTGACTTTGTATATATGACTTTTTTTGAGATTGCACATATGAGATCATGCAATATTTTTCTTTCTGTGCTCTGGCTTATTTTACTTAGCATAGTATCCTCTAGGTTCATCCATGTTTTGGCAAATGTCAGAATCTCTTTTTATAAGGCTGAAATATATATATATTTTTATATATGTTCTATATGTATGAACTACATGAACTACATATATATATATATATATAGAGAGAGAGAGAGAGAGAGAGAGAGAGAGAGTTCATTTGTCCATTGATGAACACTTAGGTTGTTTCCATGTCTTGACTATTTTGAATAATGCTGTAATGAATATGGAAGTGCAGATATCTTTATGTGGTGATGATTTTATTTTCTTTGAGTGTATACTCAGAGGAGGGATTGGTTGGTCATATGGTAGTTCTATTTTCAATTTATTTGGAAACCTTCATACTGTTTTCCATAAGGCTACACTAATCTACATTCTCACTAACAGTGAGTTCTCATTTCTCCATACCTTCTCTAACACTTGTTAGCTTTTTTCTTTTTGACAACAGCCATTTTAGCAGGTGTGAGGTGATACATCATAGTGGTTTAGATTTGTATTTCCCTGGTGGTTAATGATGTTGAACACCTTTTCATGTACCTGTTGAACATTTTTAAATCTTCTTTGGAGAAATTTCCCTTCAAATACCTTTTTTCCCATTTTTAAATCAGGTTATTCATTTTCTGCTATGGAGTTGTATGAATTATTTATAAATTTTGACTATTAACTTCTTATCAGACATGATTTTCAAATATTTTCCTTAATTTATAGGTTGTCTTTTCATCTATTGATTTTTTCCTTTGTTGAGCAGAAGCTCCATTGGTTTATTTTTATAAACATATTTATCAAAATCAATATTGAATATATTTTTTTTAAGTCTGTTTTCTTACGGTTTTCAATATTTTCTGATCTTCAGTTATGTTAGATAACTTGGGATTTGGTGCTAGATTGTGAAAATAATATAGATAAATTGAGATGCATGACAATGTTTATTTTTTATCAAGAACGCTATAATTTGTTACAAGGAGGTCGTTAGGTTAAAAGCACTAGAAATTTTAGAGTCACCTTAATCCAATTAGAGATTATGATCTTTACAAGGTTGACTTTAATTCATGAAAAAAACTGATCTATATCATATTCAATGTTATAGTGTGTATGGGTCAGAATCTAAGCTGATACTCTTTAGTGTTTATCAGAAAAATGTATCTTATTTAGTCCTGAACGCCATTGTTTTTGTGACCCAAGTATCATGGATCTACTTGAAACTCTGCTTAGTTTTTCAAATTCTTGTTCATCACTTAAAATTGGCAATTTTATTAAGAGAACTGGCGCCAAATGTCAAGTTTATTTCTGTGGGATTATCTCCTCTCCTGGATCCGGGCTTCAGAAGTCCTCTGTGCCTAAGGAATCATTTAATTTTTTAGTCTTTACTATATTTATTTAAGAATAACAAAAAAATAAATACATAAATACTATTTTATATTCACTGAGTCACATATACACACAGAATAAGTTTTGAATAGTTATGGGGCTCTGTGGATCAAAAGAAGTATAAAATATCTTCTTTGCTATTGAGGTGTTGGTATCAGAATATACACACATTTATATAATAATATGTGTTATGCATATATTTTTACATTATCTCTATTTGGTCAGTTTTATATTTGGTCAGTGTAATATTTGGTAAGCTACAGCTATATGTTACGCTTTCAAAGTTCACATTTCTCCAATTGTATTCTTTTTCTTTAAGTCTTATATTTATACTATCATTTATGTTTATACAGTGTACCTTTGCTACTCTGATTCTGAGTACATAAAATGAATGAAATAGTATTATAAAGACATCTTTCTAGTATATCTTGGACTTAACTTTTAGGCATTTTTTTCGAAGAAACATTTCAGTTTTAATTTTTCATTACTGACTTTTTCCACCTTTTCTTTTTCTAAATTTTTAATTTTCAAATGTTTTACAGGTATATATTAGATATATATAATTTGGGGATACATGTGATCATTTGATACATGCATGTAATGAAATAATGATAATCGGTATATCCATAACTTTAAATATTTATATTTTCTTTATACTATGAATATTCAAATTATTCTTTTAGCAATTTGAAATGTACAACTATTGATGTTAACTGTAGTCACCTTACTGATTTATAAAACATGAGGTCCTATTTCTTTTATCTAAATGTATATTTGTATCCATTAATCCATCTCTCTTTATTTTTTCTAGCTTTTGAACCATATTAATATATTTGTTTCAACTCTCTTGGTTCTTATTATCATAGTTATTTGCTCTATAATTTGCATTCTTATTAGCTGCTTTCTCTTAGACAGAGCAAGAGACATATGGATTCAGAGATCATGACTTAATGTTATAATTATCCCTTCAGATCTTAGAACAGAATTGGCTAAAACTAGAAGGAGTTTAATTATTACTTGTTAGTTGTTGATGAATAATATTATAGTGCGGGTTCATAATAGCCTCTCAGGAATTCTTCCTCCTTTTACTATCTACGTATGCAAGTGTTATATTCATCTTTTATAACAAAACTCTTCTTTATTCTGTTCTGTTTTATATATGCCTACACAATAGCATCTCATGCCCATTTTCAAACTATGATATTAAATTCACAAATCAATCCAGTGTATTATACTGATGTAGTGAAATATCTCATCACGTTCTCTATTCATACAGAAATGTAGAATAATCTATTACATTATCTTCATTCATTCATTTAACAAATATATTGAGTACTTACTTTGTGCCAAGTTTTATTGAAAGTGCTTGCTATACATCTGTGACTGGAATAAAACATAAATCTGCATTTGTAGGATTTATATTCTAGTTGGGGAAAGAAGACATTAAATAATTAACTTGAAAAAAGTAAATTATATTAAATACTGTAGAAAATGTAGATGGTAAGTAGGGTCAGTATGAGGGTAGGGTTGTAGAATGTAGAAATTTTAAAATACAAATGTCAGGGTACAACATTAAGAAACTGTATTTGTTTCCTACCGCTGATATAACCAAATGCCACAAACTGGATGGCTTAAACAGCAGAAATGTATAATCTTGGGTGAGAGATGACAGTGCCTTGAAACAGACATCATGTGCAGAGAAAGGTGGCTCAGTTCTGGGTATATTTTGAAATCAATAGGATATAATGTTCTACCAGATATGAGGCTTGAAATAAAAAGAAGAAATGAAGATGACTCAAATTTCTGGAGCAGAATTTTCTCCCACAGAACAATTTTTATTTAACTGTTCTTAAATATTTTAAAAATGCTGTTTACTTTTTTTTTTTTTTTTTTAAATAATAATAGCCATTCTGACAGGGGTATGCTGGTGTCGATGCGGAGAGAATGGAACACTTACGCACTGTTGGTGGGACTGCAAACTAGCAAAGTTACTATGGACAACAGTATGGAGATTCCTCAAAGAATTAAAAGTAGACCTACTATTCAATCCAGCAATCCCCCACTGGGTATCTACCCAAAGGAAAGAAGTTATTTTATGAAAAAGACACCTGCACTTGAAAGTGTATTGCAGCACAATTTGCAATCACAAAGATGTGGAATCAACCTAAGTGCCCATCAATTCATGAGTGGAATAACAAGATGTGGTATATGTATAACATCAAGTACCACTCAGCTATAAAAATAAATGAATTAATGTCTTTTACAGTAATTTGGATGGAACCAGAGACCATTCTCCTAAGTGAAGTACCTCAAGAATGGAAAAATAAACATCACATGTACTCTCTAATAAGGTGGAACTCCTGGTGGGCACACAGGGGCACAGAGGGAAGTAAAAGCCATGGGAAATAAAGAAGTAAGGAGTAGGGACGAGGGAAGGGAAAAACCCACCTAACAGGTACAGTGAACACTATTTGGATAATAGGCACACTAATAGCCCTGACTCAAGCATTACAAAAGCTATCCATTTAACTAAAACATTTGTACCCCCTTATATTTTGAAAAAATAAAAAATAAAATTTAAATGGTTGATGTGTAAATTATGGTGTACTATTTAGTGTTTCAATCATTCACTCTTATTTTTGAGGACCTAAATTCACACCCAAAATACCACCACAAGTTATGACAGCAGGACAAATGTAATTTTAATTTATTTCCAATATAAAATAAATAATCATTTTAAAATTTCAAACTAGCAAAGTGAGAGCAAAATATTATTAACAGAACACAAAGGAACAAGTTCAGAGGACAAATAAAACAATATTTTGTGAATGTAACCTGAATCCTTTTGGGTGTCACCATCTTGGAAAATTATGCTCAATACTGATACCAGCAAAATGTTTCTCCAGCCACTTTCTCCAAGACCCCTTGATTTTGCTCTTCCTCACACTGTATATGAAGGGTTAAACACAGAAAAAAATATTGGTTACAGATACAAATGTATTCACATTCCTCCCTATTATCCCCCTCTGCAAAGAAAATATTCAAGGAACTTCATTTAAATTAGAATCAGTTTTCAATACTGATTTTCTTTCTTACATGTCAGTTTATCTGCAGACAGGATCTTCTTTCAGTCCTTATAAGAAACTATAAAAGAACATTTGCTCATTGCTTTATATCTCTCTTAGATATTTTATGATATGTTTGATAAAACTCTGAATATGAAAATAAATTGAGTTTAGTTAGTTATAGCCATTATCACAGAGGATAATTTTGGCTGTAAAGATAATCAGTAAGTAATTATCTTTGCTTCTATGCTTTCAAAATAGCATGCATGGATTTTTCTGTGGGAGATACAAATATGCAAAATAGCATGACAGTTTAGATCTTTACTATCACTTTTACTTTTAATTGCACTTACTTTGGTTTTAAATAAAGTTATTCTTTGCTCCCTATTAGTAAAGATTAAGATTTATTTTTAAAAATAACCACTTATGAAATATTTTTCAATCCTTTTCCATATAAATGGAGTAACTTTAGATGTAAAATCTAAAAAGCATGAAATAAATATTATTTCAGCAGTTTACTTTCCTAAGGCCACCATAACAAAGTATAACAAAATAGGTAGCTTAAAACAACAGATTTATTGTTTCACATTTCTGAAGTCTAGAAATCTAAAATCAAGGTGTTGGCAGGGCCATTTTCCCTCTGAAACCTGTAGAGGAGAATCCTTCCTTGCCTTTTCCTGGCTTCTGTGGTTTGCTGGCAATCCTTGGAGTTCCTTGGCTTGTAGCTGTAGCACTTCATTATCTGCCTCCATTGTCAGATTGCATTCTCCCCCTCTGTCTGCCTTCACACTGTTCCCTTTTCTTATGAGAACACTAGTCATAATGGATTCAGGGTCTACCCTGCTCCAGTAGGCCCTCATATTAACTTATCTAATCATAGCTACAATGACTCTATTTCTAAATACAGTCAGATCCTGGGGTTCTGGAGGTTAGGGCTTCAACCTATCACTTTGGGATGCATAATTCAACCCACAAAAGGCAGTAAATGCCTTATCTCTGGAGATTTTAAGTCCATCTCTTTCAATGTAAGTTTTTATTAGTCATGTTACTGTTTCATTAATATTAATAATTAAAGGACTCTTAATGATCTTAACAATTGTTGAAACAAATTGGATAAAAATCCATTTTTAAGAGGCTTATGGTTGTATAAAGACGTGAATAGCCTGATTTTTTCAAAGCTTATTCTTTTACAATGAAACTTTGCAGATACGGTTTTAAGTGATCATGTACCTTGAGAAGTAAGGTTTTATATTAGTCAGGGTTCTCCAGAGAAACAGAACCAAATAGAGCTAACAGGATGTATGTATATGTAAAAGATATTAATTACAAGGAATTGGCTCACTCAATTATGGAGGCTGACAAGATCTACCGGGTGAATTGCCAAGCTGGAAACCCATGAGGACCCATGGTGGTGTTCCAGTCTGGAGGCCATCAGGCTCGAGACTCAGGAAGAGCTGATGTTTCCATTACATTAAAGATATTGGCTTCTGTTCTTTTAGTCTCCGATATCTGAAAGACAGATAATAAATATAACCCTCATTTTTGATTATCTACTGTGTTTTCCAGGAATATTTCAGTTTGCAAAAAGAGCGAGCCAACTAAAACTGACTTATACAAGTATAAAAACATTTTTTTAAAACTAACAAAAAATAATCATCCAGACCATGGGGTAAAGCTACCTTTCAGTCATGACTAATATCACTCTTGGTCTTGCAGCTAGGGTTGGTTTTATTCTCCGGCTTGATTACATTCTCAGACTTCGAGAATGGGGGAAATAGGGCTTTGCCACCAGCTGGGCCACTCCATGGCATAACTAATGCCTCCTCTGATAATTCTGGCAAAAGTCACAAGGGCAGTGTTCATGGAGCTGGCAGCCTACACGTGTGATATTGCAAGAGATTGTTTTAGATCATGAACTCAATACAGTTGAGCTGCATAAACAGGGAGAGAGGAACGTATGGTTTCTTTTTATTTATTTATTTATTTTTATTTTATTTCAGCATATTATGGGGGTACAAATATTACAGTTATGTATATTGCCCATGCCCCCCTCCCCCCTCGAGGCAGAGCCTCAAGCATGACCATCCCCCATACGTTGCACATCTCACTCATTATGTTTGTATATAAAACCCAGGTACATTTTATCAAAAGACAAAAAAATCAGGCAGGGTAACAATGGAAGTATGGTTGGTAGAAACACAAAGTACTATATGACAACCACTGAGTTATTTGCTTTATTTATGCTTCATGTTTCAGAATCATTGCAAGCCCCTTGTTTTATTATCTTTTTCCTGACAGGAAACTAAGCCAAGTTAAATAACTTGTCCCAAATTCAGACAGCTAAGTGATTTCTGGTTTAGGATTCAAACCACAGTTCACCTAACTCCAAATCTAATTTTCTTTCTAAAACACCACACTACATCTATTAAACATCAGAGCCAAGGTAATGGATGGGCCATCTGGAAAGCGTATTTGATACCAACATAAAAATAACACCATAACATTAGTATAAATTTGAATTATGGTGGCTGCAATCTCAGAATTCTATGTGTGACTCTTTATATAAAATATGAAATATAACTGGCCACGTTCTTTCAACAGGTTGTAAAACCTTAGAGTAAAAATGAAAATGATTTCTCATCTGAGTTGACTGATATTCCCTGAGTAATTTTGTAACATATATATGTAAGGAGTGAGGAGCTTCTGTGGTCCTGACCATCAAATGAAAGTTATTAAATGAAATTTTTCAATCACAATTTAATTAATGCAATCAACAATTAATAAAAGAAAATATTTATTCATCACTAACAATGTGTCATGTATTGCTCTAAATATTTACCCATATTAACTTCCTTAATTCCTACAACAATGCTGTGAGAGAACTATTATTATCATTTTTATTTGACAGATCATGTACTCAGGAAAAATTGCTAAGTAATTTGCCAAAGATTACTAAATTAGTAAGTGGCAGAGCAAGTGCTATTTAACTGGAATAGAATGATCTATTCACAATAGCCAGGAT
Organism: Cheirogaleus medius; assembly: GCA_008086735.1. NCBI lineage: Eukaryota > Metazoa > Chordata > Mammalia > Primates > Cheirogaleidae > Cheirogaleus > Cheirogaleus medius. Next base: position 96,569,257 of record VBSM01000272.1, on the reverse strand, counting down.
ATGGAAACAACCTAACTGTCCATTGATAAGTAAAGAAAATGTGGTGTATATATACATATATATATATAAACACACACATACACACACACTATATACACATATACATATGCATACATATATACACATATATACACTATACGCAATGGAATATTATACAACCATTAAAATGGAAATCCTGCCATTTGTGACAACTTGGGTGATCCTGGAGGACTTTATGCTAAGTGAAATAAGCCAGACACAGAAAAACAAATGCTGCATGATATCACTTATATGTAGAATCTAAAAAGGTTGAACTCATAGAAGCAGAGAATAAACAGCAGTTGCCAGGGGCAGGAGAGATAGGAAACATGGAGAGATTTTACCTAAAACATAAAAAATTTCAGTTAGGAGATGAATCGGCTCTGGGGATCTAATGTACAAAATGATGACTTATAGATAATAACACTGTATTGTTTACTTGAAATTTTCAGAGAGTAGATCTTAAGTGTCCTCATTCCCTGCCACACAAAAGGGTAACTATTAATATGTGTGGTGATAGATGTGTTGATTAATTCGATTGTGGTAATCATAACAAAATATATATATGTATCAATTCATCATATGGTATACCTTGAAATTTACAATTCTTATTTGTCAATTATACCTCAATAAAGCTGGAAAAATATGTTTTTATCTTAGTTATGTGATTGCAAAAATACCAAAAACAAGATAATACCTGTTAAGGTAAACCATAATGTTATATTCTATATAGACTATTAATCTTTTATTTCAAATTAAAAATTTATTTTAAATTTAAAGCACTATAAACATTTATAGAAAGAAGTTTCCTTTATTACCAATGCATTTTTTTTTAATCTCTGTTTTAACCAAGAACTAAGTTATTACCCTGCAGCAAGTGCCCATGCATCTCTGTCCAGGGCTGATATAAAGCTTTAATGACAGGCAGTTCCTAATTGAATTAAGGACATTTTCCTGAGTTTTCATGGAGCTTCTTTCAATTTCTATGCATTTGGTTTCTGTTGAAATCCATCACCCTAAAGGAGAGTTATTTATAAATATGAAATTTCCTTTTCTTATACCTTGACATTTAAGCTATGCTTATCACTTGCCTCTATTTTATTCATTTCCTTTCACATTTGAGACCCAGTTTATAGCTTTGATTTATCAAGTTTCAAAAATTATAAGACATCAATCCAAACTTATTGCTTTAACTATGATATATTTCATACTCTGTTTATGCTTGACAAAACCCAGATTGTTATTTAATCCTGGCCTGCAAACATCTGGTCAAGTTGGTACTATTTCACATGCTAGACTACCTTTTGATCTTCCAGTTCCCAAAGTGTGACAAACTTAGATAAAATAGGAAAAACGAGCCAATCATGTTCAAAAACAAGATGTGCATCACCATGGAACTTAATCAGAATAGAAATACATAGTTGGGCTTGGTAGGGTTACAGGACAGAAACTAGGAGATATAACCAAGACTTCAAATCTTTTGTTGAATCTTTCATGGAGTCCTGGGAGCTGGATCTAGAGGTATAGTGTGAATCCTGAAACTTGAAAAAGTTAAACTAGAATCCTATGAACATTGAAAGGCTGTTGCATTCACTGAGCTGCTTCCTGGAATGCTGGAGGGAACAGGGACCTGGGGCAGCTAGGCCTTGATGAGGTTATCTATCAACTGGGAATCAGATCTGCAGAATTCCCAGTGATAAGAGCCCTAAGACACTAATTTCAGATTTGGTGCTGCAATGGGAAGCTTAGGAGTTCATATATACTAAGCCAACAGAAAAAGATAATTGGGGAGGAAGGAAAACATATATACACTCACTCACATGCACACATATATACATACAACTACTATGCATAATTAGCACTACAACAATGCATTCTATGCACTTTGTTAGTCTGATTTTAGCATTATATTATGTAAAAGGAAGTACTACAATAAAAAGATGGAACTTTCTAATAGTATTTAGAAATACTCCAGGAATATATAATAGGATATTACATAAAGTAATGCATTTATATAAATTAATTTATACAAATTAATTCTCATTCAGGCAATATTTAATCATTCTCTTTTATTTTTTGATATCTCACCTACTTATAAGTGAACAAAACAACAGCTTTTTATTAAACTTGTACTAAACTTTTATTTGCTAGGATTTTTAATTAAATTTCTTATTATTACTTCATACAAACAGAAAATCATTAATATGGCTTAGTTTTAGGCGATGAAATCTCAATCATCTATGGCGAAGTAATTCTTAGACAAACTATTTCTCTTACACTGAAATAAAATAATACTTGCCTTATCTCTTTTTTATTCACTTTCACTGTATAAACAGAGATGATATATTAATGTCTTCTGAGAATAGGGAAAAACTTTAAAATTCAAGACTATGTTCCAAATGCAAGCCTAGAATCATGCATAGAATTCTAAGGTCTTTATTCAATATACATTCAATTTTACTATGACAGCATCAAGTTTTATTTGTTTGCGTATATAATGACCAGTATTATTAAGTGTTCTCTTTTTGGTAAACATTTTAGCACACATATCTAGAATGACTGTATTTATTACTCTGATATTTATCATTGACTTTCAAGTATACCTGCTCTTCCCAAATCATGCACTGAGGCCCATACAGGGTAGCACAGTGAACTCACGGGGTTGCATTATACTTTTTGAAGGTTATAATAGATTATGAGTTATTTTAAATTTTCAAGGAAATGCAGTGACATCTCAAAATCTAGCTTGAAGTAGTTCATAGTTAAGAATTATTAATAAATCACTGAATTCCTTTCAGCGGTGTCTTATTGTGAAACTGGGTTTTCAGAGATAGTTAAGATGAAAAGATACTTTAAGAAAAAAAACAATGAAGAACAGAAAATTAGTGTGACAAATCCAATCTGACTTGGAAGTTTGAGACGTTGTTCTGTGCCAATGATGTTAAGTTGTTGATAAGTAAATACTTATTTGTTAGGCTAACCTACTATAAATGAAGATGTTAGGTACTTCTCTTGGCTTAGGATTGCTTTGACAAAAAGGTGAAAAAAATATGAAAAGATTCCATTAATAAAGTTTGGGAACCTCTGAAACACTTTAGTATGTCATTCATAATGTAAATGGACTTTTTAAACAGGGGCTTGTTTTTTAATCTATCCAGGATTAAAACAAAACTTTTTCTTCGTGTCAGCTTAAGTGGCTGCTATTCAATGTTTAAATCCAATGAGTGTCCCTTTTATTATTTATTTATTTACTTATTTATTTATTTATATATCTATTTTGGGTGTCTCTTTAAAAAATTGACAACACTTATGCACAAAACTGTGTTAAGAAATACACACACACACACACACACACACACACTGTGGTATGAGAGTTACATATACCATAATCACACAGATGCATGCATATGCACCCTCTCACACACACAAGTGCAGAATGATTCTGATACCAGTTGTTCTGGCTTATTAAGCTCCTATGCTGTGGAGAAAATAATAATATATGACTAGGAAAACATCAAACCATATACAAAACTAAGATAATTATACACACATGAAAATATATTTCTCTGGTTCTGCATCTACTCACTTTATTGGGATCCCAGCCCCCACCAAACACATCTCTACAAATCTGGGACATTTAGAGATTGTTTCAAATCTACATGAATTCATCTCCTTGGGCATTTTCTGGCAACTAGCGATTTCCTCATCTATTCCATCTGTGGTTTTCAGTGCCTTGAGTAACGGCTGAGGTACCGGTTCCTGGCAAAGGCATTGGCTCCACTGTGATGGTGCGGGGCTGCCACCTGTGCCTGTGACACTGGTCCCTGAACCTGGGACTGACGTCTGTGCTGAGGGCATTCTCTCTGGAATCCCTAGGAGCATGAGCGCAGCTTCCCCATCCTACCAGCTTCAATTAATGACTTGGATACATTTTACCACATTTTCTCAAAGTTCCGTGATAATGTTCACAAGGCCTCTTTTAAAAAATGGGTTTTCATGTTCATTAAGTGCAAAACACAGTACTCTAAGGCCTAAGCAGGAGTACATTTGGTACAAGACAAAAGAAAATTTGAGTAATGAGTACTGTATTCAGTGATACTCCTTAACCCTTAACTGTTTCTTTATCCTCAAAGAATATTTTATTTTACTACTCAGTCACTTCTCATGAGATTAATTATTTTCTGGAATGATCTCCCTCCTCTATATGTGTGTGTGTGTGTGTGTGTGTGTGTGTCTACACACATGTATATTGCATATATGGGCTATGTTTAAATATAGACGATAGACAGCCCTGTCTATCTCTTTCATAGATGATAGATAGATAGACTGATAGAACTATCAGTCTATATCTGCTCATCTATACATATGAGCATGACCCTTCTGAACAGAACAAAATACCTACACAGAATGCCTGTGTCTCAGAATAAGTTTAAGCTCCAGCTTGCATTTTGGCATACACTCACACACATATGTATATGTGTTTATATAAACACACACACACATATATAATATAAATTTGTTTACATATACACACATACATAATATTTACACACATACACACAACATAATTATGTATTTTTAAAATTTCAAAACAAATCACTCTAGGCTGGATGTGATGGCTCACACCTGTAATCCTAGAACTTTGGGAGGCTAAGGCAGGAGGATCTCTTGAGGCCAGGTGTTCGAGACCAGCCTGGACAATAGCAAGACCACATCTCTACAAAAAACCTTTAAAAATCAGTCAGTCGGGCATAGTGGTGAGCATCTGTTGTCCCAGTTACTTGGGAGGCTGAGGCAGGAGGATCACTTGAGCACAGGAGTTTGAGATTGCAGTGAGCTATGATGGCGCCACTACACTTTAGCCTGTGCAATAGAGTGAAACCCTGTCTCAAAAAAAAAAAATCATTCTAAATGCCTATTTGTCTGTTAATGTGAAAATATATGTTTGTGGGGAGGCCTCTGAGTCTAGCTTCATTACCGGATATCAGGCAGGCTGTGTGTGCTTCTACCTCAGCCTCAGTGCTTCTGTCATGAGGTTCCTTATACCTGGGTGTTCAGTCAAGAAGAAATTTAAAACCACGCATCTTCCAAGCACCAGTTTAATTCAGTGAGATTATAATTAAGAAGAAAGAACGTTGCTTGTAATTATTCTAAGAAATATAATTTTATTCTTAAAAAATAAAAATTCAAAAGCAATAAACTTTTTTTTTTTTTTTTTT
>VBSM01000272.1:96545993-96563877 GCA_008086735.1 Cheirogaleus medius | reverse complement strand
AGGTCTTGTTCTTGCTCAGGCTGGTCTCAAACTCCTGACCTCAAGCAATCCTCCCGCCTAGGCCTCCCAGAATGCTAGGATTACAGGCATAAGCCACCATGCCTAGCCCCAAAACAATAACTTTTAAAGAAAATAACAGAAATGTATTTTCTACCTGGGAAAAATATTTTGAGGATGTCTAAATTCAAGCAGAGATTATAAGCCTTTAGCAGTATTTAAATGAGATTTGTAAAAGCCAGTGTCACGATGTCCCTCAGAACACAACTGTGCATTATTTATTATCTCAGATGCACATGTGGGATGGGAGGAGGTAAGAAGTTTTTAATTATATCTGATAATGGCCTATCCATAAGATAATTAGACAAATATTTATCTGTGAAGACTACACAGAGTTGGATAATGGTAGGGTAAAAACATATGCATAGATATATTCATGTTTATAACAGGAATATCAAAATGTATGTGTAAATATATCTATACATACATACAACTACAGGTTACAAGGCTTTGTTTGAGAGATAATAAATAGAAAATTATGGTTTCAATATTGTGAGTATTGTTATACAACTAGAGATTACCTACAATGAGTTCATCAGCAAAGAGATAAAGTATCAGGAATTATACATGGAAATTGTTGCTTTACAAAGAGTTTGACTTTGAGACTTCCAAAATTAGAACATCACAATAAGTGATTTTTCCTTCCCCCTCAGAAAGCTGTTTAATGAAACTTAGGTCTGCTATCTCTCCTGTCAGGTGGGAATATTTTTGTGTTTTACTATATTTAATATTTTGCTGTATATTCAAAAAGTAAATTTAATTATAAAATAAATTTAATTACCAGTGTTGCCTGATGATAAACATATCTGACTTGTTAGTCTTATGTAATTCACCCCTGAATCACTCATTGAATAATTAAGAGCATTGATTTTGTCACAACTTCTACATGCTGTATGTGAAAATTAATTACATTTATGAGTTAGCTGATATTGGACAGGAAAGGTTCTTCGTTGCAGCGTATGCCAGTATGCATCATTCAGGGCTTCTTCAATTGAACCCAGGTCACTTCTCCTGTCTACAGTTCTGCCATTTGATCAGTTAGGATGACGTGGTTTCAGACTGGAAGGCTAGCTCATTCGTGCTGATAAGTTGAATTGCTCCGGGATCAGTTTTAACGAACTACTTAAAATATTCATCTTTATTCTGTCTCAAGTAGCTCTACGATTTTACCCATGCCTCTGATTTGCCTTTTCCCCATGGGAACAATACCAGTTTGCCATCCCATCTGCCAGTTAGCACATGTCCCACTGTGTGTGTGGGGAGTGCCTCCTACTGTCTCACACTGCTCTTAGTTAAATTAGCATGTAACCCCAAGACTTTAATTTCACAGTCAGTGTAAGTATGTAGGAGTACATTTAACTTTCTTTTCTGTTTGGAAGCTAGGCATTTCCGATTTCTGTCTTGCTCCTCCATGTGGCAATAGGACAGTGGGTGGTGTCTCTCATTAGGCCAAGCAGTTCACTTTCTATGTGGCAGTGAATAACCACAGTCTTGATCTATAGGCTTAGTAGGAGGTCAGCTTGGTAATCTTCTATATTCTTCAGTTTGACTTTTCCCCTAAAATTATGGATATGTGACTTAGTTTTGCATTCACAGATTAAGTACCTCTCAGGGCACTTTTCTCAAAAGGTCAAAACATCTGAACTCTTCGAGATGTCCTCAATGATCTCTGTAATAATTAGCATATGCATTTTTCTGTTTATTTCTGTGCCAGTGAGAAAGGTTCCTGAGGGTTTCTTCAGTCACTGTTAGCTCAGAAGATAACTAACCTTTTAGCAATAACCATTGTTTCCCCTCCATGAACAACTAGAGGTGTGTGTGAATGTCAAAATAACTAACCAATGAAAGAGTTTAGGTATTTCAGATAGGGATTTCCTGGGATATGGAGTTTATTTAATCTGACATTTTGTGTTGTCTAGATTGAAAAGGAATGTTATCTAGAGCCTGAATGTTTGGCTTAAGGTCCACAAGAGTTTAAAGTAAGATTTCTCAACCTCAGCCTTATTGACATTTGAAGCCAGATAATTCTTTGTTTTGAGGTGCTGTACTGTGCATCATCCTTGGTCTCTACACACTAGATGCCAGTGGTAACCTCGGCCCCTGTTGTGATAATCAAAAGTTTTCAGACATTACCAAATGTCTTCTTGGAGAGAACAATGTTTTTGGTTGGGAACTACTGATTTAAACCAAGTTTGGCACAAGACTTGTGGTAGTGACTCATTATTTGGTTCATGGCTGCATAGGACAGAGAACAGTCCCGCATTAGGAATTAGTTGTGTCCCAGACAATATTCTTAACAGTGTAAGCACTGAGAGAACTGCATTAACATCCCTTAAATATTAACAGTGACCAGCACAGGGATCTGGACCAATAGTAGACCAATTGTCAGGACCTATACTATGTGACAAAGAGAAGCAATGGTAACACTGACTGATCAAACTTCACCATATACCCAACTGGAGCCTGGAGGTCAGTATAGGCTCACCCTTTGGAGGAGCCCTTTAAGAGATCACGAGAAATGATGGGGGGAAGTCTCTTCCATAAAAAATGACAATGACAAAACTGAGTACATGCTTTGGTATTTTTAGAATAAGAATCTAATTAGTTCCAGTTATACTCTGATATCCTCATCTTAAGAATCACGAATCTATGGTGAATTTTATAGCTACTGTCTAAAATTTACTTAGTCTGTGGCTAAATAAATACCACCTTGGTGGGTGGTATTCACAAAAGATTGCATTGACTGCATAGCTCAATTCTAGACTATTTCAACTTCAACATCTTATAAAGGGAATAGTTATATTCAGAGATACAACCACCACATCAAGGAAATGTGATGAAGGTGTAGTAAATTCTAATGCTAGTTTAAGCCTCAATACATTCAAAATAATTTACCTAAGGGCTGAAACAGAAAGCATTCAGGCTCTGAAATGTTTAGATCACAAAATCCCATAATAGAGAGCTAAGCTCAAGTTTTCCATGTAAGATCCTACTCAGACCTAAGAAACTACTTTCTGACCCCCTCTCACCCACCCTTCTCTGTTCAACTATAGCTCAGAGTAAGGTGGGATGGGTTTGAAATCAATTCACCTATAATAAAATTAAAAACATGGATAGACACCTAGTTATACATGAATAGGATGAAAAAACATAAGATGGCAATTTTTTGAAAAGAACATTACAAATAGAAAAGAACACTTATAAAGGTTTTTTAAAAAGTAAGATGGATAGCAAGTAACAAGATGAGAAATATTCAAGGAAAGGCAGATGAAAATCATATAACACTTTTATCTAAAATGAAAGGCTGAATTAAAGTTTTTGATTTGGATATGCCCACAATGTGTGTGTTATAACAGCATCTCAGCATTAGGGCAATACTTTTGCAGGCAAGGTAATTCATAACACCATTATCACACAGGACAGAACTTTTACTATTTAGCTTATTGCATATCCAAGGGCAATTGAAAACATATGTCATCTTTGAGCAGACAGATATTAAAGGGGAAAAAAAGATGGAAATAGATATGGGGAGAGTAAAGAAGGGAGTGGAAAGAGAATAGTAGCACCAAGCTAATGAAGACTTCCCCCTAGAAGGAAACATTGGGAGTAGTGAAGAAGTAGGCACCACCCCTAAACTTCTAGCCCCAACCCCTAATCCAGCAATACTGGAAGCCTGGGGAACAGACACTTTTGGGCAACCTTAACTTGAAAGAAGAAAATCATCTTGTTTGGAATGTCTCGGGAGGTCTGACTAGGGAGGGATCATGAAATGTAGAAAATATGTATCATATATCGAACTGTGTAGACCAGCTTTCATAGTATCATGTAACAAAGTGAGATGCACTCATTGCCCAAACTAACTCAGCCCAGCTCTTTCAGCTAGGGTGCATAATTTTTACTAAAGCGGTTACTTGGGTTTACAAACTACATAAACTCAAAGGTGTTCAGAAAATTCAAGAGAGGAAAACTTGCTTTCTGCAAAAGTATTGTTGCAGTAATGAATTTAAACTTAAAAGTTTAAAAAATTTAATTTAAAACTCTTCTTGAATTTTATAATTTTGTAAAAAAATGTGACTGATTTTCACACTGAATTTATGTCAGATTATACTGTTTATACATGTTCTAGAGATAGGTTCACACATCTGGATTCCATATTATCTTTAACATTCTTTAGAGGTAGAACCTATAGACTGTATCTTAATTTTGTATCTCCCATATATAAAATTAAAGTTTTGAATGTATTATAAGTAGAGCATGTGCAGCTGTGGGAAGGGTGATGCTGAAATGTGTCTAGTCAGTCCAATTCACCATAGATGCATATTTTATTGCATGCTTCAAAATTGTGTGTGTGTATGCGTATGTATGGGTGCACAAGCACAGTGTGTATGTGTTTAGCGTCAGCTAAGAGGTGCTTCCTCTGTCGCCATCTTCAGGATCTCTAGATGACTTGCCAGCATTTGCTTGTGTATCTCCAGCTTGCAGAAACTCAGAGGTTATGGGCATTGTGGTTAAGGACACTGCCTTTGCAGACAAACTGATCTTCTACTTATTATGTGTGCATCCTTGGGAAAGATTTTGTAACCTCTCTGTTCCTCAATTTTTTTAATCTGTAAAATTGTAACTGTAGCATAACCACCACTGACATTACAGGACTGACATGGTGATATAAATGAATACATTTAAGAATTTTTGAACAGTGCCTGGCTTATACAAGGTGTCCCAAAAGTCTCCATATAAACGACAAATTTTGCAAATAAAGGTACGTTTAGCTACAATTTCCCGTTTTCCCTACATATGGCGACTTTTGGGACACCCTGTAGTAAGCACTCAATAAATATTAGCTATTATGCTAGAGTTGAATACTATGTATTAGAGCAGAAAAAGAACTTAAGTCTTATGTGTACTCTGATAATGTTCTCAAAATGAGTAATGGGGAAGCTTTTCCAATCATAAATGAATTTGCAGCCTTGGATCAATAGTAACCTATCAGTTTCTTGAAACTCCATTCTAAATAAAAAGAGATTTATTGCTTTGGGGTGAAGCAGTAATTCAAAGAAATGAGTAGTTGAATACTTTCTAGGTTCTTCTTGTCATACAACAGAATAATATCTGTCATGGGGAAAAATAGCCATTTTAAGCTAAATAAACATTGTCTCAGGTTCTGAGGCTTCAAGCACACACTGTAAAATGTCTTTCAAAATTGGACTCAGAAGGATATATGTGGATTTAAGCATTTTTTACTTTGATCAATAGGCTTGGAAAAATATATATACACATGTAATTTATCCTTTATTGAAGTGTATTTCAGAGTATGGGTCAAACGTATTTGTCAATTGAAAACATTTTGTATCTTGATGAAGATATTTTGAGGACAAGCAAACAACATATTTTATGTGCCTCGAGATTTTTGCTTGAGTTCTGGGAGAATCTGTAGCACCAAAAACTTAATATAATATCAGCTGGTGGAAAATGACTAATTTCACAATTATATTGTGTCAGTCTCCTATGGTTACTGCAACAAATTGCCACAAACTGGGTAGCTTAAAACAAAAGAAATTTATTCTCTTACAGTTGTAGTGGCCAGAAGTCAGAAATGAGTGGTATGGACTAAAATCGATCTGTTGGCAAAGCTGTGTTCCCTTCAGGGGCTGCAAGGCAGAATCCATTCCTTGTCTTTTTCTGCATGTAGAGGCTGCATTCCGTGGCTCATGACTCCTTCCTCTACCTTGAAATTCAGAGGTGTAGTATCTCCTCTTTCTGACTCTGTCTCCTTTTGTTTCTATCATATGGCTACCTTCTCTTCTACTTGGAGTCAGTTCTCCCCGGACCTCTGTTTTATCCAAATACTGTGATTATGTTTAGGGTTAACCTAAGAATAATTTTTCCATCTCAATATCTGTAACTTAATCTCTCTGTAAAGACTTTTTTACATATAAAATAAGATTCTTAGGTTCCAGGATTAGGACTTGGATGTTTTTGGTGGCCACTATTCAGTTTCTAGTTAATCTTCAGACATCACAATAAATTTATTACTCTGATTGGTATAAGCTATTTTTTAACAGGCCAGGATTTTGAATAAAATTGTAGCTTTTGCTGTATAAATCAATAGTAAAAACAAATTTTTTTATTTATTCTTTTAAGAACATTATCAAAATAGCCAACAAATATAAACTGATAGAATTATATTGTATTATTTCTTTCTGTTTATTTTATTTTAAAGTTTATTTATGTTTACAATTTTCTTCTCTTTCAACATTTGCAAGAGTACCCACAGAAACAAAAACTTTATCAAATTTGTTATCATTTCACTAGTATATGGCCAAATCCCCAAGAAATGGCATTTTATACTTGCAAACATTACTCTGTTTAAGCATCCTTTGGGGACCCTTGATTTGTTTATACATGCAAAATAGGTTCTAGCTCATTAAAAAATAGAGTATCAGGCAATCAGAAATAAAAGTTTGCAATTAAGCCTTGAGTAGGATATTTATGAATTAGAGATGTCCTAGTTCAGGCCACTATAACAGAATACCACATACTGGGGGTTTAAACAACTGACACTTATTCCTCACAGTTTTGGAGGCTGGAAGTCCAAGACCAGGGTGCAGCATGGTTAGGTTCTTGGTGAAGGCCCTCTTTCTGGTTTGTAGATGGCTGCTTTCTTATGGTGTCCTCACGTGGCAAGGAGAAAGAGCTCAGGTCTCTTCATCATCTTATAGGGGTACTAAGTTTATCATAGAAATTTCACTTTCATGACCTCATCTAAACCTAATTGTCTTCCAAAGGCCCTACCTCCAAATATGATCACACTGGGGATTAGGGCTTCAACATGTGAATGGGAGGGAAGAGACACAAAATATTTAGTCCATAACAAGTGGCAAGTGATTACCTCCCAAAGTGTTTTATTTCAGAAAGTGCATTATACCACAGATCACTTAGGATATGTAGTTAGCATTAAACATATCTGGGATAAGTTCTTTAACTATCAATATTAGCATTCAATTTTTATTATTTCTTGAATAGCAATATAAAGGTAGACTGGTTTTCTAAATATTTTGAGAAAATTTAATGAGTCATAAAGAATGACACACAATATAGCAACTATATTCTTAAAGTTGTGAAAATTAATATATTCAAAACTTGTTTCTATCACAAAGGAAAGCATGTTTAATAACTATCAAATCAGAAAATTGAAATAGCACACTTTAGTTCATAATACAAATGTAATATTAGACAAGTGGCATAAGCTTAATAAATGTATCTGTGAGTGCACTACATGAAAATTTGAAGAAAAAATGCTCTCCTTTCCATCATGAGGAAGTTTTGATTTATCTAGTCCTTGTTATTGGTTGTCCTAATGTTAGTAGTTTTGTCCTTCAGAGTAATTACAAAATATAACTGGGTGGGTAAATATTATATTAACTATGATTTTTCCATCTGATCTACTAATTTAACAAGGAGTAAATGTCTAGTTCTTACCAATTATCTTAAAATAGGTAATAACAATGGAGCTCTTCACAATATTTCATAAAAACCTAGCCAACCTTTGTCAATTAATTTAATTTGCTTAGTGGAATTTAGATGACCTTCATAAAATATCCTGTAGATTTATCTAGTCATGTTCTAAATAAGAAGCTTAATCAAATTGTAATACAAAGAAAAATGAGTTTCCTTTTATAAGATGTAACTTGATTAGGAAAGGTAAAAAGATATAATTTGCAGAGAAATATTAAAATATCTTGTTCATTTAGGGCATATACTTTCTTGTTTTGATTCATTTTTGGGATGAAGCCTATAAACAAATGTACACGTAAATAAAATAGAGTTTTCACTTAGATGATTCTGAAGTTGTCTATTTATCTAGAAAAAATGGCATGCATGCGTATTTATGTACACATATATGTATGGATGCACACAAATGCATGTAATGTATATGTGTAATGTTAATGTATACATATACATATATACAATCTTAAAAATTTAAATTAACTTACCTGTTGTTGATGTACATAGTTTTCCAGGAAGAAATATTTGAAGACATAGATTAAAGACAGGGAGACTGGAAACTGCAATACAGCAACTCTTTAACAGATTTTATCTTTAAAATATAAGCTATGTTCATTAATTTATGAATAGAACTTCATCAAGGTTAGAGACGTGCAGTGAAATTGAGTTTCTAGGTATTTTAGGATTCACAGTGTGACTACAGTGCCTTAAGTGTGATAGTCACACATGGAAGATTAAAATTATTTGATTGAGTTATTAAAATTAGAGCAATAATTTTGTCATTTTATCGCCCCAAATAACCCAATATCTTACATTTGAATAGGACTACTTAGGAATCTGTTTGTGCTAGTTTATGCCAAACATAACATGGGCTAAGGTTCTGCAAGAGTTATTGAAGTATTGCATGGTTCAATTCAATCATTTCCACTGAGAATAATTAGAAGGCTTGACAAAATAACCAAGGCATCTCGCTAGTGTTATAAGATATACCACAGTTGCCAGGGAAAATAAAATTCTAGACTCAAAGCTTATTTTCCTAAGAGGGCAAGTATATTCTGATTCAAGAAGAAAGAGCTGCAAAAATTAGCTATCTTTTTGGTGTCTTCCTTAGTCAAGGGAGATTCATGCTCAAGATCACAGCATGACAAAGGAAGAAATTGTGATAAACCATCAACTTAAGTTATTATCCAAGAAGGCTAAGATAAACAAAAAGCAGAAGTTAAATAGCTCTAAAATGCTGACCTATTGCTTTATGTTGCATCACCCAAGTGATTTGGAAATTTTTACTAAAATTGGAGTCACACTGTTCTTGATTATGCCTGAAGGATGACAAACTCACCTCCTTTACAGGAGACAATATATCATTCTATTATCTATTAAAGAAAGGAACTTGAAACGTCAATACATTATTTCCCCAACATTATTTCCAAGTCTGAAGGGATTAGGAGGTGTGGCTTTGTACTATGGCTTTAGTATATGTAGAGATATGTATAACTTTGATTATATTTTGAGTATCTGTGAGTCAAGAGATTCCCAAGGGGGTAACCTTGAATAAGAAAATATTGTTGCTGCCATTGGCTTGACCAAGCAGGTCAACCATTGTAAATGGCCCAGTAGGCATCCAGTGGTAATGTGCCTGCCAAATGTGCTGACCCTTGGGTCCTGTACTTTACCAGAGATGTTCTTCTACTTGACAAGTATACCAAGTATAAAGTGTACAAACTTCTGTTGTCACTTATTTAGTGATCCCAAGATTCTCACCAGATAGCCAAGGGATCTAAGATAGGAGTGACATTCTCCAGCACCAGGGCATCTGCAAGGAACTGAGGACGAGGGAAGCTACTTTCTCCTGCATATTGGATAAGCCAGAGTCTGGCTCCATCTTGTAGCAGAGTCCTCAGTGGCTGTGCTGAGCTTGTGTGGTGCTGGGACTCTGACCCAAGACATAATGGGCAAATGAGAAGATGGTGTCACAGGCTTAGAATGTGAAAAAGCATCACTTCCAGGAGATCCTAGTTTATGACAAGCAATTGCTGTTCTAATGGCATATAGCTTGGGGTTCTGGGGTCAGTTTCTTTCAGCACAAATCCATGACAATTTGCAGCCATCATAGGTAATACAAAATCTCCAGAAGTTACGAGAGCAGGTTGCTGAAGCTGCTACCGTGAAGAGTGTCTGGCGAGACTAATGGGAATGCCTGTTATACTGTAATTTCGACGGATCCTAGAAACTTTTATCGGAAGGAGCCCCATTCCAAAAGCAAGCAAATTTAAAAGTAATGGTATAAATTAGCTTAGGTAAAATTTTTAAATGGAGAATATATAATATGTTGCATGCAGAGCACAACAAAAGCTGAATAGATATTGGGATTATTTCTACATTATGGGTGTTTCTTGACAGAATTAGAGATGAAACAACTGATAGTTTACTAAAATTTACAAGGATTTAACTGAGATGGGGGGCCCTTGAACTCTGTGTGGGGGATTGGCCCTTTCACCTTTTTCATGAGCTTCTTTGTCAGTATTTGTACATCCTGAATGAGTATGTCACATGAGTCTCTTTGGATGAGGATGTCACTGATAAAATTTAATACCTGTATTATCAGAGAAAGGTGGCTGCTATGAAGATTTTGCCTGCAAAAATTATGTGTGATTTCAAGACCATTAAGATACCACATGGATAGCCTGGTAAAGATATATCGTGTCTCTTTGGAGGTGAAGGCAAATTGTAGGTAGGAAGCTGTTGAAATAAGCATTGATCACACTATATTATCCAGATATATAATAGGAAAATATATTCCTTTTGATGATTAGATTGAGTTGGTAATTTTAATAATATTGAATATGGGGGGCCCAATGGACAGAGCCACAGCATTGATTGTAGTAATGTATTGTGAGCCACCATTCATTTGTTCCAAAGTTAAGAATAGGTGCGATTGTGTTGTTAAATGGAAAACAGTAGAGATAATCACTCCTTCTCTAAATAGTTATTATATAATGAGCTTCAACATTTGAAACTTATGTTTTAATTTACACTGGGCCATATTAACAAAATAGTTGATAACTAGGAGGAGGAGCATCTATAAGGTCTCCTTCTGTCAACCCAATTTGTAAGTGCCAAAGGTTTAATTTATTTCAATCTATTATACATTGTGTCAGAGCAACCATGGCCCCTAGAGGTATTTTAGGGCAATAAATATTACGTCCGCGGACAATTTAAGCAACGTAACAGATTCTGGGCTTAAGATGAAGTATATGTATTTATCTTATAGTTTATTTTCAAGAATGTCCCATACTACTGACTTAGATCACTTAATTCTGTAACAGAGGCTTGGCATAATTCAGCAAACGCAGCACAACTAAAAGCACAAGCAGATCAAAATTTGTGCTGACCAGAAGACAGCTGAGCAGGTTAGCAAGCGAAAGTAAAGAAGAAACACCCCTGGTGATAGTGGTCCTCATTTAGACAGAGCCAATTGTTTAGGCCATCCTACAGACAAGATGGACTCCAACCCAAAATTTGTTGCAGTTGTCAAGACAGATGATACTGTAAACACACACCAAGGGGGCATAGAAAGTTGATTTTTTACATAGTGAGGCTTTATGAGGATAGCAGAGCAGGCCTCTCAAGTCTGTCCAAAAATGGCTGATAAAAAAAAGATAAGAATATAGAGGCTTCAGATTTATATTGCTATTAGGGTTCAAGGCCAGTGTAACGGGGCTCCCATATGGACAGGGACTTGCATGGTTTAAAACTCCCAAAGACAGCCAAGGGAGGAGCACCTGGACTTTCTTATCAGCTTTTCAGAAGTGGAACAGAAGGGGGAGAGAGAAGTAGATGTGGGGTTTAGAAGTTGCCAGCAGCCAAATATTAAAAAATGGAGTCATCTTTTTATTACACAAGCTCTGTTTTAGATCAAAAAATGACAAGTACTGCAAGTGGGGAGTTTTCAGGGAGCTGCCAGACAGGCAAAATAATGACAATATTCTGGTGGAAGGGCTTTCTAGGGAGGTTTAAACCTGTTCTGCTTCTTCAAGTTGCTTCTAGACTGCTGGTTTTGACTACTGTGTTTGAGAACCTATTAGATGGAAGAGGATGGAAGTAAGGGAAACTTAAACACCACCAAGCTCACTGTGCTTACATATATTCAACCATTTTTCTTGAATAAAGACTTGGATAATTTCAAGCATTTGGTTAATTTCTAGAGTTCAGAAGAGGTTGATTTTGACAGTTTTTGTCAGTGTTCTCATTGCTTTTGTGGGGGAGTGGATTTTTGGAGACTCTTACTCTACCATTCCATATGTATCTTTTTAAAATACTTTCTTAACATACAAATATAGGAACATGATTCTTGGGTCAGTCCTTTGAAATCTAGAGACTGTGTTTGAAATACTTTTATGAACTCAAGTATATGTAGAAATGTTCAAAGACAATAATATATATTATCAGATCCTTCATAGGATATTCCTGTTGCTTTATTAAGGTTAAGATATTATAATTAAGAATTAAGCAATTTAGATTTTTTTTAAATTTCAGAATATTATGGGGATTATTAATGGCAATGCAGAAATAATTCTTACCTTTTTTCCATTATATACTCATTATTTACCCAAATTAAATTTTTCCCACCCTTCAAAATTATTTGTACCTAAGGATGCATGGAAAGACAATATAATATCCAGGAGCATATAGAGTTTTATTTGTGCACATATATTAGAAATTCTACAAGATAGCAAATTTACAACAGAAACACAGACACCAGTTTTCTTCAAAGAAGCACTATATTAAATGAATTGATTTCATTTGGAATTATTTTTTCTTTTCCTCACAAGGAATATGAAATTAGTAGTCACTAATTTTATTTTTAGAGCAGAAATAAACGTTTTACATGAATGCACAGAAATGTACATTCTGGTATACTATTTGACATTTCTGAACTTATTAAATATTCTTATTAATACATAGAAAATAATATAATCATCATTAGTGCTTTGATCTCCTTTCTTTTCAGCCTTAAGCTGTTATTAACAAGCAGAAAATACTATTGAGAAATAATATGCTCTTCTACGTGTGAATGTGTTTTGATTTTTGAAAGTGGCTAGTTTTTATTTTTTTGTGCAATCAGTTCCTTAATTGTGGATATCACAGTTTCAATGTATTTGAAGTCAATGACTTCCTGACTCTTGATTCTGCACTTTTGTGGGTGTTTAGGGTAGTACTAACCTTCGCATGATCCTTAACTTCTTAATTTTCAGTTCAAAGTTATGACTGAACTGGCATTTGCCTACTAAAGTGTCTCACAGATCATTTATGGAATGAAGGAAACAAAAGGAGTAGGAAATCTACCAACATGTTATAGTAGAGATCCAAGACCTTTCCTCTTCTTTAATCATCACCATACACATAAAATGGCAATTAATAACATGGACATATGGGCTTGTTAATGAACTTGACTTTTTCTCCACAGTTAGTTTTGGCAATATGATTTGGGAATTTTGTCCCTGATAAATTTTCCTAAGGTATCAAATGAGTTGTTACATACATTAATCGGTGAGTTCACTATGGTAATAGCCCTGGCTCAGGGACTCTCTGTATATCATAATGTCAGAGAAAACCAATTGTTGGTAGAATGATTGAAATGATATCTTCAAGACATGCTTCAAGGTGAGTCTTGGCTGGGTTTATTTCAACGTTGAGCTGGTGAAAACTGATAATTACAGGTAAAGTAACTGTTGTACTCATTTTATAGAGGATCTCAAAATATGAGATCCTAAAAAAAATAACTTTAGCAATAAATGTCCATAAGTTAAATTTTATTTCAAATAAAATTCACTTATCAGGATTTGATTATGATGTTTATAGAAAATAAACTGACCATAATACATGCCTTTTATGAACTCCTAAAATTTAAAAGACTTCTTATCAACATTAAACTGTATAAGACCACTCCTTTAGAAGACAGTCTCACCTGGAAACATTTTTTAGGTGGGAAGAACTTTTATGGACAGGAGAGGAGAAAATTTGCTGTAGCAGATGCTGTTGGTGACCTGGCTGTGAATTCCTAGCTTTCACTGCATGTACACATACCAGTGGTTTCTTATTGAAAGAGAAGCCACGGGCTTCTGGCCATAAGAACAAGCTCCATGTGAACAAAGGAAAGAGTTTCTGAGGATTGAAGCCCCTTGCAGCAAGCTTTTAATTATGAGAAAGGGGGTTGGTGGATAAACCCTCTAGCTTCCTCTCCCCTCAGGTGAACCCCTGAAGCCTGTTCCACAGAATGTCCGAGTACTACCAAGTCCAGTTGAGCCCTAACTGTCAAACATGGAAACTTGTTGTTTAATATACCCTGTATTATCTTTATTTCCTTCCCTGCCTTCCTTTCTTACTTGCCTGTCACAATTCTTCCTAGGGTCACACACAGAATAAATCAGCCTCAGGATCTGATTCAAGGGAATCCTACCAAAAATATTTTCACAATAGACTGATTTAAAAACTTAGAATGCTTATTTTTCCATTCTTGGGATACTTCACTTAGTAGAATGAGTTCCAGCTCTATCCAGGAAAATACAAGAGGTGCTTATAGGAATAACATTTATCGGGCATCAGGCAGATGGGAGAGGGGAGGAGGGGATGGGTATATACATACATAATGAGTGCAATGTGAACCATCTGGGGGATGGACACGCTTGAAGCTTTGACTCCCAGAGGGGAGGAGGAGGAAAGGCAACACATGTAACCTAAACATTTGTACTCCCATAATATGCTGAAATTACAAAAAAAGAAAATAAAAAGAAAAAAAATCTTAGAATGAAAGTGTTTATATAATGACTCTAGAGGTTTGAAGGTAAAACAACTGAATGGATTCTTTTTCTCTATTCAAGTTATGAGCGAATGATAAAATAAGACAAAAGCAATCAAGAGGTGAAGTCCAAGATATGTTGTCATTATTGAATCTGATGATATCACAGAATATAGGTTATATATGAAGACAAAAGAGTTTCCTAACATCCAACTCCAGAATCACGCAGTTTGCCAACCCAGTCACAGGCATGGCTCTGCCACTACAGTAAACCCTCCATTCCCAAGGGTGCTTCTCGGCCTCTGCCATTCTCAGGGCCAGATACTGTTTAAGGTCAATTGAGAGCATGTAATATGTGACTAGGAAGAGAAAGGGGCTGAACTGGGCAAACCAGGTTATTTTTTCCCAGTTTATGAGTGAGAATTCACTTCCCTCTTTTGTAGGTAGAAGTGAGTATAGAGGAAGGGAGAGGCCCATAGTGTTGCTAGTGGAATTTCTGCTGCATGGAAGGGAAAAAATAAATCAAGAGTAGAAAGGACCTATTCCTCTGATCTCCAAAATTGACCAGTATGGTTCCACGTTGGGTAATTCTATAATCACTCAGAATTAGGCCAGGGGAAAATGTTGCCTTAGCTTTTGATTTCTCTTTGCCTTCTAGATAAATGGCTATCTTGACTGGTCTTAGCTAAAGCAAAATGCAGGTTTCTTACTTTATCTTTTACTCTACCTGACTTCCTTGATTTCCTCTAGATAATTACATACATGAGGACTGGTTGATAATTCACACTTTATCATAACATAAAAAAGAAACAAACTGCAATAAATATTTTGATAGAATTTTTTTCTAAATCTTTCTAAACATGAAAAATTTTAAGTGAGTATTTAGGCTAGTTTCTATTTCTTAATTTTTCTGAATTTCAGTTTCCTTATCTATATTATTAAATATAATATCAAATGACAGAAGTTCTTTCTGATCTAACAGGTCATGATTCCACTGCAGTCTTCAATTATCTCAATGTTCATTTTAAAGGAATTAGTTATCTGTTTGTAAAATGATTACAGTTTCTTTTTTGTTCTTGTTAATAGGCTTTATGTTTTGGAATAATTTTAGGCTCACAATAACATTGAGGGAAGACACCGGGATTTCACCTATACCGCCTGCCTTCACCCATGCATAGCTTCCCCCACTGTTGATTTCCCACATCAGAATGCTACATTAGTTATAATTGATGAATCTACCATCTTTCCCTGAAAATAAGACCTACCCATAAAATAAGCCCTAGCAGGATTTCTAAGCATTTGTGCAATATAAGCCCTACCCCGAAAATAAGACCTAGTGGTGGGCGTGGCTACGCAGCGTATCTGCACAACCCATGCATTTTGTGTTGGAGCGGTAAAGAAGATGAGCAGCCCTTCTCGTCTGCCCCATCGTGACAGCTACTATCCCAGAGGTGACCCGAAAGGTATGGGCAGCCCCACCAACAAGGTAGTCTCCCCCTGTCAGGTCCTGGCCATCCTATGCGTGCTGCAAGCTGAGGCTTTGAGGGGAAAATAACACATCCCCTGAAAATAAGCCCTAGAGTGTCTTCTTGAAGAAAAATAAATATAAGACACTGTCTTATTTTCGGGGAAACACGGTACATTGATACATGGTTATCAACAAGGGCCATCATTTACATTAGGGTTCTTTCTTGGTGGTGTATGTTCTGCGGATTTGGACAAATGCCAGTGACATGAATCCGTCATTAATAGTACCATACACAATAGTTTCAGTGCCCTAAAAGTCCTCTGTGCACTTCCTTGTTATTTTTCGCTCTGCCTAACCTTTGTAAACCATTGATTTTTTTTTTATTGTCTCCATAGTTGTGCCCTTTCCAGAATGCCTTACAGTTAGAACCATGCAGTGTGTAACGTTTTCAGATTGGCTTCTTTCACTTAGCATGCATTTAAGTTTCCTTCATGTCTTTTCATGACTTGACAAATCATTTCCTTTTAGCTCTGGATGTACCAGTTTATTTATCCATTCATCCACTGAAAAACATCTAGGTTCCTTCCAAGTTTTGCCACTTTGAATAAAGCTGCTGTAAATATCTGTGTGGTGTGTTTCTGTGGACATAAGTTTTAAGATTTTTTGAGGAAATCCAAAAAGGTATGATTGTTGAATCACATAATAAGAGTGTTTAGTTTTTTAAGAAACCAACAAACTGTCCTTCAATGTGGCTATACATTTTGCATTTCCACCAGAAATAAATGAACGTTCCTATTGCTCTACTTTCTCTCCAGTATTTGCTATTACCAGAGTTCTGGATTTTGGCTACTCTACAGGGGTATAGTGGTAGACCATTGTTCTTTAAATTTGGGTTTCCCTGGTAGCATATGATGTGGAGGATATGCTTATTTGCCATTCATCTGTCTTCTTTGGTGAGGTGTATGTACAATTCTTGGCCCATTTTTTAACCAAGTTATTTGTTTTATTGTTTAGCTTTAAGAGGTTTTTAAATACATATTTTGGACAACAGTTCTTTATTAGTTTATGTCTTTTGAAAACATTTTCTCCTAATCTGTGTCTTGTCTTTCCATTCTCTTACACAGCAGAAATTTGTAATTTTAATGAAGTCAAGCTTATTAATTCTTTCTTTCATGGATCTTGCCTTTGGTGGTGTATCCACAAAGTCATCAACAAACTTAAGGTATCTAAATTTTCTCCCATGTTATCTTCTAGCAGTTGTAAGGTTTTGTATTTTATATTTAGGTCAGTGATACATTTTGATTTAATTTCTATGAAGGATGTAAGGTCTGTGTTTAGATCCATTTTTTTTTTTTTTTTTTTTTTTTTGCATGCTGATGTCCAGTGTTTTCATCGTTGTTTGTTGAAAAGGCTATCTTTGTTTATTGTTTTTGCTCTTGTTTCAAAAATCAGTTGACTATATTTATGTGGGTCTATTTCTGGGCTCTCTACACTGTTTCATTCATTTACTTGTCCATTCTTTTGCCAATATAAAACTATCTTCATTACTATAGCTTTATAGTAAGTCTGAAAGTTGGGTACTATCAGTCTTTCAACTTTATTCTTTTCCTTCAATATTGTGTTGACTATTCTTAGTCTTTTGCCTCCACCTATGAACTTTAGAATCAGATTATTGATATTCACAAAAATAACTTGCTGCAGTTTTGATTGAGATTCCATTGAAACTATCGATCAACTTAGAAAGAATGGACATCTTTACAATATTAAGTATTTCTATCAATGAGCATGGAATATCTCTCCATTTATTTAGTTCTTTGATTTCCTCCACCAGTGTTTTGGAGTTTTTCTCATACAGACCTTGTACATATACATATTTGTTTAATTTATACCTAAGTATTTTATTTTGGGAAGTATTCATGTAAAGGGTATTATGTTTTTGTGTTTTTAAATTCAAATTCCACTTGTTTAGAGTTTATATATGCCAGTGATTGGTTTTTGTTTATTAATCTTACAACCTTACTGTAATCACCTATTAGTTCTAGGGAGGTTGTTTT